>CM047876.1:22539554-22689554 GCA_026212405.1 Petrea volubilis | reverse complement strand
TTTGGCTATATGTTTTAGATGGTACCTGAAATAGCATTTGGCCAACATACACGAGTTGCTTTGGATATTGGTTGTGGTGTTGCAAGTTTTGGTGCTTATTTACTCTCACGGAATGTCCTCACCCTTTCTGTAGCCCCAAAAGACGTTCATGAGAACCAGATCCAATTTGCACTTGAACGTGGTGTGCCTGCCATGGTGGCAGCATTCGCAACACGGCGTTTACTTTATCCGAGCCAAGCATTTGATCTGATACATTGTTCAAGGTGTAGAATCAACTGGACCCGGGATGGTATGGACATATAATCTATCTGTTAAAAGTGTCTTTAGAAGACTCCTTGAGACAACTTCTTTTTCTAAGTTTAAATACTGTGGATATTAAATTGTTAAGACAATCAACGTATTGATAAAAGGTTTGATGCCTTTTCTGGGAATCTGATTTCAGGAATTTGGCAAGATTAATTTATGTACTGAACCAATGGCCAAAGGTTCATTAGTTGGTGCTTGTAAAATTTGGGGAATTTCACAGAAAATATTGATGGAATGGCTTTGTAATTTCTTCAGCATGTTTGAGGACTCCCTATGGTTAACTTATGAATTTTGTGCCTCTAGTGAATGATTTGTAGTTTTTGTCCCTTCACGGACTTCTAAGAGGCTGCTATCTGCATCTCTGTAACTGCATACATAGAAGTTATCTTTTGCGAGAAACTTCAAGGGTTAGGATTGGAAAAACCTGTTTCATATTGTTCATGCTTTTCATTATTTGGCGCTGGAACATAAAATGTAGCTCTTGATTGTCTATATTCCATTCTGTTACAAAGTTGGACTTCACACAATTTGATGTTAATTTTGCTATTTTGATGTTAATTTTGTCATGTTATGATATGTTTCCTTTTGTTTGGTCAGTCTCTCAGAGTCAGCTGAACTTTCATGGATACCCAACCTATATTGAACTTCCATGTAATTTTGTGTAGATGGAGTTTTGCTTCTTGAGGTCAATAGAATGCTCCGGGCGGGAGGATATTTTGCTTGGGCAGCACAGCCTGTTTACAAACATGAGGCAGCCCTTGAAGAACAATGGGAAGGTAATTTACCGTGAAATTAAGTCTAAACAACCAACCCTTCCAATTATTTGCTACTTGTTCTCAGTAGATTCAGATAGGTCATGGTCTTCAGGTTTATCATCTGTAAGAGGACATGCATGTTTCCAGTTATTCTTATGAGTCACTCGTTGTATGTTGATTTCTTAGGCTTATGCAATGTTTTGAAGTTATAACCCTGTAAGTGCTGCATGGAGGAATTAGAGTTGCATTTGCATGAAGTGCTCCACCTACCTGAAGGAGGAGCAAGTTGTCTTTTGTTAATCCAGCTGAATTTTATTTGTTTTTTTCAGATATGGTTAACCTTACAAGTCGGCTTTGTTGGAAACTTGTAAAGAAGGAGGGGTACATTGCGATATGGCAGAAGCCCTTAAACAATAGCTGCTATTTGAGCCGTGAGGAAGGAACTCTGCCACCATTGTGTGAACCTAATGATGATCCGGACAATGTTTGGTATGATTAATTTTCTATTGTAGGCTTTCTAGATTTTCCATTTTTCTACTTTAACTGATCTGTGTGGAAAATTCAACTAGTCGTTAGCAAACGTAAGCAGGTTCTTGATTTTGATATGATGCTCATGATGTTTTAAGCAGGTTCTTGATTTTGATATGATGCTCATGATGTTTTAGGTTTCATACTTTGATGAGAAATATTGCTTATGTTGTCTTTGAAAGTCGAAGAGCCTTGAACTTAAAATGATTATGTTGGATGAATGTACTTTTGAAAATGGATAGAAAAAATGATTAGGGATTTCACTGCTTTTTAGATATGACTTCAGTAATTGTGATCTATTGAATCATTTGGAAGAGCTGCTAAGGTAACTAATGGATTTTTGTAATTTTCCACCTCCAAAATCATGTTAGGTATGTCGATATGAAGGCATGCATAGCACGTTTACCGCAGGAAGGATATGGCTCAAATGTTACAGCCTGGCCAGAACGCTTGCAGAATCCTCCAGATAGGCTCCAGAGCATACAAATTGACGCCTACATATCAAGGAAAGAGCTTTTCAGAGCAGAATCAAGATATTGGAAAGAAATAATTGAGGGCTATGTACGTGCTTTACATTGGGGTGAATACAAACTCAGAAATGTATTGGACATGAGAGCTGGCTTTGGAGGGTAAGTTCTGTATACTTGTATTTTCTATCCTACTATATTATGCTGGGTATATTTCTTGAATAGAATACAGGTGTAAAACTTATCTTGTTGACTTCTGTTCTACTGTAGAGTTTTCCAGACAAACTAATTATTTGCTTTACCACAGTTTTGCAGCTGCATTAATTGAAAACCGACTGGACTGCTGGGTGCTCAGTGTTGTTCCCGTCAGTGGACCCAATACATTGCCCGTCGTATATGACCGGGGTCTTATAGGAGTTATGCATGACTGGTATGAACTTGATGATAATTTCCTTGTTAAATAATAATTAGGTAAATATGGCACATGACCACTACAGCTTTAAGAATAGTTAGTAATCAATTTTGTTCATGCCTGGACCTGGTCCTCCCTTGCCTTTCCTCCAAAAGTAAAAGATGGAGGAATAAGAAAAAAGAAAAGGGGAAAGTAAAAAAGAAAAAAATGTTGCTAAGTAGATTAATGCAAAAAAGAAAAAATGGTGGATAAGTAGTACATGCATCATGGATGAACCCGCAAAATATGAAACCTTTCTAATTTGCATGCCAAAATGTGCTAGTAGTTGTATATGGCAACACACAAAGTGCCAACTTTTTTCCCATTTCACTTGTTGCTGTGCAAAACCAAACCCTTGTGAAAGGAAATGCATGAAACTTTTCAGGTGTGAACCATTTGATACATATCCGAGAACATACGACTTAATTCATGCTGCTGGACTTCTCTCAGTCGAACGGAAAAGGTATTCCCTTCCTTTTGCTTCAATTCTCATACATAATTGTTTGTTTGTCCTGGAGATCGACATGTTAGTCCTTTAGACTTCTTGGTTCTTTACCTCAGGTGCAATATCTCTACCATAATGCTTGAAATGGATAGAATCTTGAGGCCCGGGGGACGTGTGTATATTCGTGATACCCTAGCTATAATGGATGAACTTCAAGAGATTGGAACAGCACTGGGTTGGCACGTAACATTGAGGGACACTTCTGAGGGCCCTCATGCCAGTTATAGGATCTTGACTGGTGATAAGCGCCTAATTCGGGCCTGAATTCATGAGGATGGGAAGTAGCATTTTGTTCAGCTGGAGTAATTTTGACAAGAAATGCAGCCAGGAGAGATGCTGCTGGTCAAATATGTGTATGCATGGAGTGGGTGATTATGTTAACTAATGCTGCTTGAAATGCTTGTAAAAATATTCTCTGTATATTGGTTTGGTATAGTTTTGGGACGGGGATGATGGCAGCAAAGCTTTTACATTCTTTGACAGAGGATAATCCAGACTTGCAAAAGCAAATTGGGTGCATGCCTGGAATCTTTCAACTGTTTGATCGTCAAAACATGCTTACCGGTTGTAGGTGCATTGTTGGCCACAGTCCGAAAAGGCTTCCTCCTGGTAAAGATTTCTCTATGCTGGTTACTTCGTTTTGTTTATTGCTATAATTCGATTCTTTGATTTTGTATGGCCTTTTTTGGACAGTATTCTTTTAAGGATTTATGAGTGTTAAAGCAATGATAATTCGTCATTGATACTCCAAGATAATTGAAATATTTGTGTTTTTTTTATCTTATGAAAACAAATGTACTGCTATATTAATATATTATCATTTGTTATGTTTAGACAAGTGCCGGTTTAGTTCGTACTAAACTTATAGTTGGTCAAGAAATTCAGGATGTTGCTTGTCTATTGATGTAATATATTATGTAGTAAAGTACTATGGCTCAACTTTTGTGCATTAAGTACGCTAGTCTGCTGTGAATGAATATGAAGCCATACCTTTCTGTTCAGATTTTTATCTCCATGTTTAAGTTCTATTTTTCTGTATGTTTGAGAGTATCGACAGATTAACGTCCTATCAAGAGCCTCCTGATCTTTAAGGGGCTGCGAGTTAGAAAAAACCAGCAAGGCGTCTTTCTCAACCATCAAACCAACCTTAGAAACCTGAAAGTTTGTTTAATGGCGTCCAAAAGTTTTTCAACTCCAACACATGTTTTCAGTGGAGAAAAGGAGTGGGACGCGGGTTGGGTTTTGTTGGGTTTGGGTTAATTAGGTCGGGTACCCGAAAAAAATTGGGTGCTCGAAACCCAATTTTCGTTACTTTTTTTTTTTTTTTTTTAATAAAAAAAAGGGATTTTGAAATGTCTTCAAATTTGGGTGGGGGAAATGGTCCAAATGAGGAAAGCACTTAAAGTTTGGGTACTTGGTTTGTAATTCGGGTTATTAGTTTTTTTGGGTACCCAACTTGAAAATATCCATGAGTTTGGGTACCTGATCTGATCAGTTTAACCCGGTTGGGCCGGGTATTGCGTAACCTGACCCGAACACTAAACCCTACCATCCTGTTTGAGCAGTGAAGGCTGAAAGCATATCTGAGGGTCTTTGACTTGTGGCACATTGTGGCTCCAACCTTTGAGAGAGAATTCCACTCTTGCTCAAATCCATCAACATAGTGAAGATTGTTACAAGTATAAGGTCCTTGTAGCAATTCATTCTTCTGTATCAGAATCAGACATTATTTTTACAAGAATTATGAATTGTGAAACGGCAAAGAGAGCTTGTGACCTATTGAAGTTTTACAAGAATTGTGAATTGTGAATTGTGAATTGTGAAAGGGCAAAGCTAGCTTCGAACCAGTTCGAGGAAGACTTTCAAGGGAGTGAAAGGGCAAGGTGTATTCGGTTATATAAATGATAACTTTTAGTTATTTAGCATAAAACTAAAAATCCGCATTTTATTCGACCCAAGTGTACTATAATTAAAGTTCACATACCCAATTTACAAAATTATCGAATATTTACAATTTGAATGCTGAAATACAATCTGCTGTCATTTAACAAAAACTCAAGTTAAGTCCAACATAGTATAGGTCAAATAAGTGGGCGTGGGTCGGCTGGAAAATGAAAGATGGCAACATATACGGCAGCCCACAGTACTCTCCGTTCACACCCATGACAGTGAAATACATAAAAACAAATACTTTCTTCCACACCACGGCCCTAGTACTAAATACGCTCGCAATTAATTTTCACTCTCCTTTTTATATACATCCCCCCTCACACACACACGCACACGCACACACACACACACATTTGTGTATACATATATATATACATATGGTTAATGACTTTTTCTCTTTGAAGAGCTTATTTGATATATTATAACCAATATTTATAGGAAATTAATGGTTGAAGTACGTTGAAGAATTGCCGATCCAGTGGGGAAAAGTTAATTCAATTTTGTTGTCAAATTCTAATTTTATTTTCATATTTTCAGAAAATTTGTAATTTTAATTTTAGTCTTCATCTCTCGGAATTTTGCAAATTGTGCAGACGTGGCACTTGATTTTGCAAAAATCTTATTGTTGGGTGCATATGCATCACTAAATTTGAGTGTTGTAATTTTCCTATTTCTGTCGAAGCTGACCAAAATTGCAATTTCTGCTAAACATATCATACTAAACTTAATTTTCACCAAAAAAAAAAAATCAAAAAAGAACAAAACAAAGATTTAAATATAATTAATTCACAGGATGAATTTCATATTTTCCAGGGATGGGCAAAGTAATGCAACTACAAAGATAAAAAGTAACTTTCTTAATTGGAGATATTGCAAGAGCAAAGTTTACACATAAAAAGAAATTCATGTAAATATATATAATATTTACTTAGCATATATATATATATATATATGTTATAGGACCACTGAGGAAACTTTTGCAACTTTACGGGGAGTGGCCTCAATCTAATGAGCCACAAACTTGCAACTGTGGCCTACTTTTAATATTTTATTGGACCTGGGGACATTAATGTATACGTTGAATATATGTGTGTGTGTGTGTATATATATATATATGTGTGTGTGTGTGTGTGTGTGTGTATGTATGTGTAGACACACACACTGATACAGTCTCCATCCAACCACTGTGTGTTTATCTTATTTCCTTTTCATGAAACCATGCATAACAGTATTATATAGATTCTAAAGCCCTTTTGATGATTTGATTCCTTCTAATTATATGCTCTTTATGTTCCTTTTGACTTCACTCTCTTTGTAGGGTTTCATATAGCTTGTTTAATTATTGGTTTTGTTGTCAATTAGTTAGGATGATTAAGCCATAATTAATGGTACAATTCTTGCGTTTTATTGATGATAGCTAGTGTTAATAATTAATTGACTTTGTTCATCTTGTACGTAGGGTTTGTAGTTAATTATTATAGTGAATTAATTGAACTAGCTTACTTTTGGGGGGAAAAAAAAACTAAAAAGAAAAAATTACTATTGCTTTCTTGCATTAATACAGGAAGATATGGATTATATTATTAGCTATAAGAAGACCATATTTTGTTGGTATAGAAGTGCATGCTCAAAAAAAAAAAAAAAAAAGAAGGGAAAAAGTACATGCTAAAAGTACCATAAATGTTTTGATTTTTTTGTTCAATTTGACTTTAAAAAACTAGTGAAACCATTAGTTTTCTTTTTCTTTTTTTCTCTATAACAGATTTACGGTATTAGTTTGTGAAGAATTAGTGGCGCAATTCAATGTAAATAAAGATTAAAAAAAAAAAAAGGAATGGTGTAGGTACTGCCGGATTTGTTGTAAACAAAATATGTCACATAAACTAAATTTATAATGGATTAATTTATCACTGAAGGGGATGTGTTCTTGTAATGATTAATATTATTTAATTTTGTTCCTTTTTCTTTCCCTTTAATTAATTTTTCTTCTTCTTTCTTTTTAATTTCTTTTTCTCATTGCATATTATAGTGTATTTTCTAAAATCACGGAAAAGATATAGGAAATCGAATATATAAATGGAAACTAAATTGCCTAGTTATACAAGTCAAATATAAATATAATTATAGATTAGGGTTAATTACATCTACACCCCTTTCGAAGTTGCTAAATTACAGCTTGTACCCCTCGAATTAATTAAATTACAATTTAGCACCTTGATGAATTTGAATATCACAGAGACACACCTCTTTGGTGGATTTCCAGCCAAAAAGTGCTGATGTTATAACCCAAAAAATGCGATGTCCCTATTTCACCCTTTACTTGTAATTGGTGTTTTTATATTCCAAAATATGCCCTCTTTAATATAAAAAACATAGAGGGGTGATAATTGTAATATTTTCTCTCTTCTATTCTCACGTAATAATATTATTTTTCTTCTATTCTTCTGTCTCTCCTCTCTCACTCCTATATTTTATTTTACTTATTTATTTTTTTCAATCCTATAATGTTAAAAAATTTAATCAATTTTTTTCTCTTTCATAAATTAATAAATATATTAAAAATAATTAAAATATATATTCAAATGAAAATAGAATTTTTAATTTTATGCTATTCAAAATTTTAAACATATTTGTTAGATTATATCTCTTCTGTCGCGGAGTGATTTTCTTTTAGAGGGTATTGATCGTAAATATGGAGAGACTTGTGTAGGATTTTCTTAATATATGTCACAGAGAACTTTTATTTTACTTGGTCTTCAAATGGTGGGATGGAAGAGCAAAGACCCTTGATATTCCATTAGGGGATATTATGCTCTTATTTGAAAGAAGAAAAATATACCTGTCTTTTTTCTAAAATATACATATATAAATAAATTGAGGGTACTATAACAATCACTTTGCAAATTTTTTGCCAAAAACCTACCAAAGCGGGGTGTCTCTATAATATTCAAATTCATCAAGATAGTAAATTATAATTAAATTAATTTGAGGGGTATAAATTGTAATTTAGCGACTTTCGAGGGAGTGTAGACATAATTAACCCTATAAATTATTCAAAAGATAAACAAAAACTGTAACTAATGTTTCACATCTAAATACGTTTACTCTTGCTCATTTTTAACTGTGTAAAGTGTAAACAAAACCGATCGAGCCTAATGAATTCCCAATGAGGTCAGGGCCAAAAGTTAAACGTTATCGCCCCTGAAAATTTTATAAGATTCAATTTTGACGTCTCATAAATCAATATTTCGTCCTTTGCACAAAGTGTTACAAAATAAATAACTAAATAAATAATCTCAATCATACAAAAATCAATATTCCAAAAACTCCATACTTGTCAAAACTTCCGGCTTCCCCTATGGTTCAATTTTCACGGCCAAAAGTTAAACTTAATCTGAAAATTTTAAGAACTTTTAAGTTATAACAAGCACATCGGTCATGAATGAGATATATATATATATATATCTGTATGTATTTATATATATATGTATGTATATATATATGTCACTTTTAAAAATTGCCTCAATTGTGTATTTATTGAATATTTTATAAAAAAATCTGAATAAACTTTACCAAATTAATTTTTCAGAAGTGCCCGTTTGCAATGCTTTTTGTTTTTTTTGCCTCTCTCTCCTAAAATCAACAAATAAATTTCTTAACAGCTAGAGCTTGATTTAGATTTAGATTTTTTTGGTCTTAATTACTCAATTCCAATTCACTGGCCAACTAATTCAAATTCGGGAACTGCAGAGACCCATTGTGGGGACGACCTTTCCAATCTAATTATTCCATTCACAATTTTAGGATTTGAACACTATACATTGTTTAAGGGATCTAACGTCTCATTCTACTAAACCAACTGATAGTTGTTAGAGTTTGCATTAAAACAACAACATATGTAATTTATAATTCTAGCCCCAAAAACTAACGTGTAGAAAGGATCCGATTTTACCTTCAAAATGGCAAAATCTAGCAATTTCTCAGTCAAGTGCAATATTCACGTGATAAATTCCAGTCAAATTCAATTTTTTCAGTAGACAAGTGACTGATAATTGATATTCAAAACATGCAAAATTAAAAACACCATGTTGAAAAATTGCTTCGTCGATGATTGAATGTCTCGAAATTTGAAAATGATATCTCTCTAACTTACGTGACTAAAGAGACTTTCCTAGCTTACTTTACATCAAAGAATACTCAAAAATATATATAGTGGCTAATCATGCATGTCAAAAATGCCAAATGTTAATAAAATTAAAGCTATTGGAAAACATATATATATATAACAAAATAATACATGGCGGAAATATTGATTAATCAGTGTTGGTAATTAACTGTTTCAACAAGACATGGAAAAGTTTTGGTATTAGCATTTTATTGAATTTTCTAACAAATTAAACAACGAGTCATGTTTCCCCTTCATTTGCTAAATTTTGGACCAAATGTGTAAAACGTATAACCAAATGTAACAAAAGCAAGACCAAATGTGTGCAGTTCAAGACTAATTCTAATTGTGTGAAAAGAGGGTCAAATTTCAAGAATAAATCCGAAATTAGTTTGGTTACAGGACCAAATGTGTCAAATCCCGCAAGTTATACAGGATTGAAAGTGTACTTTTTGTTTCCCTAAACAAAAAGGTACAAATGACAACTTCTTATTTGAACTTGAACCATACTGTATATTGCCGAAGATATAGAAGTGTAAAGATTTGATCAAGCCAAGTATATAACAAAGAAAATAATTTTACACATATAACATAAATGCGTATTATGAAATATGATATAAAATATCGTTTGAAATAGAAGATCTTATCCGCACCCTATAGATACCACAAACTATATATTCTCTATAAGGTTTAATTAATGGGATATTCCTTTTTTAAGTTTTGAACTATCATGATGTAAAGAAAATAGCACTTTGGTACAATATATCACAAGAAAAGAATTATAACTATTTATTTGCACTGTTCTCATTCAAAAAATTCCTTGGTGTAGTTAATTTATTTTCCATAGAGATTTATTCTATATATTGTTTGTCCAAGGCTTACAAACTACAGAAAAAATTTTTTCTGGTATATAGTAAATTTTTAGCTACATTCATATCTATGATCTATGCCATATTCCGACCATAACTAAAATAGGCAGACTAACCATTTATAATGACTGTTTCTCCCCTTCTTCACCCCCCCAACAACAACACACCAAAAACACACACACACACTCTGCTGTACGTACTGTAGAACTATGATTTAATTGATCTAGTGAAATGCATAAAACTACTAGCTTAACCAACAGAAGACTATATTAACAAGATATTGAAAACACACTATATCGAAAAATCATTCTCCCAAAATTTTAGAAATAAAGTGTACACACACACACACATATATATATTTATATATATGAAAGTAATAAAATGGAGAAAGACCTTGCAAAAGAAGATAGTCAACTTCAATTCTTTAGGAATCACCAAAACATATGTGATATTATGTGGTTTTTCTATTTGTCTTCAAACATCGTAGAAATGCTTCCATCAATATATAATTAGACTTTTCAAAAAATAGCCATCATAGTTGTAGTTGCCAACAAAAACAAAAAAAAAACGCATTTCATTCAAATTGCTCCCGCATATAACATCGAAAAGACAAATAGTAAGAATTGAAGGTTTTATAAGTTAACCCGTAAAAAATTATCTATATCTACAATGATTATTAAAAATAAAGAAATAAAGAGTCTTCTTAACCCAGTTGCCTTGAATTAATATATATACCTTCCCCAAAATTTGGGAGAAAATAAGATAATTAGAGGGAGAACAAACAAAATGCTCAGATAAAAGAACTCACAACTTACTACACAAATATGCAAGGCTATATATCTCATAGTTTACTATTCACTAATTCATATAATTAATCATTAATCTCTGTACGTAAATCAAAAGTTAAACATAACAAACATAACTTAATGTATGTAAGTAAAAACATATATAGCATTTAACCACACATTGTAACTATATGTTTCTTGGAATTAAAAATAAAAAATATATCACACCAAGTATATATATATATATAAAAGACAAGAAATTCCTTACTATGAGATTGCAATCCATCTAAACCCTTGAAACCTTATTTTCTTCGAGAAATTGAATTAATTTCAGCTGTCTTTGTCTTGTCTTGCAGCATGATCATTTCCCTGTGAAGTTACTGTTTTGGGGTTCAAATTCAGCATAAAGGATTTCATGGGAGAGCTAATCAAGTGAAGGGTCGTAGGCAAAATGGGATTTTGCTGGACATGATTATTAATCTCTCTCAATTGATCATTATCCATTGATGGGGTGATAAAAGAAGGGATAATTGAAGGTATATTTGTTGCAGGAGGGCAGAAATACAGCTGAGACGAGCTCGCCAGGATATTGTGGGATTGATTATCCTCCGTCAATTGGTTCACCGGAAAAGGATAACCTCCTCCAAATTGGGATAAGGACAGGTTTTGAGGATCCCAGTGGAAGTTGTAGGAGTTATAAGGCATGTTAGGGAAAATACTATTATTGCCTAATGGAAAAAGCTGATAATTTAATCCCCCAAAACCCTGATCTTGATTATTCTCTTGCTGATGATCAATTATCAACTTGTCCTTTTCCCTCTGATTGTGCCCTAATTCCTTGTTTGGATGAGTTGAATTGAGAAAATGGGATTGAGGGTTCACTTGATGATGTGATAATTGGTTCATGGGCAACATGGGAAGAGGGGGGAGCTTATCAATCTCATGTTTGGTTGCGTCGATTAGCCAATCCACAACTTTACTGGGCTGGCTCAGCCCAAGCCGGTCCTGGAGATCGTAAAGCTCAATCGCAGTAGGTACAGAAAGTCTGATCCTCCGGTCGCGCAATCCTCTAACAGTACACACTTTGCTGTGCCTGTCTTTGCCTCCAAAAGTACGCGAAACGCGAACGATTCTTGGGTTTTTGTAGATCGACCACTGTCTTGATGAAGAGGATGATGATGGCGTGATGATATTATTGGGAAATTGGATGCTGCAATTGGGATCCCTCTCTTTCTTTGCTTGAAAATGACCTTTTTCTGATGTTCTTGGATTATTCATGGTGTTATGTGACTAATTGTTGCTTCATGATCATTGATTTGCCTGCAAGAATTCAACACTTTATCAAGTAAATATATATATAAATCAACAAATTGCATATGTATAAGCTTCCCTTGCTTTCAAAATCTTCATACGGATGAACAGACACAACACGTTACAAAGAAACTGGAGCACATGATGTGCACTAAGTTTATGTATAGATCGATTACGCACACGCACACACGCGTAATATATGTATATACAGCAACAATTAGGTTTTGGGAGTAAAAGAATAAAAGATCAAGAAATTAACAAACTCACTTTTGAATCATCAGTTTTCTTTGCGAACTCCTTCATATACAAGGTCTGAAATAGAGCAAGCTAGCTCCTTGTGCTTGTTCTTGTATATATCAAGATGAGATGTGGGGTTACAAAATCTTGAAAAGAAAAACCTAATATGCTCATATATAGAAATTTGAACTGATAAATTAAGTGTTTATGGGGAAAGAGATGACAGAATATTACGGAAAAAAGGAAAAAGGTATGGCGCATTTACGACCAAGTGGCATCTATGCATAATGATACATAAAATTTTAATTTCAAGTTTTTTTTTTTGGTACTTTGTAAGAATTTTTAATTGGAATAATAATGTCACATGATGAGCTGTAGTTGGGAAAATTCAATGACTTGAAAAAGATTTATGTCTTTCAGTTTATAGTTTGGTGCTAATTAATAAATGGTGATCTTGAGATAAACTTTTTGAACTTATAATTCAAATGGGACCAACCTAGCTACATATATTAGAAAATGAGTGTAGCTGCTTTATCGCCAACTACAAATAGCTAGCTTTATCAGAATAATTTCATTGCACATAATGAAGTATATATGCATGCCTTTAGTGAGAGAGAGAGAGAGAGAGAGAGAGATCAAAGCTGCAAATTTGTCATGTATATTAATCTTATTTGGGTGCTTGATTCGGTAACTTAAAGGAAGAATTTCGCATGTTTTTTGACGCAAAAACAGAGCGGAGATACCTCTTTAAGTTGGTAATGAACATCATTTCTTGAATGTAAATATTTAGACATTAATTACTTCAATATCTACTTCTAGTGATGTCACACAAATGTTCTTAGATTTCTCCACAATGAAGGGTATAATCAGCACATAATGAACAAAGAGATAATAATAATAATCACAATTGATCGAGGGATTAAAACTTAATTAGATGCAATAAAAGAATTGAAAAAGTGATGTAGATAAGAGTACTCCAGAGTTGTGGAGCACGCCTTTTGGACGTGGATTAGCTGGATGAGATAATTGATATAGTATCTAGTATTGTAGAGCAGGGACCAACTTAGAGATGTTCTTTAAAGCTAGCTTCTGCTTAGTACTCAGATCAGGACCACACAAATTTTGCAGTGAGATTTGCATCAACCAAACTTGTGCCATTTAGGGTTTCTTTATATATATATATATATATATATATTGCACACGCTCACACATAACGTCCTCGCACAAGCACATGCACACACCCGAATTTGAACCCTGACAACAAGCTCCCAATGCCCCTAAAGACAAGGTACATGTCCATCGATAAAAGGGCCACGGATATAGGGGTTCCCCCCCCCCCCCCTTTTATTGTTATTTCAACTTTTTGTAGTTATATAAGAAGAAATTTGAGAAGATGAATGGGGAGATGGAATTAATATGAGGGATAATTGCTTTTTTTGTCCTCTATATTTAGGGTATTTTCGATTTTGCCCTCTCCGTTTTAATTTTATCAATTTTGCCCTTTCCGTTTATAAATTTTTTCAATTTTATCTTATCCGATTATCAATGTTTCAATTGTTGTCCGATTTTGGATATAACTTCTCGCTGGTGATGACGTGACGATTTTCTGGCCATTTATGGTGATGACCGGAAAAATCTCAATTTGCGGCCAGAAAATTGCCACATTATTAACGGCGAGAAGTTATGTCCAAAATCGGACAACAATCGAAATATTGATAATCGGAGAGAACAAAATTGAAATTTGAAACGAAGAGGGCAAAATAAAAAATAGGCTAAACTTAGAAGATATAAATTGCAATTATCCCTTAATATGATGAATGCGTTGGAGAAAAATAGAGGATCGGCAAAATATACTTCTCTCACTTTTTTTATTGGTTTTTTGTAGGAAAATTGAATTTTTTGAAGACCGATTTTAAGTAAAATCAATGAATAATCAGAGAGAAGCAATATCAATGAACTTCTTTTTCTTAAAAAGAAAAATGAAAATCTAAGAATGGAATATAATTTGCAAGTTTTAGATATAAGAAGAAAGGAAATATTGGATGTTCAGTTTCATGGAATGGAACATTACCCATATATATATAGGCTAAGCTAGAAGACCATTAATCTCTAATTAATAGCAGTATAATTATTATCTAATTATCAATCAGCGAGATAATAACGCTTGTTTTTTGGCATTAAATTATTTTAAATAATTACGTACTTGCATAATTAACTAGGGTTTATCATGCAACTTATAATATTTTCAAATGGTTTGAAACAATGGAAATGATTAAAGAAAATCTAGGGCTGAAGCTGCAATAAGCTTCTTTTCAGACTTTTTCTAGGGATCAACTACTGTAGCAGCGAAAAAGCTGTCATTTCTTTATCATCAACAATCCAAAAAAACCTCCCAGTTAATTAGAATATATGAACTCAATTCTCACCTCATACAATCTCCATATATTTATATATATATATATATATATATAATCACAGCTACAGGCATTGTACATAATTCCTAGGTCACAGGACAATCAATAAGGTTTAATGACAAAAATTAATGGTTTCTTTAGTAATACATTGTAAATCTTACAATTACCCTTGCTCTCTAATTCTTTTTTATTTTTGCACACTCGTGCGTGTGCACACACAAAAGAATGAGGTCAAAAATATACATATATGCGTTTGTTTGGAGTTTTTTTTAATAACACACGCATACTATCAGGATTTTAACCGTGACGTTTCCATACACCTTTAAAGACGGGATACATGCATGTTCATTAGGCTAGAGGCTCCTATACGTATGTATGTGTGTGTGTGTGCAGGATAAATTCGGGTAGGGGAAAGAGAATTAGGTGGGGATCACCTGAAGTTTCGAGAGGTCGCCATAGAAGGCAGAAAAAGAGCGCAGATAATAAATGAGAGCTAGATAATGGATGGATGAATGGATGGATGGGGAGCAGACGACCCTGCTCTATCTGCAGCCAACACAGAGGATACATTAATTTATCGTCTATTTTAACTGCCAGTTCAACAAACTGCCCTACCGTGGAATAGAATTAATTTATTGACTTTTTTTTTTTCAATTGGCACGATACTTCATTATTTTAGCTTGTAGTTGTGGCTTTTGAATACAAAAAGGTTTAGGATTAATCAATCAATCTGACTGAAAAAAAGTTATTAATGAGAAAAGGCTTGTATGTTTTGGGTAATCTTAGGTAAATATTTTACATTTAGATAAGCATGTAAAAAGCTTTGAAAAATTCTTGCCCAGACCCGGTTTGGTCGCACTCAACCAATCATATAACAAGTGTTAATACACTTATCATGTGATTGGTCACTCTCCCTAAATTGTACACCAATCATATGACAAGTGTAAAACACTCGCCACGTGATTAGTTTTGATGTGGCCAAATCCGGTGCGGGCCGGGTAAGAATTTCCCAAAAGCTTTAAAGAAATTAAGTTTGAGAAGTACTGAGAAATTAGGGAAAGTCTCTTTTTTTTTTTCCCCCGAAAAATTGGCCCTAATTCATTTTGACCTATTGAGTACAAATGTCTCAAATTAATCACATGTCTTCTAATTTGTTCGAGTTTTTGTCCTCCTGCTTGCTTCTATTGTATATTTAACTAGGAGTATATAGCTGTCAGAATGTCACCGCAAAATTTATTAAAAAAATAATTTACAAAATTTGCGACGGCCTTCCTACGAGGCTTGCCGGGAGTCCGCTGCAACACTTTAAAATAAACTAATTAATTAACCAGGTTGTCGGACATTCGTCGGACTTTCTTCGCCTTGCACAATCCTGCGGAATTAATTCCGACGGCATTCTTGCGGGCCTTATTTTTCTACAGATGCCCGGGGAAGTCAGATTATTTCGCAGGTTTTGCATGTTTTTTTGTAGTGTCTGTAACTATTTAAATATCTAATGAACATTAGCTAGAACACTATTTGAAAAGTATGGAATATCGTAACGTGAGACGTTCATATTCAATAGAATTAAAATCAAATAAGACCTAAGATATGAGACTAGAAATAAAATTTTCTCTGAAAAATAATACAAGTTAATATGAATTATTTTAAAGTAATATTGATAAACTGTTAAATTTGGGGAGAGTTGCTTTTACGTTTTAGCCTTTTCAATCTAAGTTTACATAATTAAAATTAGAAGCTTTGTTAAATAAATAAAAAAAAAAACCTATATCTTAGTTAAATTCCGCCATCGTGTTACAAGTGATTCTTTTCAGCCCTTTAGATTTTGAAAATTAATGAAAGTCAACTAATTTTTGCAAGTCCAATAATATCATTGACCAAAATGATGTTTTGAAAACTTGAGTTCTGAGAATTATACCCTATAATTGCTTAAGGAAACCCAGAAGTCAGAGACCTTTGGGGTACCATTTCAAAGTTTAGATGGATTTAAAAAAAAAAAAAAAGTGTTTTTGAACAATATTTTTTATAATAGATTTTTTTTAAGTTAAACAATTTTGTATTTAGATACAATAATTAAAAGTGTTTTAAATGTACTTTTATTTAAAGTTACTTTTGGGATATCTTCTAAAAAAATCGTTTTTAATTTTTTTCTCTGACTTTTGTTTTTTTAAAGAAAAAAATCATTCAAATACAATTTTATTTTGTTTTGAAGTGTTTTTTTTTTCAAAAAAAATATATTTGTTCTTTAAAAATGCCCATCCAAACAGGTTCAAAAGCACTGAAAGTATTACAAGTTTTGAACACTATGCATAGTACTACTATTTACACAACATCACTATATATAGCAATTCTTCTAAATAGTCTTCAGGACTTCGCTATTTTATTTTGGCATGGTAAAAATGCAACGTTCGCCCTACAAATTGACATGTTTTAAATTTTAACGCTATTGGTTATGCTATTTAATTGAGTTTTTCGCCCTGTATATTTCTACAATTGACAATTGTTTGTTTTATTTTTGTTGGAATCTCAATTTTCTAATGATACACCTCAACAATTTTGTGATTATGTTTGCAATGTTTTCCCGAAAAATTGAGATTCAATGAAAATAGGATCAAGATTGTTGATTCTAAAAATCCACAAGCCAAAAATCTAGATAGCGTAAACAGAATAACTAAAATCCAAAATAGATCAACCTATAGGACGAAATTTGTATTTGTTTCCGGCATGTTGGAAACGAAACTTTACACTTACCGCCTCAAATTTAATAAGTTCTACGACATAAATTTTACGAGATTTTGTATTACTTTGAGAGTTCATTTCGTATTCATTTTCCTTCCTTACACAATTTTAGACCCTTCTGTTGTATTTGGAATGAGAAATTTGGTGAGGAAAAGTTAAAAAAAAATGAAAACAAAAAATACTATGATCATCTAAAAAAAATTTCTTTCTATTTTTTTTTTTATCAAAATTCAAAAACCAAATCGAGGGTTAGACTATGAAATCAACTGTCAATGAGGTGGAGGTGGATGTCCTGGTTTCGATTCCTAGACTTGGCAATTGGAACTCCATTTTAATAAAAAAAAAATCGACAGAATTATCCGTCGGAATTTCACCAAAAATAATTAAATTTTGGCGGATAATTCAACTGAAAATTAATTAAATTTTAAAAACGCTGCCGAAATTAAAAAAGCGACGAAGTATTCTTCGATGGATTCGTTCCACCGAAATTACTGCCTTTTCTTGTGGTGGAATGGGGTAATATGTTTGATAAATAGCAATTTTAACGAAATTACTGCCTTTTCTTGTGGTGGAATGGGGTAATATGTTTGATAAATAGGAATTTTAATGAAATAGTAAACAGAAACAACCACAAAGTCAATAGTAATAATAATAATAAATAAATAAATAAGAAAAAAACACCAAGTTGAGCAAATAATATGTATGAAGAATATATGAAATGTCTCTATACCGTATATATCACCGTCACCATTGTTGTCAATTGCCCCTAACCAAATCATCCTGTCATTATCTTCGTATATGTATTTCATCAATGTGATGTGTGTGTGTGTGTGTGTGTGTGAAGGAGAGATAGAGATTTTTTATTTTTTGGGCACAAAAATAAAATATTTCAATATAAAAAAATAGAGAAAAAAAAATAATCCACGACTCTGGTACTGTCATTTTCTGGAGTATTTCTCATACCATTCAGAAAGGGGTTGATAAATGCCAAATATTAAATGCCTCCAAAGCCGTGCTATCAGTAATGCAAAATCACGGCAGAAGAAAAACTGAACTGCAGTTCCCATTGTCCCTATTATTAATTACAATTTTAGAATGGACAGACTCTGATATTGCCGGTGATTGGCTCAGAGGGAAAGAGAAATTAATAAATTTTACAAGTATAAAATATGCATAGAAAATAATTTATATATATTGGATGTATGACATATGTAGACCTATAAAACAGATTAAAGAAAAACAAAACAAAAAAGTTAAGTAAACCAGTTTGGATGGCTTTTTTATTGAAGAAAATCATTTTTTTTTTTTGAGAAAAAAGGAAATACTTTAGTGAAAAAAACAAAAGTCAGAGAAAAAAAAAATCAAAACAAAACAAATGCAGCTTTTTTTGAAGGTATCCAAAGTAACTTTAAACGGAGGAAAAATAACACCTTCAAATAAGTGTTAAATTACGATATCCAAATTAAACTATCTAATTAACTAAAAAAGAAAAAGGTTATGATATAAAAAGTACGGCTCCATAAGTAATTTTTTTTTTTTTGGATCCAAACGGGCACTGTGATGACAATATATAAATTATCTACGATTCTCAACAAGTCGGATTTGGAGTAGATCTAGAATGTCTAAATCCAATCTGCTCTATCAGCATTCGAATTTGACTAGAATCCCATAGGATTTATATTCGTTTTTACCAAGTTAGAACTTGAGAAAAATCCAGATCCTGATAAAGTTATCCATTATTTAAAAAGTAAAATTTAAGAATCTAGAAAAATATGTTAGAATATATATGACGAGTAATATTATTCAAAACAAATTATTAAAAAAAATATATAGTATATTATTAATTACAGTGTCTTGCATATTACATTCTATTTGAACTTCTTTACTAATATTATATACTAATAATAAAAAGTATTAAAGTTGATTTTAAAAAAAATTAAAGTTTTAATTCAAATTTTTAACAGATTGGACTACTTGACTCATATTATATTCACTTATTTTGGATTACAAATATTCATAATTCAATCTTATCCATTGAATATTTTGTTTTTTCGTCTTTGCCACCAAGTTCCGATTCATTGACTGACTACTCTGATTCGAATATTATAGAGGTCCATCAAATATTTTAAACAATTGAATATGTTACAATTCGAGTTTGAATTAAAATATGCTCCATTGAACAGCCCTAAGATTATCCAACTTATTATAAAACATTAAAAAGAAACTTAAGTCGAAGGCCCTCTTAAATATTTGATAACATTCTTTAGTATTCGTTTGGCGGCCTGGCTCAATGTGAAATGAACTTGTCGGTATTACACCGACCCAATAACCATATTATAAGTTCATAGGCATGGCCCATTACCATTTTAATCATTCGGGTAAGAACGTTCTATAATTCAATATATTGCGTTTGTGTAATGCAAGTAGCTTATGACCGCATTTGCAACATTAAGCCTCATAGAGGATAATAAAATTTTAAGACTATTAAACCATGAGAGTTAATAATAATTGGAAGGCCTTACAAGTGTAGGATTTATTATTTATAGGGCAATTTGCGTTTACATTTCTTGAGGTATAGTATAATTACAAATTAGTCCCTCTTATTTTAAAAAATACAAATACTCACTTGAGTTATAGGACCTTATTGTAAGCATTCATAGAGATATCCACAAAATGACTTTCCTGCAAACATAGTAGTTAATTCAGCCACCACAAGATGCTTCTCGTCGAACCCGACAAAATCCCTCAATTAATTTTATTGTTTTACAAACATTTGCAAAATAATTTCATTTTATATCACCATAACCACAACCAGACATCACCACTATAACCTAATACAACCACTACTTTTTATCGAGATTAAGTTCATATATAACTTTTACATCTTAAATTTATCAAAGACCATGCGAATGCATATCAAAATACAATTCGCAATTATATTTCGCCTCGATGAATGATAATTTTGTTAAGTTAATACATATCTCAGGGAAGTATTTGTAATTTTTAAGATAAAATGGATTAATTTATAATTAAATCATATTTCAAGGGGTATAAACATAATTTGCCCTTGATTACAATTATTTTTAATCTCATCAAAATTGCCACAATTATGTCGGCCATTTTGGCTACATAGAGGCAAGAAGGATGTAAAAGTATTGAAAGAGTGATACAATATGTTGATGAGTGTTGTAATATGAATTAACCTATAATATATAAGTAGACTATGTAATGTAATTTAGATCAAAAATATTTATTTATTGGTTAACAATTGTGTATGATTTGTATTATTTTATTTTAATCATTTATCACACTAAAAAAAATAATATGCTTTTATTTGAAAACAACTTTTAAATATTGAGAATATTTTTTAAGCTCTTGAATTTTATTTTATCCAAAAATCTTAGGTAGTCTGATTCTATACTGTAGATTGGAATTATTATCTTTTTTTTTTTTTGTGTTCATTTGTATAGATTGGCATTTTTAATCATTAATAATATTATTGGTTTTTATTTCAAAAAAATTGTATTACTTTATTTTTAGACTGAAAAAAATCTGAAATCAAAATAACCGGAAAATTTATTTTAGTTATGGTCACCGATTAATGTTTAGCATTTACAAATAAATAAATAAAAGTTGAAAGTTTTACTAACTTTTAGCGCACGCGAGTTATTCTGAGCCGTCAGATGCTATCAATCTTATCCGTCCATCTTACCCTGTGGTACTCAAATTATACTTCAGAGCTCACTTTGTCTCGGCCGTCTCTTCTCATAGTTAGGGTTTAAGAGTAGAGTGGTGGTACATAGTTGTACCTAGTGCCTGGCGTGTTGGACGTTGAGCAAAACCCTCGAAGATGGACAAGAGCATGCTGGGTGATTTGGACGCTCTTCCTGAGGAAGATAAGCAGCGAATGTCCGCCATGATCGACCAGCTCCAGATCCGCGACAGGTATGTATAGATAAGCTCAACTAATTAATACTTTCAAGAACAATATCAATGGAGCTTAAAGTAGTTGAGGCATCTTAGCAAGCAGTTTACGCTGTTTGCTGATATGAATATTTTCTTTATTTCTTTATTTTTTTTTTTGGAATGAAATAGTTTATTTTAGTTTTGAAATCATGTGCTTGGTAGTTTGAGTTGGAAACAATTCATTGATTGCTTCACGGGGGATATTGTATGAAAATCTATGAGTAAAGTTTAATTCTGAGGATGAATCATAGACGTAATCGTCAATTTGCAAAACAAGGCCCGGAGGTTATCAAGCCATATAACTTGCTCTTAGTGGGTATTATAAATCCAAAATGTTGCGGGATATTTTGGTTATATTCCTTGGTACACGGAAAGGAGATTTGTTGCACTTGGAAGAGATATTTTTGAAATTTGAACTCCTTTAGCTATTTGACTGTTGGAAAGGTCTGGAAACGACTCCATCCCAGAGACAGGGAGCGAGCGAGGGAAAAACTCTTATTTCCTGCATTTTTTGTGGAATTCTTAAATCTCCTCTTCAAGCCTGCCGTTGGCCTTTGCCTGGGCAAAATTTCTAGTTTGATTCTCATTGTGTCTAGCATTGTGTGCCAATAGTTTATTTTTACAAGCATTATTTAGTGCAATAATGCTGTGTTCTATGGGTCAAAAAGTTGGGATCTTTTCTGGTTGATACTTTTTCTGCCTGTTGATTTATTTGATTTTTATCTGCTGCCACCTCGTTTCTGCACATGTAGTTTCTTCTCTGCCCGCATAACTTGCATAAAGGTGTAGTATAGGAATCCTAGCAACCATGTTAAACTCAACTCAATAATATTTTCTTGGTCAAGTCAGTGTGATGGATTGACCTGCCTGGGCTAGAAAATCATGACAAGAGTGTCTACTTCGGATTTGTTGCATATATGTGATCTCCTGAAATGTTCAAAATTCAATGACTTCAAGTACTTCTTATGGGATTTTACTTCGTATGGAGGTTTCAGGTGATGTTTATCATCATTTGAAGTGGAGAACCTATTTTGTGGTGTAATGCATTTCTATTGATGTATGCCCTCAAGTTGGAGTCCACTGCCAGATTCCATGGGAACAACTAAAAAGCTTCAGGGATTTTAGGCTAATATATGTATTTGTAGTTACTTACAATATCGATAACAAGCTGGTAAATTTTGTGCCGGTGACAGGATTTTGCAGATTTTCTTGGAGATGTGTCATTATATCATCTATTATTCCTTTTAGGGTGTTTATTAACTGGAGGGGAGATTGTTTACGCCTGACATTTTCTTTGTTGGGGAGCTGTTAGGAGCACAACCTCTCTCAATACGGATGTGGCATTGTAGCTCTTGTGCTTGCTGGTTGCATGTTTTTCTATGCAGAAATTTATACCATTGGGCTTCCAAGTGCATGATCTACTTAATTTATTTGCACAATGATAATAAGTCATCACTGGTTATAAATTTGAGTTGAGGATGTTCAAATTTTTTGTGGAAAAGTTTTAACTTCTTTCCTTTTCTTATTATGTCCGAGTGAACTACCTTATGCAACTTATTGTTATATTACAATTTACTTTCATTGCTACAAATTACATCTGCTAGCTGGAGGGCAAAACGAAAAATAGGTAGTAAATTATGATGATATTTTCATGTATTCCTAGTTCAATCGTTGAAGTGTTTTATTTTCTTCTGCAGTCTAAGGATGTATAATTCATTGGTGGAAAGATGTTTCACTGATTGTGTGGATACCTTCCGACGTAAAACACTGGACAAGCAAGAGGAGACTTGTGTTCGCAGATGTGCTGAGAAGTTCCTGAAGCATTCGATGCGTGTTGGCATGAGGTTTGCAGAGCTGAACCAAGGTGCTGCAACACCCGATTAAATCGCCTTTCTCCTATGCCGGCTTTTCTGTTCTAGCATGCCTAATTGTGTTTTTATGAATCTTCAGTAATATTATTCTAACTATATTCCAAATCAAAAGTGTACGGCTCTTTTGAAGTTCAAGTAGCAGTTTTGTTTGTTTGAAGATTGAAGAATAAGATGAATATTGCTTCACTTCCTTCCATTCTTTCTCAATCATACATTTCATTTCCTGATTTTATTGGGGCAGTTATAGATTCCTACAGCTGACATTCCTTGAAGTGACATTGTCGAATATTTTGACAAATATGAATCTAGATGCTGCAGGGGCAGTATGTTATTCAATTTTATTGCCGGTCACGCCGGTAATAGTTATATGGTAAGTGAATTAATACTGGACATTTGATTTATGTATATGTCTGAAACAAATCACATGGCAAATATTATTGCATTTATTTTATGAATTGTTGGGCTGGGTACGACTAAATCCGGTTCACACAATAATTCTACTTGGGAAGAAATTATTCAAAAATCATTTCCGAATCCAAACCCATTTCCAAAATCTAATTAGATTTCTGCAAAGTGGATACAAGATTGGACGCAGCAAAAGCAGCAGAACCACCAACTAATGAAACCAGAGCAACCACAACCTGCAACCCTATTTCCCAAGGATAATCCTCAGGCACAAAGTACACACAAACAGGCCCTAAGGCCAACAAAGCCAAGCTCAAGCTCAAAAGAGCCCACGGCGTTCCTGGGTCCGTAGCCGCCGAGAGAACCCCCAATGCCTCCGCCTTGGACAGAAGCCCAAGCCTCTCAATTGTCGACAAAGACAAGCCCGATTTCTCAGCCGCCGATAACAAGCCGGCTTTCTCTGCCTTGCTCAGGAGCCGCAGCTGCTCCACCCTGGTCAGCAGCTTCACCGGCGGCGTCGAGGCTGAGTTGACGACTCGCGGGCCGGGCTCGTCGAGAGGGAAGACGGTTGTGCTCTGTAAAATTGGAGCCAAACAGGGCTTTGTGTTTTAGATTTAGATTTTCGGATAAGGAATTGAGATTGCGGAGAGTGAAATTTCTTTTACCTTTTTGGAGCCGACGGTTTTGGCGGCGGAGGGGATGGGCTTCTGCGCGGCCATGGATCGGATCAGAAGAGGCGAATATGCTTTAGCTGTGGTCATGGACATTTTTGATCAGTGGTCTTTTTGGATGGTGAAGAATGTTAAGAGCAGCGAGAATCTCCATACATGAATGAGGAGAGAGCACAGTTATCAATTCGAGTGGACTAAAATGCTTCTCATCCGACGTGGCATCGCTTTGATTGGATGCTATATTTCCCTCGACACCGAATATAAAGAAGTAGAATAAATTGGTCGTTTTTTTACTATAAATTTTTAGGATTAGTCACTGCAAAAAGATTGGAATTTGGCCCTAATTCAACCTAAAGCGACACAATTAAATCATTTTAGTTTCTATTGTGTCAAATTAAGTGAAAATGAAACACTAATTAAATCAATTGCATTAAAAATGTGAAAAAAGAATTCCTATTTTTCTTTTATAGTCTTTTAAGAAGAGGTCTTTCTTGGTTCCACAAATAGCCCTGTATTATACTCTGATCCCCGCGGAGAGGAAGGTTAATTTAGGAATTAGGACCATCACATCCAAAAATTAAAAAATATTAAAAAAACACGTAGACGAAAAAACCAAGTACAAAACCCTAAACCCCTGCACACACACTGAACGCAAAATATCACGCAATTGCATCTTTCGCAGTCTAAAAGAAGAGAGAGAGAGAGAGAGAGACATTTAATGGCGGACAAGTTGATATCAGTGGAAAAAATCAAAGCCTTTTGGCATTCTCAGTTCCACGATCCTGATAAATGGGAGCTCAACATGGTATTTCTATAATGGCTTCATCGAATTTCATTCTTTTCCCCACGTTAATGATTCTGCTCCCACGCAATTTTATGAAATTTTTAGGGGTATATTTGATTATACTACTATATGTGCTCAATCGGTTGGGTTCAATTTGTTTAGTTCAATTAGGGTTTTACATGTGTAATCATTGTTCTCAGTGTTTTTGTTCTGCCGATATCATGTTGTTTAAGATTGGACGTTTTTTGCCCCCCCACTTTGGAAGAGCTTACATCCCCAGATGCAATTTGAACCCGTTTGGGTTATTTTTGGACATTCAGGCCTTCATTGGTATACGATTTTGTTAAGCCGATTGTCTCTTTTCGTTTTCTTTGTATGTCCATAATATTTACCTTGTCATGCAATTTTTTTTCTCTCTCTGAAATTACACTCGCACATTGCTGGATTTGAACCTTGGCGTTACGCTCCCCACGCCTTTGACAGGGTACATGTGTTGATTAGGCTAAATGTCCGGAACACCTTTTTATGAAAATTTAAGAAGTCGAGTTTGTGACCTCAAATCCATATGTCACGATTAGTAGTGTGTCATTTTTGGTGATCACTATTATCTGTGCACAAGTTTAAAGGCCGGAGAAGATAAGATAAATTAGCATTTGGATATGGGGATGTTTGACTAAAGTGCAATATTGCAATGCTTGGCAATTGCTAAGATGTCTTCTTTTGGCCTGTTATTGTCACGGTTGGTGATTTATCTAGATTAAGGGGAGCAAGGCAGATATTTGTGCAATCTTTCTTTTTTCTCTGCCTTTATTATGATCTTTAGAATTCAGTTTTTATCTTTCAGCTTGACAAGATAGTGCAAATCTTTGTTTTGGAGGTGTCAAACTTCTAGTGTCATGCGAACTACTAGCACAGTCTTTTTTCTTGGATATCTATTGATACACTTAGTGTTCTTTGAACAATAGCTTTTATTCTACCAATGACTGCCTTTTTTATTGGTTCATGCTTATGCTCCATTTGGGCTGTTGGGTTCGTATCTTCTCCTTTTTCATTTGATGCTTGGATTAACCTTTTCCAGGAGTCTCTTTCTCATTCCTCTTTATCTTATTTTGCAGAAGCTATTTCGTGCAGTAGGGCTTTTTGCAGGTTCCATCGTTTTAATGCGCCAGTATGGTGATATGATGGCCATTTGATAATGGGTTGGTGATGATCCAGCCTAAAGATTCTAGACGATATGGGATTAGTCATGCGCTTCCCTGCTTTTGGTTTTGCTCTCCTCCTTGAATTACTTGTAAAATTTGAATTGGCATGATGGGTGTGAGAGTTGTTTGTTTGAGATTCAAACCTTCTTTTGCTGATTGAAAAAATTTGACCATTGGTTCTGATATTGTAGCTGTAATGCCAAGTCCTTTTCACCTTTTTCATTCACCCTGTTTCGTGCCCTGTTTTCTATTAGCTAAGACTGAATATTGAATATAAGATATGTTCTAATTTGCACATCATTTCTGGAGTTGAGAAGTTTGTTAAATGTAAACCCCGACATGAGAAAACATCAATATGCACAAAAACCATCTTTAGACTAGAAGAAGGATTTTTTTTTTTTAGAAGCAGCTTAACTTATGAAAGCTGAATACCATTCTGCCCATTTGCATTGGCGCATCAAAAGGGGATGAGCTAAGAGGATCGATGTCCTAGAGTGGGGCACGAAAAATTTGCACATCCATTAAAACAGTCGTCGATTGCAGGGAATGGCAATCGAGATCAAACGCACAAATATCCCCATCCTTGAGCTTATTGGCTACATAAAAAGCATGCCAACCCCTGTACATTCTGCACCTGAGCCGACCAGCTCTCTGAATTGAGAGTCTCACCGGCCATGCGTTCCCGCAAGGATCTCTTAAAATTACACCTGACTTCATCCCGATATCATATGACCTTGAAAGATCTGCTGGGATAGTCTGGAATTCGCAAGGCAAAAAGTATGAGGAATAGTCGTGCAAACACATTCTTCAGAACGGTAAGATTTGGCGACCAACTTACCACTGTTGAGTGGTTTTGAGCGTGAGAAGGTTTCATTGTCCGGATAAAATGTGGGTTTTTGCTGCGGTATGATATGCCTGATTCATTGCCGGGTTTTCCTACAAAGCAATACTTATCTAGCTTGAATGTAGCAGAAATGTCATGTAATTGACTGAAGATCATTACATTCGTCAATCCCTGGAGCTCTAGATTTCAAGAAAATGATTCCTTTTAAGCAGCACTAAGTTCATATAAAACTAAAATTTGCATCTTTTTTGGATAAAATTGGCCACACTTTCTGTAAAAAGAGTTTTTTTTTTCCAAAATTAAATTCACGACTTTGTCCCGGATCTTACATTTTTGTGGTGATCAAAATTTGAAACTTTTAGTTAAAGCTAGGCATGACAATCAGGTAAGAGCAGAACTTACTCTTGTTGTTTCTGGGCTTGTGATGGGCACTTACTGCTTCAGGTGCCTCTTCGTTCTCTTCCTTCACCTCAATAAGAAACTCTTTCTCACACATAGTTGGATCAAAGATGGAAACATTGAATTTCAAGTCACCAATGTGTTCAAACACAACAAAATCTCCAACAGCCAGACCATGGTTATGCACAAAATTTGGCCATCCATCTTTGAAACAAATCAGGCCTTGGCTGCTTCTGCACACATCGATCGTCCATGTCCCTTTACGGCTTTTTACGATAGCACATTTCGATCTCTCTTGTTTTAGCTTCTCACAGAAAGCTGGTGGCAAATTCTATACACAAGCAAAACAACACCAAGAAAATTTGTATAATGTTAACTATACACGCACATTTTCAGGTTTTAACATGCCAAGAAATGGATATTCAGATACCATATTCTGAAAAACTGACCAATATTTCCTTGAAACCAGGCAACATCACTTTGAAAAAATGCCTTGTTGCTGCAAGTTTTGCTTCCATTTTTTACAGGAGAGATCAAAAGGGGTGACTGGATATCTGAAAGGCCAAACGCTGTCGAAGCAATAAGTATATTACGGACGGATTTTGAACAGCCGCCAAGTGAGTAAGTATACATGGTCCGACTGTTTGATTCTCGAGATAGTTGCTGCTACTTTTTCCTACTTTTGATAAACTATTAATCAATGTTTTTGGTATTTTGGATTTATCTTTACTTTTCATTTCTTTGAAAATATATATATATATATATATATATATATATTTGACCTATTTTATAAAGATTTTACTGCACAGTTGGATCCAAATAGAAGATTTGCTCGTTGTTTGCTGAATCTTTATGCCCAAGTGGACAGGGGTTAGTTTGGGCTTGTATTATTTTGTTAATGGCATGGTGGTCGAGAATTGTTTGTAATCACCACGCCTGACGTGTAATATCCAACCAACATTCGTGTTCTTTTGATTGTTCGTGATTTGTTTCTTTATATCCCAAAATACAGTTTTATTCCATCTACGCCATGACTTGTGCATCGTGTGGACTGTTGTACGGTTCCTTCGTTTTCTTTGTTAATACTTGTTTTATCAATTAATAAAATCTATATGAAAATGACCAGAAACAGGTTAGAAACTCTTGTTTTATTATATATATATATATATATATATAAGTTGGGTGAGCAATTACTTAGAAATCCTTTTTTATGTGTAAAAACCATTGCTTGTAAACTCTAATTTAAAAGATATTAAGGTAAGCCATTGTAGACAAAAAAGAAGCATCACTTTCTCGTTTACATGCCTGACGACCAAAATTTTCTCATTTCGAGAATTTAAGCTAGAGCTTTCCCACAGGAGCAAAAGAGCAATCAGCGCAGTACCCATCGAGAGTATCCAACGGATGATGATTTAACAAAAAAAAAAAAAGGACAGAAACGGCATTAGGAAATTAAATCTGTTATAGGGACAAAAAACTGAATTACATGATGTCTGATATCTCATCGAACACATCATTAAAACAGCAAAGAACATTCTTATAATAAGTTCCAACACATTGAGCAGCCAAAACCAAAGAGTATCACACTCCACATCAGGGCACTTAGAAAAGGGATGTTCCTTTCCCCTTTTTATCGCCACCAATCTCAAAATGCTTGCACCTCTGCGAATAAGACGACAATAGAGAGAAGTTGTAAGTATGACCACGGGGGGAATGATCGAACACGGAAACAAAATACCAACCTTGATCGGGTGCTGGGAAACATGCTTGCAGCCCTGGCATTGCAGCCTCAACACAATCTTCTTAGTTGTTTTGGCCTGGTAAAGAAAGTCAAGAACCATACTTATTTACTAGCACAACCTCGATAAGTAGATTTCATCATAGCTTCTCCCAAGAGAATCGTCAGTAAAATTTATGTCAACCATTTCAAATTTAGTAACATACATATAAAGTTTTCTACATGCCAAAGTGTCGGTACATGATCTCCTTTCAATCCAGAATAAAACTAACAATAAAACAACATTCACCTTCTTGTGGAAGACGGGCTTGGTCTGCCCACCATAACCTGACTGCTTGCGATCATAACGGCGCTTTCCTTGGGCAGCCAAGCTATCTTTTCCCTTCTTGTATTGGGTAACCTTATGCAAGGTGTGCTTTCTGCACTCCTTGGATTTGCAGTAAGTCTTCTTTGTCTTTGGAACGTTCACCTGAAAAGATACCAAATCAGAAATAACTCAACTAAAGAGCATCCAAAAACAAAAGAATGAAAAAGAAAAGACACAACAGCAACGCTAGCATAGGCTGAACACAGTCTAGTTAAAGAAACATATACAAAAGAGCTCGTAGCAAATAAGGCAGCATTGAACATTCAAGCATGAGCAATACATTGCAAGTCAACAACATATTCAGCTCCAAAGAATTAAATGAAATCCAGCTCGTCCAACGAACAATCTTATATTTGTACCGAGAGCAAAGCCCAAACATAAAGACCCACTGCCCCACATCGAATCCCTTTCATACAAAACTCATATCAAATACACATCTGTATTCTCAGAGACAGTAAAACAAGTTTCAGAAAACTCACATAGAGTACCAAACTGAATCACAAGTCATGACCAAAATCAAGTCCTTACGCATAAAACACACTGCAAGCCTAACAGACATCACTTGAACTATAATATAAACCACAACAAAAACTCATAGTAGTGATTTTCTTGAGTTTTATCGAATATAAACTAAACCCTAAAGTTCTTTAACCCCATTAAATACAGCCAAACTGATACAATTAACTTTTATCTTCCCACGTATTTTCATTTCAAGCCTCTGGAAAGCACATAAATCCCCTGAAATTTCACGAATAGACTAAAACATAAAAGCTCACATTCTGAAAAATTAAAATTACAAAAAAACAGAAAAATGATGATTAGAATTTCAAAATCCACAGATTTTACGAATTAACTTCACCAAGAAAGAGCATATCGAACCCGATCCAACAAAGAAGCTAATGCATAATAATAAGATACAAAAACAAAAAAAACAAAAAATTAAGGATAAAATTACCATGGCTTTGGCTTGGAGAGCTCTGCGAAATGCCCAATGAAAAACCCTAGGACCCGGATCTTTGCTATATTTATAACGAATAGGGTTTTGAATTTTGTAAGACGGCAATTTTGATGGCCCGGCCCAATTACAGAGAGGCCCACTATCCAGGCCTGGTAGTTGTAAATCTTTGTACAGTAGATTAAATAATTGATAGTTCTGTTGGTAGAGCCGTGCATTTGATAGTACTCGAATACAAATTAACACTAAATTAATGTACCGAACGTTAAATTTAATTACACAGGTTTTGTAATAAATATATTTATTTTTCTTTTTGATATTCAATTCTTTTATTTCTGACAGAACCAAATTATTTTTCAGATGAAAAAACAGAAGTCACAAGAGCCAAGCAATCCGGATTTTTTGTAATATTTTCATATAACACACCACAATGAACAATTGAAATTAGAAAAAAAAAATATGTGGTTTTTTCGTTTACTATATCTTTTTCTTAATCTCAACTGATCACGAATACATACGACGTGTATTGGTCCTTTATCAATTTTTTTTTCTTAATCTCAACCGATCAAAAAAAACACATGTCATGTATTTGTGAATATAATGAAAATGTTACAAAAGACTTGAATTGAGAGCCAACGGTACTTGTCTTAATAACAAGGTACGTACTATATATCCATGATCAGTGGGTGGATTTATATCTACTTTATTCCTAAATTTTATTTATTATGTGTCTATTTTAAAGTAATTTATTGGTTGTAAGTGATGTAATCGTATTCGTTTCTGCTAGACGAGATGGATTTGAAGTATTAATGTAAAAGATTAAAATAATTATAAACTTCTAATTTCAGAACTACTTAAGTGAATTTGAAATATTAAATTTAATAAATTGAAACATATTAAAGTTACTCATAAAAAATTCTAAATATCTAGCATTTTCTAGTTGTGGAGTACTAAAAATAAGTACATTATAGTTCAAATTTAGGATAATTTAGTTGAACCACTTTTTATAAAGTGTCACAATAGGCATGCAAATGTGACACTGTTCTATAAATATCCAAGTTATTGTTGGAGGAGTATAAATATTTGGTATGACGCTTGGTTACCTGATAGAATGAATCCATATGTCGCTACCCCCAGGCCTAATAATTGTGCAATGATACATGAGAAGGATCCCTTCATTACAGGCACACAGGAATGGGATTTCTCCAAATTGAATTCAATCTTCAATGCTAGAGATTGCTTGCTTATTACTACCATACCTCTTAGTTGTCGTAGGGAAGAGGACTGTATGTTTTGGTGGCCTGAGCATAAAGGTTTGTATATTGTCAAGTCTGCATATCGCTTGCTCTCATCATACGAACAGACTCAGGCTCATGTTTTTGATGGTTTGTGGTCTCGACTGTGGAATCTTCATGTTCCACCTAAAATTAAAATTAAATTTTATGTGGCGTGCCATTTAAAATTGTTTGCCCACAAAATACAACCTCAACCGTAGACATGTTCCTATAGATCCCTGTTATTCTTTGTGTGGTGAAGGACCGGAGACCACTTCCCATATTCTTTTAAAATGTACATTGGCACAAAATTGTTGGCATGATTCAACTTTCAGTTTTAATAACTCAGCACAAGTGGAGTTCACATCATAGGCCCAAGAAGTATTTCACAATTATACTAAGGATGAGTTGTCTAGGATTTCTTCTATCTGTTGGTCTTTATGGCGTGCAAGAAATGACATCATTTGGAATGATCACCAGCAGCAAGCCTCACAAATTTTTCTTGGGGCTATTTTGTTTTCGGACCAACGGAAACAAGCTCAAAGTATGAAAGGTTAGGTCGAATTGCAATCCTAGAGCAATCCATATCATGGCAGAGACTAACGGTGGGTGTAATTAAAGTAAATTGTGATGCAACCATGTTTACATAAGTGCAAAAAGTAGGCTTTGGTCTTAATGCACGAGATCATGCGGGGTCCTTCATAACTGCTAGAGTCTTATCAGTCCAAGGAATATATGATCCTTTGGTGGCAGAAGCTTTAGGCGTGTCAAGGAGAAGCAATGGCATAATGTTATATTAGAATCCGGTGCTCAACTAGTGGTCCATGCTTTTCACAATAATGGTGTTCTACGTTTGGAGGTCGGTTTAATTGTAACTGATTGTCAGTATTCAAGTAAGGAGTTGAGGAACTTGCATTTTATATTTATCCGAAGATCTGCGAACCACTCGGCTCATATACTTGCTGGACGGTCTGGTTCTATGTCAACTTGTCAAGATTGGAATACATGTCCTCCATTCTTATGTAATGTCTTAATGACAGAAGTTACTCACTAGTTATTAATAAATCTTTTATTTTACTTCAAAAAAAAATGTGACACTATTCTATTATATGTGTCAAATTAGATCATTTTTTAGTAGTAATCCCCATATACAATCCAATATCACCATTACTTTCTTTTTTTTTAAAAAAAAAAAAACTTCATACATAATTTTTACATCTCAAACTTGTCAAGACCATTCAAATCTCACTTCAGAACCCCACAAATACAACTTGCAATTACGTCTTACCTTGATAAAAAAAAGGAATTTTGATAAACTGATACCTATCTCAAGGAGTATTTTAATTTTTCTCACAAGATAGACTAATTTATAATTATACAATATCTCAAGAAGTATAGACGTAATTTGCCCTTATTTATAATACAACCAGCTCTTTTGGGCATGCATAACACAATTCCAATAGCTAAGACAAACAGTTTAAGACCAGTCCGAATCTTTTGCTACAAAAAAGTACTACATCTTCTTCTCTATTCATCAATGCATGCCACGTGTATTGGTGAGTAGTTGAGATAAGAAAAGAGAAACACTTATGATGTGGAAAATTTTCTCAAGATTCTCATTTTTTATCTCAACCGCTCACCAATATACGTGGCATGCATTGATGAGTGGAAGAAAAAATGTAATATTATTTTGTAGAAAAGGATCCGAACTGATTTCCAGATATACAACAATGGAGGAACTAGGAGAATACATTCAAAACTTCCAAATCAACCTCCTCCGTGAATGGTTTAGTGACTTTGATGAACCTTCAAGCAGATCCTGGATGCAATTTTCGAAGTCATTCACCGTTAATTTAACGAGTTTTTCGCCAACAGCAGAGTTTGTCCAATGAGCAAAATTGCGGTATGCAAGCACAACAGTCACTTCAGCTAAGATTCTCAAATCTTGACGAAGTTGGAGGTTGGGAACGCACCATCCTGTTTGGCTCTTATAGACATTCTCAAAAGCAAGCATGAATTTCCTATATCTCGCCTTTAGAGTTGCCTTCTTTATTGTCCGATTATCATAGCATAGTAAGGGAAGTAGAGGGCTCCATGTGTGTCTTTGATAGCTCAAGGCATGAAATTGGAATTTCCCAACATGTTTATTGATCCATTCATCCCCAAAATATCCCCTGATTCCGGAATTGGTGATCTTTTGGACCATGTAATGGATGTTATTTGTCATAAATAAATGCTTCAAACAACTACTTCTATATAAGTTGGACATCTTATCTAGATTAGATTCTAAAATTGATGTCCATGACTGCAGTCGAGCAGCCATTGGATTAGAGATACTCCGCTCAAGATCTCTATTAAAATTCTTGCTGTCTTTCTCTTCAAGAAGCGAATTGAGGGTACCACTATATTCTTCCGCAAGGAAAACAATGTAATTCATGACGTACTTGGAAAGAGGGTCAATGCCCCCATTTGCAAATGGGCTTCTTCTAGAAGCGTGCGAGCTAATTTGGGTGCCCAACTCCTTAAGGATGATTTTAGCTGCATCCGCTAGTCTTGCTAAGAGTTTGTAGAATTCAAACCGGATCAAGGAACCAGTGTCCTGTGGAAACAAAGCATCTACATGGATAAGAGCTACCAAAACCTCATACATATCTAGCAAGTGAAAGAGATGTTCAGGTCCATGTGGTCCACCTGCTACATCATGGCCTAAATTCAAGAGGCACGTCACAGATTCCTTGCAAGCCTCAAATAAGCAAGTTGAACTAATAAGTCCATATTCTCCAAGAATTTGGTCAAACAGGTGTTTTGCACTGACAAGATTAGAGGCAATCAAGATCTTGATTGCATTACACCAATTCTTGATTCTAGTGTTCAAGCATTCCCACTCGATTTTGGGGAAATCTTTGATGCTGAGTTCTTCCACATTGACATCTGTTAATGACAAATACACGACGAATGCACCTCTCCCAAACTGAATAAAAGCGTGGCAGAATTCCTCGTCATAAGATGAAGCAAACATTACATCCGCAATGGACTTTATCTGAGGAATCATGTCCTGGGGCAGCAAATCCAACACGTTATGCTCCTCAGTCTCTGTGATGTTGCTCTCACTTTGAGATGCATTTAGTGCATTGACCGGAACAATTGATTTCTCATTCTTGGGATTCTCCAGCACACAAGTTGGAATTGACATGCATCCATTTTCGAAATATTGCTTATTCTGAGTAAGAGTAGAGATGAGCTCTTCTTGGAGCCTGACCATAGCCATCTGCAGAAGAATGAATGGAGTTAGGTCAACAAGTTCCTTTTGCTTCATCAAATTCATTCACGATAAGTATTCAAAAGATAAGCAGTAATCAACCCATCAAAACAGCACTATTACGACTTCAAGGATGATCAAATAGCCGGAATAAATTTCTAAGTCAAATTCTATCTTCCGGAAAGGGGACATATTGTTGAGAAATGAAAAGTTTATTCTTGATTTTAAGAAGCCAAAGAGACATTTATGGTGTTGGCAAAACGGTCGAGAGTTACAAAAGTTATTTTATATAATTAAGGGATAATTATATCTACACCCCCTGAGGTTTGGTGTAATTACCGATACACCCCCTGACATTTGACTATTTACAATTACACCCCCTATTCAAAGATTTAATTTGAAACCCTGACGGTTTTATGAAAAAGACATTATTGCCCTTAAATATTTGAACAAAAAAAAATCAAAAAAATCAGAAAATAAATGAATTTTGTGGATGGACAAAAATGCCCCCTCATTCTCTTTTCCTTCTCCTTTTTTCCTTTTTCTTTCCTTTTTCCCCCTTTTTTTCTTCTTCTCCTTTTTTTTCTTTTTTCTTTTTCTCTTCTTCTTCATCTCTGCCAGTTCTCTCCACCTCTTCTCTCTTCTCCGCCGGCGGCACCGTCTCCACCCCCTACCCGCCGCCCCCACCTCGTCCCCATCCCCTCGCCCGCCGCTGCCGCCCATCTCCTCCCCCACCCAACCCAACCCCGTCGCCCGCCGCCCCATCCCGTCGCCCGCCGCCCATCTCCTTCCCCACTCTACCCAATCCCATCGCCCGCCGCCCATCTCCTTCCCCACCCAACCCAACTCCGTCGCCCTCCGCCCCGATCCCGTCGCCTGCCGCCCATCTCCTCCCCCACCCAACTCAACCCCGTCGCCCACTGCCGCTGCTCCCTTTCTCCTCCCTCACTCTACAATTTTCTAGATCTCTTTTCTCTCTCTCTCTCTCTCTCTCTTTGATTTATTGCCTTTCCTCTCCACCCATACCGGCCGCCGCCGCCGCCGTCTCTTCCTTTCTCCTCCCTCCCTCTACAAGTTTCTAGGTTTCTTTTCTCTGTCTCTGTCTCTCTGTCTCTCTCGATTTACCTTTCTTACTCTCAATCCCTCATCTCATCTGGGCGGTGGTGGTCGGAGAGGGCGGCGATTGTAAGTCGTGTGGTGGCGGGCGTGGGTGGTGGTAGAGGGCGGCAGCCATAGGCAATGTGGTAGTGGTGAAATCTCTCCTCTTCCCCTCTCTTTCTCTCTCTCTCTCTCTCCCTCTCGATCTATCGCTCTCCCTCTCGATCTCTCCTCTCATCTATACAATGGCGGTCGCAGGCGCGGAGGGGTGGTGGTGGTGGCGGCGGCGGCCGTGATCGGGGTGGTGGTTGTGGTTGGAGGTGGCTGCTAGGTTGAAATAATTATTTGATTGTTTAATTTGTTGATTTTTTTCAAAACTTATATTTACACCCCTCAAAATTCTTGAAAATTACATTTGCCCCTGCAAGGGTACTATGGTCATGCAAAAAAGTCCAAAAAACATGCCAATTAATTTCCCTCTCATTGAGGGCATTTTCGAAAGTTTACAAATATAAACTAACGTCTGCAGCCATAAACCCTAACGGCCACTAACGGAAGGGGTTATTTGTTAACGGCGCTAACGTGGAGGGGGTGTAATTGTAAATAGTCAAATGTTAGGGGGTGTATCGGTAATTACACCAAACCTCAGGGGGTGTAGATGTAATTATCCCTATAATTAAATTTGTAACCTATGAAATTAGTATTTTAAGAGTTATGTCATTTTTTAGGAGACTAGAAAAAATAGTGGTTATGTATTAGGCATTTAGTGTGTGTGGTGAGTAAATGTGTGTGCGTATGTGAAGGTGCGAGTGAAAGAGTTAGGAGAGTAAAAGAATTGTAAAAATGTTTTTAGTAAAGTTTTGAGTGAAATAGAATTATTGATTGAGTAGAGAAAATTGTATGTTCTTCTACCACTTTCTTATCTCCTAAATTTAATTACTTTTCTACACTACCCAATCATGTTTCCGCAACACAAATATTCCATTGGAGCAAGAGAATAGCTATTAGAAATTGTCAGGATCAAATTTGAAGTACTCCAAATCCGTCTTGTTTCTTTCTATAAAGAACACCGCCGAGAGTTTTTTTCTCGAAAACCATGAATAAACAGTAGCGAACTTATTGATCACTTTTAAAGAAACAATATAATAAAAGCAATCTGAGGGAAAAATGGAGATTGGAGAGACTAAGAAATTGACTTGAGGAGATGATGAAGCGCTCAGAAGAAGGCACCGATGCAGAGATGAAATTCCTCCACAATCATCCTCATCCGATGAGGTAACGCTAGGAGTCCTGGAGTGAGCGTAGCATAACTGCCGTAGCTTCTCCCTGCGCAGAACAGCCTCGGTGAGCCTCTCCCAGTCGTCATACACCTTCCCCATCGATCTCTTCTGAGTTCTAATTTATCACTCTCCAAAGAGTTGTGTGTGTGTGCTTGTGATTGTCTCTGTGTGTGTTTACCTGAAAACATCTTCTTCGAAAGAAGGGTATGTGTATGGGGCAAATTTTTTATCCAAATTTGGTTTTGTCAAATACAATTAATCATATAGTAAGTTTATTGCACTTATCATTCGTACACCAATCACATATGCGCACAAGTAAAATACTTTTATATGATTAATACTAATTCGATCGAGCCGGTTTGAGCTAGAATTTCTAGTGCAAATGCGTATGGAAGCGGGTCTTACTTTTCAAATGGGGGATTGATTTATGAGACGTAGGGAATGGGAGAACAAGTCTACGAAGAGAAGTGTGGAAGAAATTGGGGGGAAAGCAACGTTAAATCACTAAGCCATAGCGACCAGTCTGCACACCATATATTCCAAACCTTTTTCTTTCTTTTTATTTTTTATTTAATTGTTATTATTATTTCTTATTTTTATTTGATAGGTCTCCATATTCCATACTTGTTTTTCATCTTGCCTAATGACACAATTAAATTCCTGGGCTTCTTCGGAGCTGAGTTGCATTTCAGGCGACTTAATTAATTCTCATTTTTTTGGTTGTACATAATGCCTTTTATATTTTATACTTTCTGTGAGATTGTAAAGTTGTGATAAACTTAATTCATGTCTTTTTGTTTTCTTTGCCTTGCAATAAGCTGCTGTTTTAGAAGACTAAGGTTACAATTGGTTGTATTTTGATTCTCATTTTTTATTTTTATAGAGAAGAGATGATTTTTGTTTTTGTGTTGGTTTTTGTGTGAAAAATAAAATAGATTGAGTGTGTAGTATAGAAATGTGGAATAGTCATATTAGAAATAATATTTAAATATGATAGTGAAAAGTTATGGGTTCCATGATTGTATTGAAAATTATATTTATAGTGGGACAGTAGGACCCATGATTAGATGAATAATGGTTGGTTTATACTCGATGTATGTTATTCAATTTTTAATGCATGAAGAGCATAAAAATTTTATGTAATTTATTTTATGATAGTATATATATTATTTATATTTGTGTGTGTGTAGTTTATGGAATAATAGATTCAAAGAAAAAAATTATTTAGAGACGCGACATGGGATAAATAATTTTGTTGGGAAAATACAAATATATGGGATAAATAATTTAGCTGGGAAAATATAAAGAGAAAGAATATGAAGGAAATGTAGAAAAATAGATATATATATATATATGAAAGGAAAAGCCTCCTTAGAATTTAATGTTTCCATTAAGATCAATTTAGATAATACACATCCAATACACTAAAGGTATTTATTCTGTTAATAGTGTTGGGAAACAGTGCTAAAATAAATGACATCGAAATATTTTTTTTTTTTTCATGCTGAATTGATAAATGGGTATAAAACCAAAAATTCTAGAATGAAAGGCACAAAAGTAAAAATATAGACACAAATATTTACGTGGAAAACCCAAATCAAGAAAAAATGATGAGATATTGTACGATCAAATTCCTCTATTACATGTACAGTAGGCTTACAAATTTCCTCTCTAAAGATAAACACGGGATACACAAAAATATTCATCAAGAGAAATTATCTTTTGAATTACAAAATCATCAAGTTTTTCAACTTGAAATGATAAAGAAAGTAGGAACACTATTTTATGAGAATAAAAAAAATTTCTTTGATTTTTCTCATTTTTTCTTAGCCACTCTATTTTTTCATTTTTTTTTCTTTCTGAGAACTTTCGCTTTCGCTCTCTCTAGTTTTCCGGCCACTCAACCTTGCACTTCCGTTCCTCCTCCACCAAATGAAAGAATTTATTGGCGTAACGTAAGCCGCCATCCAAACAAATATTGTATCATTTATTTCTGCCTGCTCAAATGATCTTGATGGCTGAACTAGTTGATCGGCCGAAATGATTGAAGGGACACTTCATTTTCTCTTCCTCTTCTTTTTTTCTTTTTTGTAATACATGTTAACCAATGGGGTTGTCTCCCCATAAATGAGGAGGACCCAACAAATAGTACGTCTATGTATGTGCGTATACGTATGTATAATATAGAAACCACAGTTTCATGACTAATCTGTCATTATATAATAATAAGAAAAAATTACACTGATTATCCTGAAGTTTAATTAATTTATGAAAAAAAAATTATTTTTTTAAAAATTATCAAAAATTTCATAAGATTCTATTTATATTACAAATTTATTTTAATTTTTGAAAATATCCCTTTTCTTTTTTCGGGTGATTCACACTAACCACTCTGAGATTAGGTTAATTTACGAAAAATCTCCTATAATTTCAAAAATTACCAAAATCCCTCTAAAGTTATACCAATATTACAACTAGCACCTATTTAGATTGATTTATCAACAATATTAATTTTTTTTCCTCTGTAATATTGTTATTATAAAATTTTCATGCAATAGATTTGAAAAAAAAATGTGATTACGTATTCAAATAAATATTCTGAATTCAATGTTATGAATTTATACAAAATATACTTAATATGTGCTAAATTTATATTTGAGCAAAATATAATTATATGTATCATATATATCCACAATGTGAAATGAGAAATATAAACATTGATTAAAATAAAAAATTGAAATTAAATAATACACTTGAAAACTTTATTTAGCTTGAGGACTCTAATTTATTTCTCTTAAAATTTACTCCGTATTAACGATAATATAACATACTTGATGTGTTGGTAGATACTTTTAATGTATTAATTCAGAATATTTATTTAAATAAATAATCACATTTTGTTTCAAATCTGTTACATGAAAATTTTATGATAACATATTACAGAGGGAAAACAAGGAATGAATATTGTTGATAAGTCAACATAAGTAGGTGCTAGTTGTAATATTGGTATAACTTTAGGGGATTTTTGGTAATTTTTGAAACTACAGAGGGTTTCTCGTAAATTAACCTAATCTTGATGTGGTCCGTGTAAATCACCCAAAAAGAGGGAAGGGTTATTTTCGAAAATTAAAATAAGTTTGTAATATTGGTATAATTTTAGGAGATTTTTGATAATTTTTTAAAAAATAAGAGATTTCTCGTAAATTAGCCAAACATCAGAGATGATAATTATAATTCGCCCTAATTATTATTATTAGTGGTAGAAAATTGCCGTATCATGATTGTGCAAGGATTGTGCAAGTCAACTAATAACGCCAAAATAGTGATATAAGTCTCAAGTGGGCATTGTTAGTCTTCTCCTTTTTTCACAGTTGAGTGTTTAAAAGTGTGTTGCTTTTCTGGATGCTAAAGGCTCATCGAACATTCTCAGCAATTTCATGTAAACTACTCCATACTTGTTTCTCTCTGTACTTGTAAATCTATCCCAAGTTCTGGGCTTGAGCTAAGCTTTGCATTTAAGGTGACTCAAATTCCCTTTTCTTTCCCTTGTGATAATGACTTCATACATTATACTTTTTGTAATTTTGTAAAGCTCTTTATGTTCCTGAACTTAATTCTCATGTTACTCTATAAGTAGTTATTTGGTTTCTGTATTAGCTAGTGTTAGGGGCAGAGTTACAAATTTTTATTTTAGAAATTCAAAATCTATGTGTGTATCTATCTATCTATATTATAAGAGGATGAACAACTTATAGTGTTTTACATTTCTTTTCTTTTTTTTTTTGTAAAGACTAAAATAAACCACATTATTTGAAATCATTAAAAAAACACCCTATACTAAAGAAATAAGCAACCCCCCCTCTCCAATATATATATATATAGATAGATAGATAGATAGATAGATAGATAGATAAATAGATAGAAATTAATTAATTACTTCAAATTGAGAACAAAAAATATAAAATTATATCATAATTTAGTGAATAAATAATAATATAGAAATAGAAAGCCTAAAAACTATGTAAATGACAAAATAAATATACAAAATTGTAATTGGAAAAATTATATTAATATGCAAACTCCTCATTGAATGAAAATCAATTATGAAAAGAAAAAAAAAATAGAGCAAGTCTCACAAAGAAAAAAATGCATATGCCACAAAGAGAAGTAAAAATAATAAAATTAGAAGAAGGTTGATGATATGATGGAACATTAAATAAAGAGAAAGTTAAGAAATTCTAGAAACAAAAATATTAATAAAATATACTGTAAAAAATCTCACAGTTTCTACATTTAATTTTATAGGCAAGTAGAAGGAATCTACATAGCTTTTTTCAGTTATTACATAAAATACTTATTTAAAAATTTGTATAGAAAAACAAAGATTCAACAAACTAATATGAATGTTACATAAGTACAAATTTAAACTAACATGTAATCATAAAAATGTTAAATATAATAATTTACAAATGATAATATGCTTTCTTTTCCTATTTTTTTTTAAGAAAAAAAACAAGATATTTTAGCATGATAGTAATTTGGTGTAGGAGCTGCTATGTGAGGCAATGGAGAGGAGGAGGCAATGAAGGTGCAAGTGGAGGTGGAGATTGTTGTAGTGACTATAATATAAAAGGTTAATTTAATGGCAATGATGGAAGAGAGGATAATAAAGTGAAGAACAGTGTAAAGGTAATGGTGCAAAGGTAAATAAAAATAATAAAGGATTTGGAAAAGAATATAGACATGATAATAGTGGTGGATGTAGTAGAATAATTTGATTAATAAAGATTTCGACTATACTCTAAACCTTCGATAGATTAATCAAGTGTATCTTATTCACAAAAAAGCTACTATCAAGAAAAATTTATAAAGAATAAAACAAACCTTAAAAATTATTAGTGTAATATATCTAATAATAATATAATACAACGACAAATTTCATTAATTTTTATTCATTCATAATATTTTTTTAAAAATTAAAATATTCTAAATGTAATTATGTTGCACCTTAAACAACATTAATTTGAAAAACTAAGACATTAGTGCTTGCGCATGTTTTTTACTATTTTTCAAAAAAATACATATAAAATTTAATTCCATTTATTTTTTTTGGGGGGTGGGGGGGGGGGGGGCTGCTAACCCCTATCTCCGCCTCTGTCTAGCGGGTGATCATGATTGGTGTGTGTGTTGTGTGTTTTGGATTAGGTTTTCTTAATCGATCTAACCAAGGTACCCTAAATTTGCTGGAAGTACCTTGAAGTAATTTTAAATGATTTAGAGTTGTTCATCAAGTATATATCACTTAGTTTTGTGCTCCAGTTCCTGATATATCTTATTAATTAAAAAAACCAGTGAACTTTTTCTTATTCTTGGTGACACTAACTTGCCTGGATCAATATTTATGACGTAAGGTTCTTTTTCTTTTTTGAATAGGTTTCCACTTTCATTGTTCTGCAATTCAAGTTTATACATACTGTTTATTTGTAATTGAAAATTCTACTACATCAAAATTCTTTTAGGATAGAGCTTAAATGCTAATTTTCATGTAACTTCTTTTTTCTCTTCTCATATGCACATATTTCTTCAAACTTTTTAAAAAGGATTGCCAATTTAGGGAACTATTCCAAAAATATTTATGTGGTTTTTTGTTTAAACGACCAACCTTTAGAACTTTTTACATCAAGATGCTACCATATAATTTCTCATTTAATTGCCATTTTGTGTTAAATTTTTTGAAAGTGAACCACAATTACTGAGACCTGGTATAATTTGTTTTATTTATTTATTTATTTATTTATAATTTGTGTATAGGGAATAAATCAGTAAAGATGCTAGAGCGAGTTGTGGAATCTTTTTTCTCTAAGGTCGAAGAGAAGTTGGTAGATTATGCTGAGCACACCGTGAGGGGCATTACGGACTACAACTCCACTTTACAAACTTTGGAAAGAAACTTAAGATCATTATCTGCTAAAGCATATGATGTTGAAGAGGAAATCAAGAATGCTGAGCTACTAGGCAGAAAGAAAAGAAAAAGAGAAGTTGAGAATTGGTTGGCGGAGGTTCAAATAATTGAAAGTGAATTTCGTATATTGGAAGGTGAAGTACAATCAGAAGGATTTATCAGTAGGTTTCTTGGTGGAGATAGAGCAAAGGCACTGAATGAAAGAGTATATGAACTTGTTGAGCAAAGTAGACATTTTGGTGAACTTGTACTTGATGTTTATGAAACCAAAGGTGAGGCATTGTTGACAAGTAGGCTAGTTGGAGCAGCATTTGAGGAAAATTTGGAAAGAATTTGGGAACTGTTGGTGGTAGATAAAGTGTCGAGCATTGGGATACATGGCATGGGTGGTGTGGGCAAGACGACTCTGACAAAGCACATCAACAACCGACTTGTAAACAATAATCATTCGGTTGTTTGGGTCACAGTCTCTCAAGAGTTTAGTGTAAAGATGTTGCAAGAGAAAATAGCCCATGCCTTAGGTCTGAGTCTTTCAAATGAGGATGATGAGGACAAAAGAGCTGCTAGATTGAATAGAGTACTATCCTCCCTAGCAAAGAATGTTGTGCTCATATTAGACGATGTATGGAAAAACGTCAATTTAGAAAAGGTTGGAGATCCGCTTCGTGTGGAGGGTTGTAGGTTGATTTTAACAACTCGTTCATTGGAAGTGTGTCGTCAAATTGGTTGTCAAGAAATGATTTCAGTTAAAACACTCAATCCAGATGAAGCATGGAACTTATTTAGAGAAAAACTTGGATCACGAACGACACTTTCTCCACAAGTAGAAGAAATTGCAAAGTCCATGGTTGAAGTGTGTGATGGGTTGCCTTTAGCGATCATCACTTTGGCTGGAAGCATGAGGGGTGAGACTGCCCCTTATGTGTGGAGAGATGCATTGGAACAATTACGAATATCTGTTATGGAGCACGATGAAATGGAAGATCATGTTTTTGAAGTACTTAAGTATAGTTTTGATCGATTGGATCCAAAAATTCAAAGGCCAAGAAAAATCAATGGGCACTTTACAAAGTTACAATGTTGTTTCTTGTATTGCTCTTTGTATGCTGAAGATGAGCAGATACAAAGAAAGGAATTAATGAGAAAGTTTATTTTAGAGAAGTTGGTGGATAAAAGAAAGAGTTTGAAAGCACAACTCGATGAAGGTTGTGCAATATTGGATAAATTTGTGAATGTCTGCTTGCTAGAAAGTTGTGATGATGATCTTTGTGTGAAGATGCATGATCTAGTAAGAGCTATGGCACTAAAGATCACTCAAGGTAAAAACATGGTATTGGCTGGCCGCTTATTGAAAGAAATTCCAAAAGAAGAAGAATATTGGATGAACAATCTTGAAAAGATGTCCTTGATGAAGAATTACATAAAGAAAATTCCAGTTGGAGTGTCTCCGAATTGTCCTAAGCTCTCAACACTGCTCTTGCAGGAGAATAGGTCTTTGAAGTCTATATCAAATTCATTTTTCTCACAAATGCACGGCCTATGCGTTCTTGACTTGTCTGAAACTCATATCAAGAAGTTGCCAAATTCTATATCCGAGTTGGAGAGCCTTGAGGCCTTGCTTCTTTCAGGTTGTGAATGGCTCGAACATGTGCCCTACTTGGGAAAGCTCAAGGCATTAAAGGAGCTGGACCTATCATCTACTGGAATCAAGGAAGCGCCTCGAGGAATAGGGGAGTTAGTTAATCTCCGATGCCTCTTTCTTCCTTTTGAAATAGAAGCTCCAGTAGAAGAAATCGAGAGGTTGATACATCTGGAGGAGTTTGTGGGGCAAGTGAAAGATGTGTGTGATTTTAATCGGTTTATTAAATCTCCAAGAATTCATGAGAACATAACATATTCTATCATGGTGGGGATTCACAATGAGAGAAAAGACTTTCTTCCCAATCGTGTTCAGGTTTCCTTCAATCAAATTGACCTTAAGAAAGATGAGCTTGTGTTGGCACAAGAAGTCCAACACCTAGAATTCTGGGATTGTAAAGGTCTAAGCAAGTGTTTATTGGACGATTTGCCACGAATGAACAATCCCAAATCCCTTCGAGTTTTGCATATTTCAAATTGTGAAGGAATAGCGTGCATTTTGACAAATGATGAGATGGAAAAAGAATTGGAATCAAAATCTCAGTGCCATCCATTGCAAACTCTTGAAGAGATTGTGCTAAGTGAGTTGCTTGATTTTATGGGTCTCATCCAACACAAGAGGGAAATGATTGTAGAAGCTGCAAATGCAAATGCAACGGCATCACCTCCACCTGCATCTAGACAACTAGCTGCTGCTGTATTTTTGGCTCTTAAAGAATTGAACATTACAGGGTGTAACAAGATGACAAAGCTGGGATTAAGAGGGTCGGAATTCCCAAACCTTGAAGAAATCTATGTTGGCAGTTGTGCAAAAGTAGAAGAGATAATTGAAGTATTTAGTGCCGATGAAGAAGAATACGGAAGTAGTAGTCGAGAAAGAGAATTGGCGTCTCTTATGATCTCTCTCCCCAAATTAAAACATTTATACCTGATAGAGTTGCCAAGGCTGAAGAGCATCTGCAAGGCAACAATGAATTGCAGTTCAATTCAAAACATTGATTTACGGGGATGTCCAATATTAAAGAGTTTGCCTTTGTTTTTCCCAACACAATATAATCGCCCTCCAACTCTTGAAAGGATCATCATAAACACAGATGAGGAAGGATGGTGGGAATCATTGGAGTGGGAGCATCCTCAACACAAACACCTCCTACGCCCACTGCTTACATTTTTGTAAGTTTAGAGTTTATTGGCCTTCCATTCTTTGTTCATGAGTGAGGTCCCTTGTCATTTTACGAGTAATGATATAGAGCCATTCTTCAATAATTTTACTTTTTAACATTTTTTGATATCATTATATTCATGTTTAATGGCTAAAAATACAATTTGACTAGTAGCTTGAAGTTTTCCCATTCTTCTATTTCTTTTGCACTTGCTTGACAAGTTCGTTGTTAAGCTAAATTAACGGGTTTGCCCCCGGCAAGCCCAACTTACAACTAAATTTAAACTCTACTTCATATGCAATATCTATTTCCTCATTTATGATCACAATCAATATATTTTTGTCAAGGTAGATCACAAAATGCATGGGTTGAAACTTTTTTATTGAAGGCCTACTAAATATATCATATATATTAGTTAATTATATATATATATATAGAGAGAGAGAGAGGTAAAATGCACACACTTTGCTATCAATAAGCAACACTTATGCCTTCCAAAATTATATCAAATTACTTACATTGCCACTACTAAAATTTCGTTTGGCTAAGTCAAATAATTGTATCTAGTAATAATAAATTATAATTTTTTAGTGATGTACTTCTATATAATTAGTAAGACAAAAAAAGATGACGACGAAACAAATAAAATTAGTGATTGAGAGACTTTGTCAGGTTCAACGAGACACATCTTTTGGTGGTCAGGTTAACTAATATGGGTGCATGAAAATTATTTTTGGAATATCTCTATTAATATTTACAAGAAAGTTCTAAACATTAAGCGGGTATTTGTAACTTTCAAAACAAGGGGTACTAATTTGTAATAATACTATATGTCAAGGCGTGTAAGCGTAATTTTCCCAAATAATAAAAAAAATCAATCAATCAAACAAACTTTACCCTAATAATGTATTTTAAATTTTGGGAGACTCTTCATAGTATTACTTAAATGAATCATAATGAAATTGTAATTACATGAAACAAGTTCTGATAATAATCAACAAAATGAGCATTTACTCTTCTGAAACAGCAGCTTATTGCAAGGCAAAGAAAACAAAAAGACATCGAGTTTATTACAACTTCAAAATCTCACGGAAATATTATATAACGACATTATTTACAACCAATAAAATGAGAAGTCACCTGAAATGCAACTCAGCTCCAAAGAAGCCCAGGAATTAAGTCAATCTGTAAACTGAGCGAGAATCAGAGGAAACATGTCATAAGGCAAGATGGAAAACAAGTATGGAATATGGTGCCCTATCAAGTAAAAAAAGTAATAATAATAATAACAATTAAATAAAAAATAAAAAGAAAGAAAAAGATGTGGAATATGGTGTAGACTGGTTGTTATGGCTTAGTAATTTTACGTTGCTTTCTCCCCAATTTCCACACTTCTCTTTGTAGACTTTTCTCCCATTCCCTACGTCTCATAAATCAATCCCCCATTTGAAAAGTAAGACCAGCTTCCACACGTAGTTCAACCTGGTTCGATTGAATTAGCATTAATCATATAAGAGCATTTTACTTTTACTATGTGACTGGTGTGCTAATGACAAGTGTAATAAACTTGTTGCATGATTCGTTGTATTCGGCCAAATTAGATTCGGATCATGAAGAAGATGTTTTTAAGAAAACACACGCACAGAGACAATCATAATTGCACACACACACACACACACACACACCTCTTTGGAGAGTGAGAAATCAGAATTCAGAAACGATCGATGGGGAAGGTGTACGAAGACTTGGAGAAGCTACGGCAGTTATGCTACGCTCACTCCAGGACCCCTAGCGTTACATCATCAGATGATGACGACTCATCTCTGCATCGACAGCTTCTTCTTAGCGCTTCATCATCTCCTCGAGTAATTTCTTAATCTCTCAAATCTCCATCAGCAACGCATGTATATTTTGTTTGTTTATTTGTTTTTTTCCGTAGATGTTTGAACTTTGATCAATTGATTGTGACTTGTTAATCAACGTAGGTTATGATGTTTTGTTTCATATCTATTTTCTTGTTGCGGAAGATATGATGTTTTGTTTCATATCTATTTTCTTGTTTCAACGTAGGTTATGATGTTTTGTTTCATATCTATTTTGTTTCATAGCAAGTATTTTAATAGAGATCTTGAGCAGAGTATCTCTAATCCAGTGACTGCTCGACTGCAGTCATGGACATCTATTTTAGAAGCTAATCTAGATAAAATGTCCAACTTATATAGAAATAGTTGTCTGTAGCATTTATTTATGATGAATAACATCCATTACATGGTCCGGAAGATAACCAACTCCGAGATCAGGGCATATTTTGGGGATGAATGGATCAGTGACCATGTTGGGAAGTTCTGGTTACATGCCTTGAGCCATCAAAGAGACACATGGAGTCCTCTACTTCCCTTACTAGGTGATTTTTAGGGACAAAACAAGGCAACTGTAAAGGCGAGACACGGGGAATTCATGCTTGCTTTTGAGAATGTCTATAAGAGCCAAACAGGATGGTGTGTTCCCGACCTCCAGCTTCGTCAATGTCACGCCCCGGATCCCGAGATGCGGCACGGCGATGCCCCTAAGCCCGAAGGACTCAGAGACACCAAGCCACGGATATCAGAACATACTAAAAACCATTAAAATATTCATTGCAGCGGAAACGATAATATTACAATCCCACTCAAAACATAAATGGAAAAATAAGCTATAATAGTCTCCATAAAACAAAGTCTTAAAAATAAAATAGCGTGATTAATAATAATGCTATGTTCTCTAGCCAACAATGTCTTCAATATCATCACCAACCCCAAAATTGTCCCTCGTCACCCTCGTCGGTACTATCCTCTGCAAAATAGTTATTAGTGGTGTGAGCGTACTCGCCCAGTAAGGGATCTCTTGACCCTCTATCGAATTTTAGCAAGTTACATATATATATATATATATATATATATATATATAGCATCAAGATCGCAGTTTGCACACATAGACAATATTCAAAAATTAACCTTTTCCACTTTCAAGTAACTGAACGGGTAACAAAACAAAAGCAGACAAATTCATTTATATATCCATGCTCGTGAACATTCAAAATCTCTATTGGCCAACTTGATCAAGCCCTAACTATAACCCCGTTAGGTGGGTTCGGACACTACTATTATTACCCGTAGGAGGGCCTTAACTACAACCCCGTTAAGTGGGTTCGGACACTACTATTATTACCCGTAGGAGGGCCTTAACTATAACCCCGTTAAGTGGGTTCGGAAATTGCTACTGTACCCCGTAGCTCGGTCGGAAATTTCGGAACTCGTTCCTACCAATAGTATCCCAAGTGTTCGGAGCATGTTCGTATATACACATATAGCATGCACAAAACAATTTTAGCTTTTCATATAGAAAATTCATAAAATAGCATGCTCAAATCCACTTTATATATATGAAAATTACTTTTCCGACGAAAGCATAAATTTAAGAAAGACATATTTTTATAAAAACAAATAGAGGGAAGAAACCACTTACCTTGACCTATAAGTGATCGTAAAACTCTAACAAACTTGTGGTTATGTCCTACTCCCGACCAATCAAATCTATAATAATAAGAAATAAATATGGTGAAGATAATGCTCCTCAATTTAATGAAATATTGTACGATAAATGAAATCTAATGATACCGAAAATCCCGATTCAATTTATTGTCCTAGGATCTCATACTTAAACAAGTCTACGCCTAACCCCTTAAATCATGATTTATAATATTCCCATAAACATAAATAACTTATATTAAAATTACGCCCATCTCTTATTCAATTCCATCAAAATAGTACCAGAATTCAAATTAAAAATTAATAATAATGAATAAATAACACTCCTAAAATCTCAAATTATAATTATTACGGTAGTTTGATCCTAATTGCCGAGAGCTTATTTGTAATAAGACTTTAAAATTGGTTCTACGTACAATTCCTAGCTCCCATGAGTATCATACTTAAAGTATATATGAAAGTATATCTATGTCCAAGCATCTATCTTTATGAGCTATATACGTATATAATATATATATATATACACACACACGTAGGGTGAGAGTAGTAATCATAACAATAATTATTCCAACAAGGAAGAATTGATGGACATGGGTTCTGCTCTCGGGAGTGGTGAAATTACTTAAGCTTGAATTGATGAAGTCTCTTCTTTTCCTATCTCCATGGGACCCCCATGTTATGATTATACAAATAGACAATTTGGTTTCCATCACATGAATAAGAAGAGGAGAGTCAAAGCTTACACTGTTGAAAAATTCTGGATCTCTACTCGCCGACAGCTTCCTATGGCGTACTGGTTGCAAGTCTCACGGCTAATTTCTCTCTTATCGGCTAGGGTTATTTCCTATTAATGTGTGATTATATATAACACAAATTCCTAAACCTAATAGCATTAGTCCAATAGTTTTGGCCTAATGTGATTGGCCCAATAATCCTAAGCCCAATAGGATTTAACTAATATTAATAATATTAACAATAGCAATAATAATAATAATAATGATGATGATATCAATAATAAGACAATAATAATAATAATAATAATAATAATAATAATAATAATAACAATAATAAAGCAATAATAAAATATAAAAAAATAATACTAATAATACGGTAATATGGCTCGGGTTTTACATTCTCCCCCCCTTATAAAAAGTTTCGACCCTGAAACTTGGCGTACCTTAGGTTTCGAAAAGGTGAGGGTAGCGGTTGCGAAAACTCTCCTCCAACTCCCATGTTGCTTCACGTTCTGTGTGATTTGACCATTGAACTTTGACATACGGTATGGTCCGACGTCGTAGAACTTGCTCCTTGCGATCCACTATCCTCAGTGGGAACTCTTCATAACTCAAATCTTCTTTGACTAGTAGGGGCTCGGGCTCTAGTATGTGACTTGGGTCTGTAACATATTTTCTTAGCTGAGACACATGAAACACATTGTGAATTCTAGATAGCTCCGGAGGCAGTGCAAGCCGGTATGCTACTTCTCCGACTCTATCTAGTACTTCATATGGCCCCATATACCGTGGACTTAACTTGCCACTCATCCCGAACCGTATAACCCCACGTGTTGGTGACACCTTTAGATATACTTTTTCTCCCTTTTGAAATTCTAAGGGTCTTCTTTTGTTGTCAGCCCAACTCTTCTGTCGGTCTTGAGCTATTTTAAGTTTCTCACGGATTATAGAAATTTTCTCTACTGTTAGCTGGACCAACTCAGGCCCCGTGATTCTCTTCTCTCCCACCTCATCCCAACAAAGTGGTGACCTACACTTTCTCCCATATAAAGCTTCATAAGGGGCCATGCCAATGCTACTGTGGTAGCTATTGTTATATGAGAACTCTATGAGGGTTAAGTAATCACCCCAATTGCCCTTAAATTCCAGAACACAAGCTCTAAGCATATCTTCCAATGTTTGGATCGTTCTCTCAGATTGTCCATCAGTTTGCGGGTGGTACGCTGTACTAAGCTCCACTTTGGTCCCCATAGCTTGCTGAAAACTTTTCCAAAACCGTGATGTAAATCGGGGATCACGATCTGACACAATACTCACTGGAATGCCATGTAGTTTAACTATGTTCTCCAAATACAGTGATGCCAGCTTATCTAAGGTATAAGTGGAGCGAATTTGGAGAAAATGTGCAGACTTAGTAAGCCGATCAACAATAACCCAAATAGTATCACAACCCTGTCGAGTTCGTGGCAATCCCACCACAAAGTCCATTGTAATATGCTCCCATTTCCACTCTGGAATCTCTAAAGGTTGTAGCAATCCGCCTGGTCTCTGGTGCTCGGCTTTAACCTTTTGGCACACAAGACATCTTGCCACGTATTCAGCTACTTCTCTCTTCATGCCATTCCACCAGAAACTCTTCTTTATATCTCGATACATTTTTGTGCTCCCAGGGTGTATGGAGAATTGGGAATTATGGGCTTCCGATAGAATCTCCTTCTTGAGTTCATCATCCTTAGGGACACATAACCTTCCCCTCATATATAGGGTCTCGTTCGCCCCAACTTGAAAGTCAGTTAGTATCCCAGTCTTGGCCTTTTCCTTGATTTCTTTTAGCTTAGGGTCAGCCTCTTGGGCATGCTTAACCCTCTCAACGATAAGTGGTTTAATACTTAGAGCTGCCAAAACTTCATTAGTGGATTCCACTATTTCTAATTCCAATGACTCAAATTGCCTTGCGAGCATGGTGGCTAATGCCCCACTTGCCCTTCTACTTAGGGCATCAGCTACTCGGTTTGCTTTCCCCGGGTGATAATGGATACTCAAATCGTAGTCCTTGATTAACTCTAGCCATCTCCTTTGCCTCATGTTCAGCTCTTTCTGCGTAAAGAGATACTTAAGGCTTTTGTGGTCGGTGTATACCTCACACTTCTCTCCGTAGAGATAATGCCTCCAGATTTTCAAAGCAAAGACGACTGCTGCTAACTCCAAATCGTGAGTAGGGTAATTCTGCTCATACATCTTTAGTTGTCTTGACGCATACGCGATTACTTTGTCATTTTGCATCAAGACACACCCTAGCCCACTTTTTGATGCATCACTATATATCGTGAATTGGCCAACTTCTGAGGGTAGTGCTAAAACAGGGGCCGATGCAAGTCTCTGTTTAAGCTCGTTGAAGCTCTCCTCACAGGTAGTGTCCCACTTGAATTTTGATCTCTTTTGTGTAAGCTTGGTCATAGGCATCGCTATGTTAGAAAATCCTTCCACAAATTTTCGATAATAGCCCGCCAATCCTAGGAAGCTCCTTACTTCTGTCACATTGGTCGGTTGGGGCCAGTCCTTTATAGCTTCCACCTTCTTGGGATCCACTGCTACGCCTTCCTCGGATATCACATGCCCTAGAAATGCTACAGTTTTTAGCCAAAATTCACACTTACTGAACTTTGCATAGAGCCTGTTGTCCCTTAAAGTCTGTAAAACAATCCTCAAATGTTCCTCATGTTCTTCTTTACTAGAGGAGTACACCAATATGTCATCTATGAACACGACTACGAACTTATCTAAGTATGGCTTGAATATTCTATTCATCAGGTCCATAAAAGCTGCAGGAGCATTCGTTAACCCAAAAGGCATCACCAAAAACTCATAGTGTCCATATCTTGTCCTAAAAGCAGTCTTAGATATGTCCTCTGCTTTTATCTTAAGTTGGTGATAACCAGATCTCAAATCTATTTTCGAAAACACCTTGGCGCCCTTTAACTGGTCAAACAGATCATCAATTCTAGGCAACGGGTACTTATTCTTGATAGTAATCTTGTTTAGCTCCCTATAATCGATGCACAATCTCATGCTTCCATCTTTTTTCTTCACAAATAATACTGGAGCTCCCCATGGTGATACACTTGGCCTAATATGCCCTTTGTCTATCAGCTCTTGTAACTGTGTCTTTAGTTCTCTCAACTCAGCTGGGGCCATCCGGTATGGTGCTTTTGAAATTGGTGCTGATCCAGGCATTAGATTAATCTCAAATTCGATCTCCCGATCTGAGGGTGGTCCTGGTAGGTCATCAGGGAAGACGTCGAAGAATTCATTCACTACTGGAATATCTTTAATGTCCATGACCTTCTCCCTTGCGTCAGTAATAAAAGCAACGTAGGCATCACATCCCTTTTTAATAGCTCTTCTGGCTTGTGCGGCTGAGAGTAAGAAACTTGCGCTCCTACGTGGATGCTTTCTATCTCCACAAAATATATAGTTGTCTCCTTCTGGTGGTCGAAAGTTTATCAGTTTACCTCTACAGTCTACGTGTGCATAATTGTTTGCTAACCAATCCATCCCCAAAATTATGTCGAATTCAGTCATGTTGATTTGTACCAGATCAGCTTTAAGTTCGACCTTGTCAAGCCCAATGGTGATATTCTTGTATACTAGGTTTGAGACTAGAGTCTTATTCGCAGGGGTGGCTACTCTATAAGGCTCATCAAGTATCATAGGTTTGTCACTTAAAAGTCTAGCAAACTTTTTAGCCACAAAAGAATGGGTAGCGCCACAATCAAACAATTCATAAGCACTCATATTATTAACTTCTATCATACCTGTCACTACATCCTCAGCATTGTTGGCTTCCTCCTCAGTCAACGCAAACACTCTTGCATTCCCCTTTGGCTTTTGAGTAGTACCTGCTAGTTTGGCATTAAGGTTTCCAACTGTCCGAGGGTCCGGTTGTGGGCATTCAGATATTTTATGGCCCTGCTGGCCGCAATGAAAACATGCTCCATTCTTCCATCTGCATTCCCCTATATGCCTCCTAAAGCAGTATTGGCATGTCTCTCCTTCGGGTGGTCGCTGCTTGGAAGGGACTGGTTTCTTGTTAGACTGAGCAAATAGTGGTCGTTTAGGAGGCCCTCAGTTCGGATTCATCTCAATTCTAGGCCTCTTCAGCTTATTTTCTTCATCTCTTCTCTTGACGTCGGCCTCTGCTCTGATGGCTGCCCCAAGAAGTTCGTCAAAACTCCTTGGCTCATATACTGCGAGAGCTGACTGGATTCGACTTTTCAAGCCCTTGGTAAACTTATGAATCTTGAGTTGCGTATCTGCCATTATGGTAGGTGAGTACTTTCCCAGAGAATGAAACTTTGCGGAATACTCTACCACCGTCATGTTTGGTAGTTGCACTACGTTATCAAACTCTGCCATCTTTTGAAGTCGAACGGCACTAGGGAAGAAATGTTTAAGATAAGCCTCTCGAAATTGTGTCCATGTAATAGGTCCCTCTGCTAGCATTGAAGGTGGCACACCTTCCCACCATCTTGCTGCTTCACCCACTAGGAAGGGTATCACGACTCTGGGCCTGATTTCCAAAGGAATCTCCATTAACTCGAAGTTATCCTCTATCTCTTTAAGCCATTTTTGGACTACCTCTGGATCATGAGAACCATCAAAGGTTGGCACATGGGCTCTTCTCAACGCCTCATAATAGTACTTTGTCCCCATCACAGCAGGTGGTTGGTTCGCGACTGGAGCTTGTTGCTAATTTTGGGCTTGCATCGCTTGAGCTACGGCGGTAACAATGGCTACCAAGTCTTCTTGGCGAATTCCCATTTGTGGTGCTGGGGGTGGATGGTGTTGGTTGTCCTGTGGTTGCTCGTTACGTTCCTCTGGGTTAGTGGCATAACGAGGGTTTTGGTTACAACGTCTAGGTCTGCCAGCCATGTCCTATATAAGGAATTGTCATTCGTTAGCACAAGTTTTGGAAATAAGGGACTCCCTAATTGACTATTGATAAATATACCTTTACATATGTATATTACGTATTAATCCAAAAATTTGAAATAAATGAAAAACATATAAAAACACTTCTACTCAATCCTAAGAAGAACCCACGGATGGTATCACAATAAGTTACAGCTTATCACGTATGTGTTGGTGAGATTTCTAGGTTAAACCATGAGAATCTAAGTATACCTCGACTAGTTGGTATAATACATAATTCATTACCTCTGCAAACTCTTAAATTCTTGATGTATTACCTATGCAAACTATTAAACCCCTAACTTGCCATTCGGTCTAATCAATAGAATTCCAAAGATCATAACCTAGGCTCTGATACCACTAAATGTCACGCCCCGGATCCCGAGACGCGGCACGGCGATGCCCCTAAGCCCGAAGGACTCAGAGACACCAAGCCACGGATATCAGAACATACTAAAAACCATTAAAATATTCATTGCAGCGGAAACGATAATATTACAATCCCACTCAAAACATAAATGGAAAAATAAGCTATAATAGTCTCCATAAAACAAAGTCTTAAAAATAAAATAGCGTGATTAATAATAATGCTATGTTCTCTAGCCAACAATGTCTTCAATATCATCACCAACCCCAAAATTGTCCCTCGTCACCCTCGTCGGTACTATCCTCTGCAAAATAGTTATTAGTGGTGTGAGCGTACTCGCCCAGTAAGGGATCTCTTGACCCTCTATCGAATTTTAGCAAGTTACATATATATATATATATATATATATATATATATATAGCATCAAGATCGCAGTTTGCACACATAGACAATATTCAAAAATTAACCTTTTCCACTTTCAAGTAACTGAACGGGTAACAAAACAAAAGCAGACAAATTCATTTATATATCCATGCTCGTGAACATTCAAAATCTCTATTGGCCAACTTGATCAAGCCCTAACTATAACCCCGTTAGGTAGGTTCGGACACTACTATTATTACCCGTAGGAGGGCCTTAACTACAACCCCGTTAAGTGGGTTCGGACACTACTATTATTACCCGTAGGAGGGCCTTAACTATAACCCCGTTAAGTGGGTTCGGAAATTGCTACTGTACCCCGTAGCTCGGTCGGAAATTTCGGAACTCGTTCCTACCAATAGTATCCCAAGTGTTCGGAGCATGTTCGTATATACACATATAGCATGCACAAAACAATTTTAGCTTTTCATATAGAAAATTCATAAAATAGCATGCTCAAATCCACTTTATATATATGAAAATTACTTTTCCGACGAAAGCATAAATTTAAGAAAGACATATTTTTATAAAAACAAATAGAGGGAAGAAACCACTTACCTTGACCTATAAGTGATCGTAAAACTCTAACAAACTTGTGGTTATGTCCTACTCCCGACCAATCAAATCTATAATAATAAGAAATAAATATGGTGAAGATAATGCTCCTCAATTTAATGAAATATTGTACGATAAATGAAATCTAATGATACCGAAAATCCCGATTCAATTTATTGTCCTAGGATCTCATACTTAAACAAGTCTACGCCTAACCCCTTAAATCATGATTTATAATATTCCCATAAACATAAATAACTTATATTAAAATTACGCCCATCTCTTATTCAATTCCATCAAAATAGTACCAGAATTCAAATTAAAAATTAATAATAATGAATAAATAACACTCCTAAAATCTCAAATTATAATTATTACGGTAGTTTGATCCTAATTGCCGAGAGCTTATTTGTAATAAGACTTTAAAATTGGTTCTACGTACAATTCCTAGCTCCCATGAGTATCATACTTAAAGTATATATGAAAGTATATCTATGTCCAAGCATCTATCTTTATGAGCTATATACGTATATAATATATATATATATATACACACACACGTAGGGTGAGAGTAGTAATCATAACAATAATTATTCCAACAAGGAAGAATTGATGGACATGGGTTCTGCTCTCGGGAGTGGTGAAATTACTTAAGCTTGAATTGATGAAGTCTCTTCTTTTCCTATCTCCATGGGACCCCCATGTTATGATTATACAAATAGACAATTTGGTTTCCATCACATGAATAAGAAGAGGAGAGTCAAAGCTTACACTGTTGAAAAATTCTGGATCTCTACTCGCCGACAGCTTCCTATGGCGTACTGGTTGCAAGTCTCACGGCTAATTTCTCTCTTATCGGCTAGGGTTATTTCCTATTAATGTGTGATTATATATAACACAAATTCCTAAACCTAATAGCATTAGTCCAATAGTTTTGGCCTAATGTGATTGGCCCAATAATCCTAAGCCCAATAGGATTTAACTAATATTAATAATATTAACAATAGCAATAATAATAATAATAATGATGATGATATCAATAATAAGACAATAATAATAATAATAATAATAATAATAATAATAATAATAATAATAATAACAATAATAAAGCAATAATAAAATAAAAAAAAATAATACTAATAATACGGTAATATGGCTCGGGTTTTACAGTCAAGATTTGAGAATCTCAGCTGCAATGACGGTTGTGCTTGCATACCGCAGTTTTACTGGTAGGACACACTGTCAATTTGGCGACAAACACATTAAACTTACTGCCTTTGACTTGGAAACTTACATCCTGAATCTTCTTGAAGGCTCATCAATGTCACTAAACCATTCGCGGAAGAGGTTGATTTGGAATTTCTGAATGTATTTCTTCATAGTTTCTCCTAGCCCTTCTTATGTTGTCTGTCTTGAAACTGTTCCGTCTTTTTTTTTTTGTTATAATTTTGAAACTGTTCGTCTTAGCTATTGGAATTGTGTTCTCTTTTTTTTTTTCCCTTCTTTTTTTGTCTTGGTCACCCAATTCTGACTCATCGATCAATTAATTCGGATCAGGCATTGTAGAGGTATATTATGGTGGCTACTCTCGCAACCCAATTACTCTATCCACAAGTTCAAGATTCAAGTCCATAGACATTATTTAAGGAATCCAGCGCTTCGTTCCACTAAACCAATTAGTTGATATTGGAATTGTATTTTGTATGCCCAAAACAACTAGCTGATTTATAAATAAGGGCAAATTACGTATATATCCCTTGAGATATTGTGTAATTATAAATTAATTCATATTGTGATAAAAGCTAAAAATACCCATGATATATATATCAATTTATCAAAATTCTTTTTTCATTAAGGCATGATGTAATTTCGAATTGTATATCCGGGGTTTGAGGTATAAGATTTGTATCGTCTTGACAAGTTCGAGATGCAGAAACTATATATAAAGTTAATATTTTTTTTAAAAAAAGGAATGGTGATATTGGATTATAGATAGAGATGCAGTATGTTGGTTGTTATAATGTAAAGTAAAATTATTTTGCAAATATTGATAGAATAACAAAATTGATTGAGAGATTTTGTTAGGCTCTATGAGATGCATTTATTAGTATCTTGGTTGGATATTATGGCTGAAGGAGAGTTAATGTTTACAAAAAAATTCTTAACCACAAAGGAAAATTTGTAATTTTTACACTAAGAGAAATTAATTTATAATTACATTATGCCTCAAGAATTGTTAATGTAATTTGCTCTATAAATAATGAGTTAAATTTGTTAAAAGCTTTTTTTTTATGTTTATATGTTTTGTTTATTATTACCATATTCATTCTTTTCTATGTTTAGATATTTTGTTCGAGGAAATAAATATTACATTTATTTTTAGAATAAATACATTCTGGATCTCTGAAATATTCGCCGAATTATTTACCAACACTTATCCTCTTAAACTCAGAAGATACACTAAATTAATCCGCTGATATGAACTGACTTTGATATTAACACAGTTAAATCATTAATTTATATTTTCCTTTCTTTATTTTATTTTAAGATTTCTCACTTTTTTTTTTTTTTTAAAAATCTTCTGCCTTCTCTACCCATTCCGATTTCCAAGTTGCTACCCAAAAAATTTAAATAATAAATTAATATAAAAATATTAATTGAACAACGGCCTATAGTCGTTGAATGAAAATGCGACCCCATAATGTTGCCGTAAAATTATATATTGCTGGTAGAACCCTCCGCGTTCTCTATCGCTAGGGTTTTACACTCTCTCTTTCAACGAGCCAACCACGACAAAAAAAACCCATCAAAAGGTTGGCATTACTTTTCTCGAACCCTAGTTCACGAACACCAGCATCAAGGTTCGTACATGTATGAAATTTATCTTTTGTTGCAGTTCTTTTCCTGTTTTATTTTTTCCCCTCATTTTTCTCAATTGGTGTTTGTTAAGAGTGTTGGAAGTTTGAGATATCACGATCGGCCATTATTGGTTTCTCTGTTAGATTCTTTAGCTATGAGGAACTGAGGATTGATTTTGTGTGATTTTTGTACTGTTTGCATATTGGAGGATGGAGGTTAACTTCTATGAATTTAGGCCTTGTGGCCTGAATTGTATTTGTTTTACACTTTATAAAAGCTCTTGTGGTTGGGTAACATGCGAAAATTTTCGGAAAGAATGCCCTTTTAAGGAGCTCCTTTTTCTTTGTTGCATATTCATGGTTTCTGTGCATTTTAATTTCCGAAAAAAAAAAAAATTGAACTTTCGCAAGTTTTTGGAATTTGAAGTAGAAGTCTGTACGTGCTTTATCAACTTTCGGAAACGGTGTATGTGTCAGGTCAGAGCAATGGCTTTCTTTAGAAGAGCTGGGAGTATATTGGGGAGAACTGCAAGTACCCACATCAATCGTGAAATCTCATCCATTAAACCATCAATCTTTCAAGCGATAAGATGCATGTCAACTTCAAAACTCTTCGTTGGAGGTGCAATACGATGTTCTTTTGGGACCTATGAGTAGCCTAGTTTTCTTTTGCTGCATCTAATCACGTCTCCTCATTTGATGATATTGCAGGACTCTCATACAGCACGGACGATACGAGCTTGAGGGAGGCTTTTGATAAGTATGGGGAAGTTGCAGAAGGTTGTAAAACCATAAGTAGTCTTCCTGCAGTCTGTGAACTAACTATAACCTCTGATCTATTATGTGGAATACACATCGCTGGTTTGATGAAGTAAACCAGGATAAATTAATTGACTTGTTTGCCCTTGTGTCCTAGTTCTAGATAAAATAATAGACTTGTTTGTCCTTGTGTCCTATTTCTGTGTACTGCCTGCTTGTGCCTTGAGCCTGTGGGATGAAATATGACTACTCACTGAACAAGTATCATTTTGAAGAAATAGAAGTTAACTGACAAATATCTTAACTGGATAGAGTGTTTATGTCTACTTGAGAATTCTGGCACAACTTGAGTAAGATGTAGCTTCCTTGAATTCTACAGGCACTTGCCCTGGTGGTCATTACACTATTTAGAACTGAGTGGCTACAGAGGGATGGCAAAAGTGTAGAACTTGCACTGCATTGGTGCAGCCTCCAAATCAGGGCTTGAAAATAACTATGCAATACTGAAATTACATTGAAATAAATGATGAAATGAGTTTTGGGGTATTGTACTAGGTTGTTGGGCTATCTCACCAAGTGGAATAATTGTTGGGCACAGTTTTGTTGCATGTTGGTACTTCGAAAAATTGACTTCAGTCTTTTAATGTGTTGGTGTTTTTTCTTTGTTCATTGTGTAATCAGTTATCTATACGTGATTTGGAGCGAAGTCAACTTGTTTTTACCAATACTGAATATTGTATTTATTGCAGCAAGGGTGATTGTTGATCGTGAAACTGGTAGGTCCAGAGGATTTGGCTTTGTTACATATTCTTCTGTTGAGGAGGCATCTGCTGCCATCCAGGCCTTGGACCAACAGGTTCCTTCATCTTGTTGTTGCTCTATTTCCTATTTTAAGTTTCTCATCTTTGAAAAAGTTTAAGCTGTTTTCTTGTACATAGTAGATATTATTGTCAAGCATTGTTCAATTAGATATCAGTTGACACCATCGTGACATCCCTTCAGGATCTTCATGGACGTAGAGTAAGAGTGAATTATGCCAACGACAGGACGCGTGGCTATGGCGGTGGAGGCTTCGGAGGTGGCAACTTTGGCGGCGGTTATGATAGTGGTGGTTTTGGTGGGAACTATGGTACTGGTGGTGGTCATGGTGGGAACTATGGCGGGAACTATGGCGGTGGAGGTTATGGCGGTGGTGGTGCTTATCCGGCTAGTGGAGATAGCCAGACTGGGAATAGCAATTTTGCAAGCAGTAATAGTTATGGTGATGGGAAATTGAGCTACCACGGTGATGCCCAGAATCTTGGCGTTGCTGGTGGTGCAGGGGGTGGCGATAGCTTTTTCAGCAGTGGTGCGGGTGAAGTAAGCAGCCACATGGGAGGTGCTGATGAGAGCAAGTAAAGAATACCCACTGGAAGAAAACTACAGAGACGACGATGACACTCCTGATTACTATGCTGGTAGAAGGGCCTGAGGAAAAGTCCTTATTTGGAATTTAACCAATTCGTTTGGTAGAGAGTTTTGGAAGCTGCACTCAACTCATTTTATTATTTGCGCGGTTTTTGTTTTTGCCTTTCCACTTTGGAAGTTTAAACTCTTTCCTGCCATGTATGCTTTATTTATGGTACGTTTGGAACAAAAATTTTGGGAAGGAAAAGTGGAAAGAAAATGAAAAGGATAAAAAATGAAAGTATAGAGTATTATCATTTGAAACAAAAAAAAAAATTTCATTCGATATTTTGACCAAAATTCAAGAATCAAGCGGAGGATTGGTGTCTCCAAACGAATAGCATTTTTGAATTAACAAACCATTGTCATACAGTTAGCTGATTAGGATGTCTTGTTATTATCGAGTGTTTTATCCCATCTCGTTATATTTTCCCAGCTAAATTATTTATTTCATCTCGCATCTCTGAATATACTAATTTTAATTTTTTTTTCTTTAAATATATTATTCCATTAACAAATTCAAACAACTAACCCCCCTCCCCCCCCTGCCCCCCAACTCACACACACACATATACATATATATATATATATAATATTATCATAAAATAAGTTACATAATATTTTTATACTCTTAATGCATTAAAAATTGAATCACATACATCGAGTCTAAACTAACCATTTTGACGATCATTGTGCAAGTTATATCCAAAAGATAATAGCTTCGTTGGAACCTTTTTTTTTTTTTTTTCCATTTCTTTCTTTTTTTTTTCCTAGTGAACAATAATGTTCCTGAATGTGCTAGGAGAATAGATACAGATGAAGGGAAGAGCCACCTTAGAATTTAACGTCCCTATTATGATCGATTTAGATAAAATACATCCAATATATTAAAGTACTTATTCTGTTAAAAGTTTTGGGAAAGAGTGCTAAAATAAATGACGCTGAAATAATCCTTTTTCCGTGTTGGATTGATAAATGGGTATCAAACCAAGAATTCTAGAATGGGATGCACGAAAGTAAAAATATAGACACAAACTTTGCTTGGAAAATCTGAAACAAGAAAAAACCACGGAACCTTACAAAATCATCAAGTTTTTCAACTTGAAATGACAAAAAAATAGGAATACTATTTTATAAGAGATAGAAAAATCACTTTAATTTTTCTCATGTTTTCTTCCCTCAAAATACTCTATTTTCCGTCTTTTTCTTTTTGAGAACTTTCGCTCTCGCTCTCTACTTTTTCCAGCACTAGGCGTGCACTTCCTTTTCTCCTCCACCAAATGAAGGAATTTATCGGTATGACATAAACCGCCATCCAATGAAATATTGTGTAGCAATTTGCATGCCCGACATGCATTTATTTCTGGCTGCCCAAATGATCTTGATGGTTGAACTAGTTGCTTGACAATTAAATGAAACACAACACACAAATCTTGACCCCAAAAACTTGATCGGCCAAGATGGTTGAAGGGGGTTTAGCATATGCTAGGTGGTGAGGTGTGCATCTATTAAGAAAATACTCTTTATATTTGACAAGTGTTCTATTTAATTTTTTTTCTCTCTCTTATTACACGTTCTCTATTCTGTTTCATTTTTCTCTCTCCTCTCTTGTCCCTTTTTTCTCTCTCATCTCTCACTTTTCATTATCTTTATTTTACTTTCTTTATACTTGTTTTTCTTAATTTATTATTTATTTAATTTTTTTTAACTTTTCACTTCTTATTAATTTAATAAATATATTTAAAATAGTTAAAATTGTATTGATACAAAAATTAATAGATCTAGACAAACTAAGAGGTACATTAATATTACATATTGTATCGTAGTGGGGATTTTTAGATGGGATGACTACGACTGTTTTGAAGGTAATCACAGTAATAATTAAGTTGTTGTGCGTCGATGCAACCTCAGGAAAGACGTGCCTATGTTGGCACACGATGTCCAATATATGGTACTTGAGGAGTGTGAGGGCCCAAGCAAGTGCTTTTTGGATGTGTTAATCTCTTTGGTACAACTAATGTATGTTTTGATATTTTCAAAATATTTGATGTATTTTTAATTTTCGAATTCAAATTATTTTCTAATAAAATATTATTTTCTTCTTTTATATTATTACATGTTTCGAAAGAATAAGATTTGATTTATTAATATCTTTTCTTAATACCGAAAAAATATTTGATGTGCTCCTGATTTTCAAATTCAAATGATTTCCTAACAAACATTATTTCCTTCATTTATGTCATCACATGTTTGTTTGGAAAGAATAAGATTTGACTAATATATTTACTTAAGTTAATTACCACATGTTCTAAATCTTGATGGAAGATTTGGATGAAAATTTACCGATTGCCTTTCATATTATTATACTCCATATTTTTATTATTTTGGTAAGTTTGACTAGGAATGATTTGAATGCATTAATTACATCTGGAACTTGTCTTAATTACAATCCGGAACTTTATTCATTCTACTGAAATTAAGATCATATCTTTATCATTTTGGTAAGTTTGACTTAGAATGATTTGAATACATTAATCACGCCTGGAACTTGTCTTAATTACAATCTAGAACTTTATTCATTCTGCTGAAATTAAGATCATATCTTTATCATTTTGTTAAGTTTGACTTGGAATGATTTGAATACATTAATCACGTCTGGAACTTACCTTAATCACAATCTGGAACTTTAGTTTCCGTTTGGAATTTTATTTATTCTGCTAGAATTAAGATTATAATGGCTCCTTCCACTTTTATTATCAATATAACCGTTTGAACTTGATTTGTTAGGCTAGAATCAAGGCCATCAACAGCTTCTTCCTTTTTCTCATCAATATAACTGTTGGAACTATCATTATTTAAAGGGGAACTCTCATCCCTTTGAAAACGTGATTGTGTGAGAGTCTTATAGTTGAAACGAGAGCATTGAGTTCAATATCAAGATTCTTACCATCATATAATTCTTGTTTGCTTGTGTTTTTTTTTCTCGAGGGACTTTCGAGGTGAAGAGTGAGATTCCAAGCACAAGAATTTCTTGAGAGTGAGTTGAGTTTTGAAGTGTTGCTGGGTCGTGGAGTTGCTGTTGCACTGGTAGTTCTAGTTAGGTACTTAGTGGACGTTTAAGCGTGATACACCGAGGTCTTGGCAGAGGTGTTCAACTGCGAACTAATCGCCAGAACCAACCATACTATCTTGCTTTTGGGGCCGGTTAAATTGTTTATTGTTTATCTTTTTATCAAGAGTTTTTAACTCTTCATTGATAGTTACCTGTTACACTGAAATTTATATTGTAACTGTACTAATACCATTTGTTGTTAACAGGTTATCCTAAGTGAAAACTTAGGAATTGGACGTAGCCCAATTGGGTGAATCAGGATAAATCTCTGTGTCGTTTATTGCTTTGCATATTTTATATCATTACTTGCTCTGGTACTATCGCTGGTACTTACGGAACCAATAACTTACTTGCTTTAGTATTATTATTGGTACTTCCAGACAATAACTATCTTTTAAGCAAAGCATTGATATTTAAAACCTTAAACTTTCCGCTACGTTTTACAAAAATCTTGAAAAAGATTTTAAGGTCTAATTCAACCACCCTTCTTAGGTACATCCCATCTATCGGGATGATTTCCCACTATTCAACAATCCCACATCCCCGCAAACTTTGGAGATTTCTAAATGTGAAGGAATAGATCGCATCTTCACAAATGATGAGCAAATTCAAGATTTACGACACCTTCGAGCTCTCAAGCGTATCGTGTTGAGTGGTTTGCAGGATTTTACAGGCATCAGCAACAATGGGAAAACAACAGGAGCTGATCAATTTTCATCTCTCACAAGTTTGTGTATCTCAAATTGCAACAAGATGAAGAAGTTGGCGTTGCCGTTACCGGTGTTGAAGAACCTTGAAAAACTCTGTCCACATATTGTGATGAAATAGAAGAGAAGAGTACAAGTAGAAGAAAGGATCTTCTGAAGAAGCAGGGGTAGTGTGTAATTTACCCAAATTTAAAGAGCTGAATCTGTGTGGTCTACCAAAAGTGAAGAGCTGCATCATGTGCGAGACAACAATGATTTGTAGTTCCATTGAGAGAATTGAATTAAGGGGATGCAATGCAATGAAGAAGCTGCCTTTATATTTTCCTCCATCTCCATACAATACCTCCATCTCCATATAATTATTTAGCTAACTTTAACTTTTTTTTACTAGACTAGGAAAACAAAACACTTATTGTTTGTTTTTTTTTCCAAAAAAAGCGAAATGTCCACTTTTTTGTTGTGATTGCAAACACCCCATGATGATCTAGCGAGCTATTAATCATTTAATAAATGCCTACTCTCTGAACTAGATATGTCCAGGAACTTTGTTGTTCACTAGAAAGAAAAGTTCACACAAAGCTCTTATCTTTTAGCTGGAACTTGCAAACCTATCTTCTAAATGCTTGGTCTCTCTCTGCCCTTTTGTTTTCTTTTATATACAGTAGCGGTAGTGGCATATTTGATGTATGCGCTTCAATTTTGAATGCATATAAAATAAAAACATGATGTAATTTTATATGATCATATATTTTTAAAAAAAATAAAAAATAAAAAATAATGAAGTTAATTAGAGATCATGTGCGGGAGAAATAATGTATTAAGGAAAAATACGAAGAGAAAAACTATGAAGGAAACGTGAAAAAAGGAGATGTAAGTAAAAGGAAACGCTGCTTTCCTTATTAAACAGGACCACCAAGATAGTGATAAGTCTCACGTAGGGACAATTTTTAAGAAAAATTAGGTTGGTGAAAAAATTACTAGTTTTTTTTTTTTTTGATCGAAAAGCTCTGGGAAACATCCCTGGAAATTACCTTTCCTTTCAGTCAGTCTTCTCCTTTTTCGATGGTTGATTTTTCTATCGCGTTTTGCTCTTGTGGATGCTGAAGCTTGTGCAAGCTCAAGAATCCAGCTCGCAAAGATGATATATGAATTTTGTATAGAAGATAATGAAGATAGTATAATTTCTTGGGGGAGAAGATTGTTCTTTTCAAGAATAGAAGATTAGTTAGTCCCAAAATGGAAGATTTTACCATTTATACTCTTACATTATTTGTAGGACATTTGACATAATTTTACTGTTATGTAATTTGGATCTTGACCGAAAAGAATATAATGGACCAACCCAAAACCCAAGCCCAATCATGATTCCAATCGGATGGGTGGTGATAGCTTGTGTGGGGGTATGGATCGAATATGTAGGTCCTCTCCCCTTCAAATATTTGTGTATCCCTAAGAGGTCTAACCCCTTATGTGCTATTTAAGCTACATTAAGTGACTAAACGTTCGTCTTTTTTTTTTTTTTTTCCGTGTGGTTGACATTATTATAAAATGTCTCTCCATTTTCTAACTTCATCAATTAAAATGGTTTCCTTTAATAATTAATTTCTTATTCCTTTGAAATTGTATTTAATTAAATAAATAAATTTTTCCACCTACTCTTGAAATAGATATCATTAAAGTCAATTAAAATTACACATTCCACTCGTCACCCACTTAAATAGTTTATCAAAATTAGTCAAATTCCAACAAGTTATAAATACAATTTCCGACAACACTTAATATGTGTGTGAAAACAAATAAAATGTAATATATAAATGTTTAAATTTTATAGCAACGCCAAGCTTCCTTCTGCGAAATGCCCTTCTTCCTTCTGCGTAATGGAAAATTCTTGCCCAGACCCGGCTTGGCCGCACCCAACCAATCATATAGCAAGTGTTAATATACTTGTCATGTGATTGGTCACTCTCCCTAAACTGTACACCAATCACATGGTAAGTGCAAAACACTCACCACCTAATTAGTCATGGTGTGGCCGAACCTGGTACGGGTAAGAATTTCCCCTGCGTAATATGCACTCTGCTAATGCTGTCAATATCGTAGTATTTTGTACATATATATCTTATATTAGGCCCCGGTGAGTTCATGCTTTTTCTCCATTATTGATTTCTTGTCAAGCCCCTAAATCTGTATCCTTTCGCCAGCTAGTTCATAAAGCGGTTGGCATAAAACATATCATCATCATCTTCTCCTCCTTGGCTTGTTGGGCTTCTTTTGAAGATAAGCTACAAGTAAGGCTTTCGGGCAAATGCCTTCCCCTCCTAATAAATTTTCTTTCCTAATTTGCAGTTCACTTATTCTCCTAATAAGCTGCAGTTTTTTTTGGTTTATATGCAGGGCAAAATATCGAGAGGGTCAACATGCTTGAAAAGCTGAAGATAGTGGCCGATTCAATTTTCTCCAGGGTTGGGGAGATGTTTGCAGATCACATGGTGGATACCGGGAAAAGCTTGATAGAACTGAACCGCAAATTACAAAAACTGAAAATAAATTCAGAAAAGTTGGGCTACATAGCAGCTGATTTAGAGACGGAAACAAATAACAAAGAGCTGTCAGGGAGAAAGAAAAGGAAAAGACAAGTGGAGAATTGGCTGGAGATGGTGCGAGAAATCGAAAGCGATTTCCTCACACTAGAAAACGAAATGCAACAAAAAGGAATCGTAAAGCGTCTTCTGAGCGGAGATCGAGTGGCGAAAATGAATTCAAGGGTGAAGAGTCTCTTGGAGCAAAGTCGAGATTTCAATGAACTCGTGCTCGATGATCCTCAAGTTACAAGAGGAGAGCCACTGCTGACAAGTATAGTGTCTGGTCAAACATTCAACACGGTTTCGGGCAGAATATGGGAGTGCTTGGTGGTTGAAAAAGTCCCGATTATCGGGATCAACGGGATGGCTGGAGTGGGCAAGACGACTTTAGCAATGCATATCCACGACTCCGTTCTTAAACAAACTGAAGATCATGCTTATTGGGTCGGAGTGTCTCAACGAGAAGTGAGCATAGAATTGTTGCAGGATGATATAGCCAGAGCCATAGGTCTAACCTTACGGCACGGGACTGATGAAAGAGAGAAACGAGCGGCTGAATTGAATCGCGCACTGAAACGGAGAGCGGGTTTTGTGCTGATATTAGATGGCCTTTGTAACAATATTGATTTGGAAAGAGCGGGTTATCCATTTGATGTGGAGGGCTGTCAATTGATCGTGACGAGCCGGGTTTTGGAAGTGTGTCGACGCATCGGTTGTCGCGAGAATTTTGAATTGGAAAGGCTAGGGGAGGATGATGCTTGGAACTTGTTCAAAGAGAAAATATTCGGACAAGATGATGGGACGAGGACATTTGCCCCACAAGTAGAAGAGATTGCCAAGTCCATGGTGGAGACGTGTGGTGGTTTGCCCCAGGGGATAGTGGAAATGGCCAGACAAATGAAAGGTCTCACTGAGCTTCATGAGTGGAGGAATGAATTGGCACAACTAGAGGAACAGGGACTCTTTCGAGGGGACGACTGATTTCTGTGTAATACCCAAATTGTAATACTAGATCTGTGCAAGTGTCCTTGAGGAATAATACCCAAATTAGTGTGTGTGATTTCATTTCAAACTCTCTTTTTACTTTTTGATTATTTCAGTTTGTGTGTGTGTGTATATATGGATTTATAAATGTCAATGCCCTGTGTGTGTATATATATATTATGTATATATGTATTTATAAATTTGGGTTAATATATTTAAATATAAAATAAGGGAAAAAATCGTCTTATTTTATTAATAGTCAGCGGGCGATGAGTTACTTTTAAAAAGCATGAAGTTTTTTATGTTATTTTTTTCACAAATTTTTGTTTTTGTTTTTATTAGTTAGACATAACACAGAAGTATCAATTTTATTGTGCCCAAAAATGAAAGTATAAATGCTAGCTAAAAATATAAAGGGAGTAAAATGAGACCGAGGGTCAGAATATAGAGTCAATTGAATATAAAAAGAAAATTTGCCAAAAATAAAAAATAAAAAGCTCAACTTTATTGATAGGAAAGTTTGGTCACCCAAGTCATCAACTTGAGGTTAATTCATAACACGATGAACTCAAAGACAAACATGTAAGACAAGCAAAACAAGACAAATCGGTTATCGACAGCCGACAACCAGTGGTCGTTGTTGTCAAAGCTAAATAAATATTAAATATCTCAAATCTATAATTGATGTGGGTCGATTTTGGAAGCAGTGGATCTTGATTGGGAACTCTGATCGAGTGTAAAGATGAAGGTGTTAGATTGGAAAATTGACCTGTAACAAGAAAAAGACAACGTGAACTAGCTGATATGGGTCTCAGCTAAGAACTTCTGATACTTAAATTAGTTGATCGGATTGGGTAGAGATTTGAACAAAGTAAATGAATAGAAAGCAATTAATGAGTTCTCTTACCATAAATGCAAGGGTTTTTATAGTGTGTCCATGTAAACCACTCCCTATGGGACCCTTAGGTTTAGTAAGTCATTATGTGATGAGATGGGTTAACCCATTAGCTAAGGGTAGGGCATAATAGTATTAGTTTGCTCTTAATTAATGAGGCGTAAGATTAGGTGGTTGAACCGCGCCTCAAAATTGACGGAACATTTAATGTTAGCAGAGATCCGTTGGCCCCCGATCGAATTATGATTCTACCAGAAGATACCGATCTGCCCGAATCTAGCAGCATGATGTCCCGGTCGATAAGACCTAATCCGATCGAGATCCTGGGACTGTGAGGGAATATAATTGGATGGGATGACGCGTGCCACGCCCAATCCGGTCGAAAACTCCGATCGAAAATGTGCCAAGTTAATAATTAATAAATGTTAAAAAAACAATGAACTAGAATATCAAAAAACACAATATTCACATGGGTAGATTTATTCGATAATATAAATATAATGCAATAATAATTTTACACAAAAGACTATAATCAAAAATAATTAAACAATGCCGAATAAAAATAAATAAACAAGAAGATTCAGTAAAGTTATCAGTATCTCTTTGGTATTGCAACGACTGAATCACCGGATTGGGCCGATTTGCCTTAAAGAAATATTTACCCTACTAAGCAGTACGATGGGCCAGCGATACTTCGTTTTACGCCGCACTGTTACTTCGAACCTCACTTTGAAAGCTAATTAACTCAAAATGTCGTATGCAAACAGACGACACACCAAACACGAAAATACACAATCGATATTATAATCTCACTCGACCGGAGGTGCACTTAGAGAATTATATTCTCACACTGATCAATTCAGGGAAATTTCAAGTGTTTTTGTTTTCTTGTGTTTTTCTTTTGTAGGGAATATGAGTAGCTATTTATAGGGGCAAAAAAATAAAGGCTACTAATGTCAGGAATTAATTCTGAAACTGTAATGTTGTAACTGCATGTAACGTTTCAGATAATTAAATCTGAATTTGTAACAAGAAGTAACAGTCATCAATTACTCAGCAATCAATGTCACGCATTAATACTTTGTAAATGTTAACTGTTTTAAAATTAATGATTTGCATTAATGTTCTGTAACGGTTGTAATTAAGTTTAAATTTAAAATTCAAACGTTATTCCAAGACTAGTTCAGTAAAAAATAAGACCGAGACTGTGATAATTCACCCCAACGCTCGCATTCGCGGCTATGTGTGTAGTACTTAATTAATTAGTTTACACTTAATTAACATTTAACCACATATATACAGGAATTGTCAAGATTAAATATCTCACATGGAATTTTGCACTTATCCTTTAAAACACGGACAATTTTTAACGAGACTTTATCTATAGATTTACACCAGAAATGACTTTATCCTATATTAATCCCTATAAATATTATCACAATTAAACCCATTTCCAACAATAAATAATTAGTAGTTACATATAGGGATGGCAATTGGTTTGAGTCTCACAAATCCTCAACTCCGATCCAACCTGCCTAGAGCGGGTTAACCTATAAACGAGTCTTGGGGCAATTAAGTTACGGGTCTGAAAATTTAAACTCGTGTAGGTTCGGATCAAGTCTGGGGCCTAGACATATCCGCCCCGAACCTAACCCGTGTGTGTGTATATATATATATATTTATATAATATCCATATAGTTTTTGGAAAATTAAAGATTGAGGATTTGGGTTCACGATATTTCACTTTTCGAAGGTGCAGCTCCTCTTCATCCTCTTCTCTATTGTTCTTCCCAATAGTTGTCGTCACTCACTGGCAATCGTCGCTCCTCTTCATCCTCATCTCTGTTGTTCGTCCTAATAGCTATTGTCACTCACCAATTGTAACACCCCAAATTTTATTTATAAATTTGGGATTGAGATAATACAAGAAAACCTAGTATAAATCGTATTTGATGAAATACTGAACTCTAGTTAGACAATATTTTAGTTTGATTTATTCTTTATTAGAAGTTATGGGGTCTAGATTATGAATATAAAAACTTAAAGAACTTAGTTGCAATTTGTGTAAAGGCATGTGATGAGGATGTGTTTAATGGGGTGCTATTTACGTGTAACTCATGGTCCTTGCGGACCTTGCCACTGGACTCTAGGTTGTTGCCCCTAATGTATGGATTATTTTATTCACACAAGTATACTCCAAAACACACACACGCATATATGTGTATATAGAAACTGACTGGCAGTTAACTTTCTGTCCGAAAGGGTAGGCCTCTTTAGCCCCTTTCTACTTCCAAGAATTCGGTCCTTATTCACTTGTCCTTTTTTTTTTTTTTTTTTTTTTTTTGAGTTTGCTAATTGTCTACACACACACACACACACACACATGTATATATACATATGTACGTTTCTCGTATTATTATATGCTTACACATGCGCATACGTTTTCAGCTTGTATATAAATTATACATGTATATGTTTTTTAATTATGCGTATAGATATGTTATATGTGTATATGTTTGCAGGTTATATAGATATTATGTTATTTGGAGTAGCCTAATCCATTGACTTGTTAGACTAAATTACTTTTATTTGAAAAACCTAATAATAAATTGTGATAACTAAAGAATTCTTTCAAAAGGGACTGTGGGGCGAAATGGATTGAATTTCAAATTCCATAATATGGTCTATAACAATTTTACATATGAGGTGAATTTCTCGAATTTCAATCAATAGAATTTTTATTCCAAAACAAATACACATATCAAATGCTTAAAATATGGGGTCCACCAACTTAAGAGATTTAACATCTTATACTTGTAATACAATATCAAATATGTATATAATGTAACTAGATCCCCTGCTTTCCTAACAAAGTCAAGTTGAAAACGTGTAGTCTACGTAAGCCTAAACCCCCTCGACATTTCGATTTAGGGCCAATTACACTGACTACCCCTGAGGTTTGGCTAATTTACGAAAAACTCATTACTTTTTCAAAAATTACCAAAAATCCCCTAAGATTTCAAAAATATTACAAACTTATTCGAATTTTCGAAAATACCCCTTCCCTTTTTTTGGGTGATTTACGCTGACCATCCTGAGATTGGGTTAATTTACGAGAAACCCCCTATGATTTCAAAAATTACCAAAACCCTCCCGAAGTTATACAAATATTACAACTAGCACCTACTTAGGTTGACTTATTAACAATATTAAATCTTTTTTTTCCCCTCTGTAATATTGTTATTATAAAATTTTCATGTAATAGATTTGAAAAAAAAATGTGATTATTTATTCAAATAAATATTCTGAATTTAATGCATTAAAGGTATCTACCAACACATCAAGTATGTTATATTATCGCTAATACGGAGTAAATTTTAAGAGAAATGAGTTAGAGTCCTCAAGCTAAATAAAGTTTTCAAGTGCATTATTTAATTTCAATTTTTTATTTCAATCAATGTTTATATTTCTCATTTCACATAATGGATATATACGATGCATATAATTATATTTTTCTCAAATATAAATTTAGCACATATTACGTTTATTTAGTATAAATTCATAACATTAAATTTGGAATATTTATTTGAATAAGTAATCACATTTATTTTCCAAATCTATTAAATGAAAATTTTATGATAACAATATTACAGAGGGAAAAAAAAAGAATTAATATTGTTGATAAGTCAACCTAAGTAGGTGCTAGTTGTAATATTAGTATAACCTCAGGGGATTTTTGGTAATTTTTGAAACCACAGGAGATTTCTCGTAAATTAGCCTAATCTCAGGGTGGTCAATGTAAATCACCCAAAAAAGGGGAAGGGGTATTTGGAAATTCGAATAAGTTTGTAATATTTTTGAAACCTTAGGGAATTTTTGATAATTTTTAAAAAAGTAGGGAATTTTTCATAAATCAATCAAACCTCAGGGGTGGTCAATATAATTTTTCCCCTGCTAATACAATATCAAATATGTATATAATGTAACCATATCCCCAGCTTTCCTAACAAAGTCAAGTTGAAAACGTGTAGTCTGCGAAAGCCTAAACCCCCACGACACTTCGGTTTACATAACCTTTTCCAGCTCCACCAATTGATGCCTTTGCGTGCACTTCTATTAGAACCCCACCAATATGAGTTAAGCGTCACTTCTATATCCTTGCACAAAGTTATAAGCATGAGAAAAACAGCCATAGTATAGTTGGGTAAGGCTTGTGCAACAGCTTTAATGAGTATCTCTTTTCCAGCACGCGATAAAGCCATTCGCATATTTATTATTGAAATCAAAAATCTCCCTTATTATTTAGGTTGAAATCAATAATACTCGTGATTTCGTGTACAATATTTATTATTTAAACATAGTTCACATATAAATACTATATTATTGAACCCAAGATATATAAGTTCATATTTTAGCAATTTAAATTTATATTAGGAAAAAAAACTAATAAATTCATTTTTGGAATATGAAAAAGACATATATTATAAAACAAAAAAGTATTCCTAAAATGATATTTATTGTGGGATGGAGGGAGTAATTTGTATATTTTATTAGTACGCCTTAATGTTGCAACTTTAAAAGTAATTGACATATTCTTCTATCATTTGATATGTCCTCACTTGTAAATTTTTTATGTACCGAATGCTTATCATCATTATCACCATTATCCAGAAACCAACTTATATGACTATAAAAAGTTACATTGAAATGTACAGATTGTCTTCTTTCCTGGAGAAATAGAAATTAGAAGATTAATTAGTCAAATTATAAATTAACTATAAAATTAATTACTCAATTTTAAAACATTTAAAACTATTAGTTGCAATTTCCTTTGTGTTCATTCTTTATAGCCCTATAGCGTGGCGAATTACTTAATTAACCGGTCCCGCTCATAAATGAAATAATATCTGTCATGTAATTCGTGATTCTTTTTAGAGTAGTCGCTTATACGTACTCATCATCTATACTATATACATGTAAAGTATGGTTGTTGGTTGTTTTTTTTTTTTGCTTTTTTGTTATAATTGTGTTACAATCGTGTCGATCTTCCATTTGTTGTCTCCATCTTTTATGAACCTTTGTTACTAGAAATAATATAGAGCCATTCTTCATTATTAAATTGTTTATTTCTATACACTCGCTCGTCAAATTTGATGTTAAGCTAAAATAACATATGCATACAGTAAGGCCAAATTCGAACTAAAGTTAACTTTGCTTTTATTCAATATTTATTTTTCTCATTTATGATCACATTCAGTATATTTTGCACAAGTAGATCACAACATGATTGAAACTTTTTATTAAAGGCCTATTAGACATATTATGGATATGCAATTGGCAGTCGAATAGTCATGAGACGACTATGGGCAATAATTAAGCCAAGTCTATCTTCAACAACAACAACAACAATAATAATAATAATATCTCTATTGATACGAGCAAAGAGATCATCCTAAGCGAAACAGAAACAAAGCACAAAGACAACTATTGGCAGACAGAAAAGCTGAAGAATGAAAAATAAAAGTTCACGAAAGTCTCAAGTTCGTGGTTGTTGGGCATGAAGGGAGGACTTTTGTACAATGTTACTTTGTCTGTAATAACTAGGTGTACCATTTATTAGAATTTTCCCTGCTTCTTACCAAATTAATCCAATAAGGCGCTCTTCAATTTAAATATACTACTTCGTAGTTCATATTTTAGCAGTAACTACGTGTGGTGTGCCATTTCTTCGAATTTTCCTTGCTTCTTTCCAAATAACTCCAATAAGACACTCTTTAATTTAAATATATACTACTTCATGGTTCAAACTTTCCTTTCACCTTTACCTTGCTTAATTATATTTGCCCGGCGTCTTATTCTTGTCCGCTTCCAAGAAAAAAGGCTTATCTATTTGATTAGTCAACTCAAATACATACACAGCTCTCTTTCCTTTCAAAAAGGCAGATTTAACATCCACATGCGCCCCACGTGCTTTCTCGATTAGAATCTTGACGAAAATTGGGGATGGGGCAAATATTAAATTTAATTAAAATTATGGAACCAACATTGAAAATAAATAAAAACGTGATACAAAAATTGAACTAATTCATACTTATGGCACCAAAATGTATATATATTTTTGGAAAAATTGTATATAACCCCCCTGTAGTTTCGAAATAGAACTGAAAACCCCCTCATGGTTTAAAAATATGCAAAATGCCCCCCGTATTTTCTAAAACTATGCATAATCGCCCTTGCCGTTAAGTTAAGGTTGATGGCGTTAAATTCTCAATGAAATGTCAGTTATACTCTTATTATTATGAGCCATTAGATCTTGATTTCAAAAATAAACAGTTCAAATTGATTTCTAAATATAAAAAATAATATTACAAGAAAATTGTATATTAAATAATATAATATATGAATAATATAATATACATTTATATATATACACAAATATAATCTCTCTCTCACACACAAACAAATATAATACATATATAGACACAAACACACATACACAATATATACATAATATATATATATATATATATCTTTCCATCTCACACACATACAAATATAATACATATATATACACAAACAGACATATACAATATATACATATAATATATATATATATATATATATTTCCATCTCACACACACATACAAATATAATACATATATATACACAAACACACATACACAAACACGCATACACAATATATACATAATATATATATATATATATATATTTCCATATCACACACACATACAAATATAATAGATATATATACACATAAATAGACATACATAATATATATATATATATATATATCTTTCCATCTTACACACAAAAATCCACACACAAATACACGCACAATACACACAAAAACACACACAAACACTCAAATTAACACACAACAAACAGATTCACACACAAACTCACGCACAGGACACACACAAACACACGCACAAAACACACACAAACACACGCACAGGACACACACACAAAAGCTCAAACCCATAAATTTTTTTTGAAAATTTTCAGAAATTCTCAACCACAATTGACTCATATAAGGCTTGGGGAGGCAAGATCTGGACGAGGTGGAGGAAACCAAGATTGAGGGGTGGCGAGATCTAGACAAGGTGACGACATCTAGACGGCGGCGGCATCACGACCACGACGGCAGTAACAGCCGGCTGGGGTGTTGAAGACGCTGAACAAGATTGAGGAGTATGGGGGAAAAACAAATAAATAAGAATAAAAGTTTGAGTAGTATGTTAGTGAGGCTAATTTTGAGTTAGTATTGACGGTGGTGGAAAAAAGAGGAAGAAGATGAATGAGTATTTGTGGTGTGTTTGAGGGTTTTTAGTAGATTTTTTATAATTAAACGTAAATGATTTTAAATTCGATGAAATTGATCAAGGGGTTTGATTTATCTTGGCAAGGTACGTAAATTGGTGTTTTCGATTGTAACTCCGGCAGCGGCGGTGGCTAGGGTGGCGTGAAAGGGTGTTGGTGGTGGACATGAAGCATGAAGAAGAAAGGGGGTGAAATTAAAATAAAAATTGTGCTAGATTTTAATTATTTTGAAATTTTAACAAGTTATAAGGTTATAATGATCAATATACTTGCATTTAAAGGTGAAAAATGTTTAAATTTCGCAGGCCAAGAGCGTGTAATACACTCGCCGTTAACACTAGACAGAAAGGGGGTTTCGCGCATGGTTTTAGAAAACACGGGGGACATTTTGCAAATTTTTAAACCACGAAGGAGTTTTCAGTTCTATTTCGAAACTACAGGGGGGTTACATACAATTTTTCCTATATTTTTTTCCTTGATATTGCGACCATTGAATATAGCTCAGTTCCCACGGTGACCACCTTATTGATATTGTTCTTGTCACGATCATTCATACAAATTTACAATGACCCGTTCATATTTATATTATTCTGGTCACGATCATTGCAACCTAATCGCTCTAATTAATTTGCATGATAATGACCACTTGTATGTTGTAAATATATTATTCATTGGTCGTCTTCGAAGGAGTTTCCTGCTTCCAACTACGAAATAATCATTCTGCTAACTTAGTCAATAATGGTTAATTAATATATTAGGCAATCAATATTATAATATTAATATATTATATTAGGGGCCCCATATCCATGAGTTTCTGCTTTTTCTCCATGAATATCTAATCATCCTCTTGGCTTTTTAGGGCAGCTTCCGTGGATCATAAGCTACAAAGAAGGATTTCAGGTGAATCCCGTCACCATCCTAACAAATTTCTCATACTTATTTTTACTGCACTTTTATTTATATTTTGTTTTGTGTAGTTGTTGGATTTAATTTTTTGGTGTCATCGGGTGGCGGCTAAACTTATTTTTCATGATTTTTGAAGATATTATTTCTTCAATTTGATGGCTTTTAGGATATTATTTCACAAATTATGAAAATTATTCCATTATGAACTTCATAAAAACGGATAGTAGAAGAAGAAACCTAAATTTAGTTTGCTACATGAGCTTCTCTTATAGCTTCTCTTATATATATATATATATATATATATATATATATATATATATATATATATGAGTGCGAATCATTGGAGTGGGAACATCCTCAACACAAACACCTCCTAAAACCACTGATTAGATTTTGGTAAATTTAGAGTTTATTAATCTTTCATTCTCAATTTCCGTTTCTTCCTTTTCTTTTTTTTTTTTTAATAAACCTTTGTTCAGTGGGCCATTGTTATGTTACTAGTAATGGTATAGAGTCCTTCTTCAATAATTATTGTATTCACATTTAATGACTAAAAATACCGTTTGAGCAGTACTCACAAATTTTCCCATTTTTCATTTATAACTTGCTACTTTTCTGCATTAATTTGTCGTGTTCAATGAGCCCAAGTGAAAATTTTATTATATCTCAAATGATATTATTTACAAATCAAAAATTTTATCATAAATAAACAAACAAACTAATATTAAAGTAGAATAATAAACTATCTGAACAAATTATTGTTAAAGTAAAATAATAGATTACCATTAAGGTAGAAATAAAAACAACATATGCATCAGTAGGGAATCACTCAACTTTTTAAGTTAAATTATGCCTCACTAACTGACAATTCGTAGTTAGTGGGACCAAAAATAAAAGATTCAAATCTTGTAATCAAGGGAAATATTTCCCTTCAAGTTCAATTTGACGACATTCATCATATATTCGTTGGAAATTTTTAAGTGATTTTTCTAAGTTTGTTTTATTGAATATATGTAGGATCAGAATTCTTGTCACAGCCTTGCCAGTTGATAACTCTGAAAAGCATATAAAATTTTTATTACCTCATGTCCAAAAGTGTATTCCTTTGGCTGCATGAGAGGTAGCCTGACTCAACCAAAATTAACAAAGCTCTTATCTTTTAGACAAACTGCGCACAATTATCTTCAAAATCGTTGGTCTCTCTCCCCCTATACTAATATTGATGATAAGTGCACATTCGATGAGTGTGCAAATATTTTTTAAAAAAAGCAAATTAATTATACATTTCAATTGATTATATTAATATACATTTTTATTAAAATAGTTACAAAAAATCAAACAAAACTTATTTATAAAATTAAAAAAAAATGTAAATGAAAAAAATACATGATTAGGTTGAATAGTGGAGGGAGGAGATAAAGTAAAGAGTGTGGAGGGAAGAGAAGAGATTGACTAATTTAGAAGATGTTAGTGATTTATAAAAGAGTGTGTATATATGTATATAAATGTGCGTGTGACAATTGACAAAAATATATTATCATATAAAAATAAATATTTTTCCGTTTTTCAATGCATTAAAAATTGAAGCTCACACATCAAGGTTTTTTTTATATGATATATTCTAATTCACGCACGCACCCTAGCTATTACACATGAAATATAGTGAACGTAAACGGTAACATATAATAATAAGTCTTAAGGGGAAATTCTTTTATGAACAGGATGTATGCATCTTGTGGTTCAAATTCAATCTATGTACTAAATTTTTTATTAAATACATACAACATATGACTAAATAGTGGATCCCAATCTCAAGTAGGGATTTTTTTTTAAATACTTTTTGACATCATTATGTTTAAATTTAATGACTAAAAATATTAATTGAGCTATACTCACATAGTTAGAATGAGCAAAACCTCAAGTAGGGAGAATCTTTAACCCTCCGTTTGGTTCTTGAATTTTGGTAAGGAAAATAGGAAGAAAAATTTTTTTTTTGCTTCAAATAATAGTACTTTATGCATTCATTTTTGATCATTTTCATTTTCCTCCTACTTTTCCTCAACAAAATCCTTGTTCCAATCATAGCCTAAGAAAAATAAGACGAGTGAAATTAATTACCTTTCTTTTGAATCAGTCTTGTCTCCTTTTTGACTGTTAAATATTCTTGAATGCGTCTTGCTTTTCTAGAAAACCACAAATACGTTCTCAGAAATTTGGCACTTTCTTCTTCTACGAAATCACAAGTCTTTGACTTCACTCAACCCTTCTTGTTTCTTCGTCTACGAAATTATTAAGCCCTTAATTTGTATTTCTTTTTTTTTTTTTTGTTTTTCACCTTTTGGTTCATAAAGCTGTTAGCATACAACATATATATCATCGTCTTCTTGGGTTTTTCAATTCGGCTTCTTCTGAGGTTAATTAAGCAAGCTACGAGGAACGCTTTCAGGTGAATTTATTCTTCGCGACTTTTTAATATTCTGCGATTATTCGATTTTGGAAATTGTTCTTGTTGCATCGATGTTTAAGTGATGACTGATTGGTATTCTGTTTGTATGTTTTACAATTATAAGTTTATGCGCTTAGAACTTTAGCTGTCTCATTCAGTGTGACAATTAAAGAGGAAGTTAATTTTTTATCAAAAAAAAAAGTAAAAAATAATTTTTTACCTAAATAATTTTCAATACAGTTCAATAATTAAATAAATAATATTTTACTTATATTTAAAGTTTTTAATTATTTTAAAAAAGAAAAGTATTGTCATGTCAAAATTAAATTCATATCAAAAAAAAATTAAAATGTAAATATGTGATCAAAATTAAAGTAATTAATAAAATATTTAGATATATTGAAGTTATGAATGATAAATTATGAGCTATTCTAAGTAAATAGATCACAAAATAATTGATTATTATCCTCATTGGAATACATGGCACTATATTTGTTTTATACACCTAAATATATATGATGCGATCATTGTAAAATAAATTAAAATTAAAATTTAGTTTTCAAAAAAGAATAATAATATATAAATAAAATAATAATTAAATTATGAAACACCAAGTACTCTTAACATAATTTGAATGTTGTGAATCTCCTTCTACTATCTCGAAGAAACATTTCGCCCAAAACTTCCGTCAGATGTATTTTAGATGTTGTGAATATTTTGAATATCTTTTCATATCTCCTTTTTTTGGTAAATAACTTCCTTTCATATATCGATTTATCTTTTGATAATATTTTAATTATAAAATCGCTTACTTAGTGGAAATCAAAAATCGTAGAAAAGTGGAAGCATGCAATTGGATATGTTAATGGGTAAGTAAGTGGATGTGTAGGATGAGGAAATTTTTAATTGTTGTTATTATTATTTAAAATATCTAATCAATCATTTTTTTAATTAAAAATTTTAAAAATTTGAGAAAATTCTATGTGGTCCAAATTAACCAAATTGCAATCAAAAGTTGTCAAAATTATTTTCGAGTTTATTAGATGGTTTTAATTTGGTCAAGGATCGCATTCAAAATCAATTTGAGTTTTCTTTTTAGTATATATTATCGGATTATATCAATAACTTTTAGAGTACAAATCAAACTATTACATTATATTTCAAATTAAATTATTTACAAACTATTACAATAAACTACTATTAGAATATGATAATAAACTACCATTAAGATAGTTTAAAGACCACATATTTATTGGTGGGAATTGAACCTAAGACCTTAGAGTCTTGGGGCTTCAGTTTCGCCAATTGAGGGGGGCATCATTAGCAAATTTGTGGTTTATTATATGTACATTTTATGGTTTATTAGATGTAAATATTTTAAAATGTACATATAAAAAGTTTATGCAACTTTTGATTATGTCCACAATTTAAAAAGTTTAAAAAGTTTAAAATGAACCACAAAATAATATAATGCAATCCAAAAAAAAAGCAAATAACAACAAATAAATAAAATTTGCTTATGTCAACAATTTAATATCAAAAAAAAATTGAAGATAAAAATACAAAAATGGACAAATAAAAGCTGTATAAGAAAACTTCCACATAGTGTTAAACTATATAAAAAGAAATGATAAAGCTAAATAAAAATAAAAATAAATAAATTCTAGATAATATTGTGTCCACATTTTAATTTTTTTAATTTTTCTAAAATTATAATTTAATTTTGGTGATTTGACATATCATATTAAAGACAGTTTTTCAAATTTGAATTATATAAGTTTTAATTGAATGCTTTTTTTAATTTTTGAGAAGAAATTTATCATAAATGATATTGTGTTAACATTTGCATTTATAATATTTTGTAAATTATAACTAATTTGATGTCATTACATAATATTTTAATTAAAACTTTTACTATCTATATATGTTTTATTGAAAGTTATTGTTATATTTTTATGTCCTTTTGTGTGTGTGTGTGTGTGTGTGTGAGAGAGAGAGAGAGAGAGAGAGAGAGTTAAATATAGATAATTGATGAAATTAACAATTAATGCAAACCAATTAAATAATTCATCATTAATAATTAAAATTAATTCAAAATTTTAAGAATTGAGAATTTGATCAAAATTGCACATTTTGGTCAAAAGACCTCCTTTAAATATATAATAGTACTTGATTTGAATCTATTTTCATGATATTACAAAAGTTATGTTCATTTATTTATTTTGCACCATGTTATTTTTTTCTAATGTAAAAAATTTGTCTTCCTTTTATCTATTTTTGCATCATGTTACTTCCTTTTCATAATGTTAAACAGTTATATAATTTATAATTTATCTATTTTGCGTAATGTTAATACTAAAGTAATGATTAATGGCATAGATTTTTTAATTAATGCTTTCACATGCATCACATAACATTTTGGTCAAATTTCATCCAGTGGCGGAGCTAGAAAAAATGTTCAGTGGGATCCCTATTTAATAACAATATGATATTAAATCTATTAAAACACAATTCAAATACAATTATAAGTTTATTAAATGATATTAAAAAAATACAATTATAAGCAAATATATGGGTAAAAGATAAATGCATCATAAATTAATTAATGACATATACTTAAAATAAAATACACCATCTTCATATTTAATGTACCAAAGTAGAAACCATTTTTTATGCTTAAAATTTAAAACCTAAATCATAAACATAATGTTACACTCACTACAGGAAAGCAACCCATTTATTAACGGATTGTGACGAAAATATTTTGTCACAAATTTAAAGTATCTATAATGGATTAGTGATATTATTCAATATAAATAAAATTGAAGAAACAATTAGTAACAAGATATTTATTAATAGAATTATTATAAACTAAATCCATCATAGAGACTATTTAATAGTTTTCTTAAAAATTTCATAAAAAATTATTCAAAAATCCCAAATTTTTGTGAGAGTTTGTGAATTTTTTTTTCCTTTTCTTCGTTCTAGAGTGTCTGTAGCTGGAGTTTGTATGATATAAATAGACGGAGAACCATGAAAAGGAATGAAAGTGGTCTCTTTCATGTTGAACCTGTTTTAATTTGTGTGCGTCTATATATATATATATATATATAGACACAACGTACAGACAAACACGTTATAGATACTAAAGAGCTTGATGTAGAATATTTAATTTACTGCAATTACTTGTTACCTGTAAAGGAGAGAACATGATCATACATCTTTACGTTTTTTTTTTTCTATTTAATTTGCTTCACTTTTCACTTTGTTGTTTTATATTAAAATTGAATTGATTGTTGTTTTCTTTTTGAATATTTAATTCTGATCTTTGTTTTATATGAGTAGAGATTTACTAAATTCCTTTTATCTAACTTACGACACCTTTCTGCTTTTCTAATATGTATTAGGAAGGTGCACGTGTGGAACGAATGTATGTAGTTATTTTCAAATTATTATTCTAAAATTTTTATAATATTAATACAAATAAAAAATTCCAAAAAATTATACATTGAATTGTTACTATTAAACATATATAAAATCACACTGAAAACATTTCTCTCTCTCTCTCTCTCTCCCTCTCTCTCTCTCTCTCTCTCTCTTCCTTTTTTTTTTTTTTAGTTTGAAGCCTTTTATGTTCGATCACACCTTTATTATGTTCTATTTCTAATGCATGTATGTGCAGGAACAAAGTGGTTATAATGCTTGAGTGGATTGTGGAATCCTTTTTCCCTAAGTTAGGGGAAAAGCTAGCAGATTATGCATTGGACACTTTGAGTGACAAAACAAACTTCATGTCCACCTTAGAAACTATGAAGAGAAACTTCAAGTCATTGAGTGCCAAAGCATCCGATATTGAGGAGGAAATCAAGAACGCAGAGTTATCGGGAAAGAAGAAAAGAAAGAGAGAGGTCAAGGATTGGATGGAAGAGGTAGAAATAATTGAAAGCGAATTTCGTACATTGGAAAGTAAAGTAGAGTCAAGAGGATTTGTTAATAGGTTTCTTGGTGGAGATAGAGCAAAGGCGTTGGATGAAAGAGTATATCAACTTGTTGAGCAAAGTCGACATTTTGGTGAACTCGTACTCGATGTTGACAAAACCAAGGGAGAGGCATGGCCAACAACTAGGCTATTTGGTGCGGTGTTTGAGGAAAATTTGAAAAGAATTTGGGAGTGGTTGGTGATAGATAAAGTGTCGAGCATTGGAATTTATGGTATGGGTGGTGTGGGCAAGACGACTTTGACAAAGCACATCCACAACCGGCTTGTTAACAACAATCATTCAGTTGTTTGGGTCACGGTCTCTCAAGAGTTTAGTGTAAAGATGCTACAAGATAGAATAGCCCATGTCATAGGTACAGACCTTTCAGATGAATACGATGAAGATAAGAGAGCAGTAATATTGCACCGAGCACTATCCTCCCTAAGAAAGGGTATTGTACTGATATTGGATGATGTGTGGAAAGATATCTGTTTGGAAAAGATGGGAAATCCACTTTCAGTGGAAGGCTGCAGATTGATAATAACAACTCGCTCGTTGACAGTGTGCCGTCAAATTTGTTGTCAAGAAAAGATTGATGTGAAACAACTCAATGAGGACGAAGCATGGAACTTATTCAGCGATAAGCTTGGACCAGAGATGACCCTTTCTCCTGAAGTAGAAGAAATTGCCAAGTCTATGGTTAAAGTGTGTGATGGGTTGCCTTTAGCAATCATCACTTTGGCTGGAAGCATGAGAGGTGAGACCGCCACTTATGTGTGGAGAGATGCATTGGAACAATTACGGATATCTGTTATGGAGCACGATGAAATGGAGGACCATGTTTTTGAAGTACTTAAGTATAGTTTTGATCGCTTGGATCCAAATATTCAAAGGCCAGGAAAAAGTAACGAGCACTTTACTAAGTTACAATGTTGTTTCCTGTATTGCTCATTGTACGCTGAAGATCAGTTAATATATAGAGAGGAATTAGTGAGAAAGTTTATTTTGGAGAAGTTGGTGGATAAAAGAAAGAGTTTGAAAGCACAACTCGACGAAGGTCGTGCCATATTGGATAAATTGGTGAATGTCTGCTTGCTAGAAAGTGGTGGTAATGATCCTTTTGTGAAGATGCACGATCTAGTTAGAGCTATGGCGCTAAAGATCACTCAAGGTAAAAATACGGTATTGGCTGGCTGCTTATTGAAAGAAATTCCAAAAGAAGAAGAATATTGGACAAATGATCTTGAGAAGATGTCCTTGATGAATAATTTTATAAAAGAAATCCAGTTGGAATGTCTCCCAATTGTCCTAAGCTCTCAACATTGCTCTTGCGGAAGAATAGGTCTTTGGAGTCTATACCAAATTCATTTTTCTCACAAATGCACAGCCTGTGCATTCTGGACTTGTCCGAAACTTCTATGAAGGAGTTGCCAAATTCTATATCCGAGTTGGAGAGCCTTGAGGCCTTGCTTCTTACTGTTTGTACAGAGCTCAGACACGTGCCTTACTTGGGAAAGCTCAAGGCATTAAAGGAGTTAGACCTCAAATTCACTGGAATGAAAGAAGCGCCTAGAGGAATAGGGGAGTTGATCAATCTTCGATGCCTTCGTCTTCCTTTTGGAATAGAAGCTCCAGTAGAAGAAATTGAGAAGTTGATGCATTTGGAGGAGTTTTGGGGGCGAGTGAAAGATGTGTGTGATTTTAATCGGTTTATTACAGCTCCAAGAATTCACAAGAACATAACATATTTTATCATCGTGGGGATTGACAATGCAAGAGAAGACTTTCTTGTCAATCGTGTTGAGGTTTCCTTCAATGAAATTGACCTAAAGAAAGATGAGCTTGTGTTGGCACAAGAAGTCCAACACCTAGAATTCTGGGATTGTAAAGGTCTAAGCAAGTACTTAGGAGTTTATTGATCTTCCATTCTCTCTCTCTCCTTTTTTTTTAAGCCTTTGTTCAGTGGGGTCCATTGTCAATCTACGAGTAATGATATGGAGCCATTTTTCAATAAAAAACACTTCTTGTACTTTTCCAAAATTATATCAAATTACTCCTAATATTTCATTTTGCTATGTCAAATAATTGTATCTACTAATAATAAATTACAAATTTTCAATGATGTACTTCTATATAAGTAAGACATAAAAAGATAATGATGAAACAAATAAAATTAAAATATGATCATCCTTGTAAAAAGAGTAATTACATTAAAGTTAAAACCATCAAATGCTTTTAAAATTTTTTATCGTTATTCATAATTACTATTTTTATTTGAATATTATAAACCTTGAATTAACTCATCTATATAGTTATTCATTTTGTTCATTTTTTTCGTGATCTTCCCTCACCTCTCCATCAAATAACTAGAAGCAACAAAAATTATAAATTACTAGAACAACAAAAGAAATACTAAATAAATACACAAAAAATACATTCTGATACTTTATTCATGTCGAACATACTGATATTTTCCTTTTAGCAATTGTACTTATAATCATTGATATACAATAGGTTTTAAGAGTTAAACTTAATTAGAAACTTGAGTTTCATCACCAACATATAATATTGATTAACTTTTGCAAACATTCTGCTTAAAACTCAAGTTTAGCAGTTAATAATAAATTCGAGAAGTCATTTTATGTTCTAGCATGTTTTTTGCAGTGACTCAGTGAAATGTATATATTTTTTATGTTTATCAACTTTTATTCCTCATTTTTAATTTATCCCTATCATGTGAAAGAAATATATTCTTAAGGTTGCTTAAATATGATATAAATAACAAAAATTGAAAGAGATATCTAGAGTGTCAAATCCTCATTTAGAAATTATTATAATTTGTAGCCTATATAGTGTAACCAGATCCCCGGCATAGTAGTGCAAGGGCGCTGCTCTATAATTCTCTGGCCTTTGAAAGAATCCATGAGTTTAATTCCACTCGAAAATGTAATTTTGATCCTCGGAAAATTGTTCAAATAATGTTAATGCAGTTTGTCATATTTAGGTGAATTAATGAATGTACATCTTCAATTATTGTTTTCAATGTCGTATGCATAGACAATTAATTATTGTCGTTCCGATTTGTTCCGTCTTTCTGACATATATTACGTGGTGGATAGCGGGCTTGAATGACATATATTACCAGAGAGTCTTGAATGAATTGCGCTGAATGGGTTGTGAGATGTGTCATCCAATACGAACAGGAAATAAGAGGAGTTTATGCAGCAACAGGATCGCCTCCACCTGCACGACAAGCAGCTGTATTCTCTTCTCTTTGATTCTTGTTCATCTGCAGTACCAAGTCTGAAGACCATCTGCAAGTCTACAATGGCTTGCAATTCCATTCGGAGAATTGAATTGCACTGATGGGATGTCCTGCATTAAACAAACTACTCCACCGTGCAGTACTAATACTCTGATCGATGGACATGAACCATCTTATCGTTGCTCACCTCCACCAGCTCTTGGACAAATCTGGATAGGCAAAAACGAGAAACAATGCTCGGAATCATTCGAGTAAACACCTCCGTCAACCTTTCCTCAAATTTGGATACAGAAGATAAGACTAATCGTTTGTTCAAAAAGTTAGACAAAGATTACTGTATCTTCTTTTAGTTAGAATCGATAAGTGAGATTCACTGTTTTTGTACCAATAATGACAACCTTACAGAGCTATTCAACATTTAATCATTATCTACTTTTTCTTCAATTTGTAAAGTTATATAGAAGTTTAAGGTTAAAAACTTCTCCCTATAGGAAAATTCTTGCTATAACTATGTTTCACCTCACCCAATAAATTAATTACCTGGTGTGTAAATTACATTTGCCATGGAATTGGCTGATATTCTTGGGAGGATAACAAATCACATAAGGTGCAGTAGGACTCGCCACGCAATCTACGGCGCCACTGAACATGGTTCAAGTATGAATTTTCCATGTTAAGGGAATTTATGAGTTATTATTGCTAATTTATAATGAAACAATAAACTTAGACCGAAACATGTAGCATGAAGTAAACAAAGACCGCTCGTGAATTACTACTTGTGAGTTCATGCTCAAGCCAAATTAATATATTACTGATTCACTAATCTTTAGTTAATTATCATTATTATTAGGTAAATTGATTAGTGAATATATCTGACATAGAAAAGGAAGAATTTTTCTGATGTTTAGAGTCCAAAGAAGATGCAAGGTTGAATTTGCAAGTATGTTATAAAACAAGATGGTTTTACAATATGTACATTAATTAGCTTATTACAACCATATATCTGAAGTGCAGAAATAACGGATTTGAATTTTGATATAGTTAAGAAAGAAAACAAGAGGAGAATGAAAGCCAATATTTGTATTACCCTATTGATAGTTGTTCAGCTACCTCAGATTGTTCATCATAATGATCAGTATGATGAACAGTACCTGCAATAATCCACCAAAATAAGAACTTTGCACTTAGCCTGAAGAATAATAGTAAAGTAGTAGTTCTTGGAAACTAATAGTCGAAAAGGTGTCACCAGAAGACTAACAAGGTTCAACATCTATAACACAAATCTATGCATGGAATAAAATTAGACATACATTAAACACCCATTAATTTCATAATAAGACTTTAAGTAAAACTTCAATAGTTAAATCAAAATCAACTGCTTATACTCACATTACACTAAAACAGCTGGAGCTTTTTCATGACCAGATCCCCTGCATAGTTCTGCAACTGCCATTCTATACATTTGTGGCTACAACACGAAGTCCAATGAAAATCACAGCATCAACTGCATTTAATTCTCTAGCCTTCACAAGAATCCTCAAAAGTCCATCATCAATCTTAAAACACTTTTAAATGATTCTTCAGAATTTCCATCCAGAATGCTCTCAATTTTAGTTATATGCGGTGCAGCAGTTTCCATCCTCATTAATTGGAAATTTCAGCATTGTATTGTTCCATTCAAGCAACATCGGTTATGATACTTCACTCCAAAAACCAAATGCCAAATGTTCTCGGATGCCATAATCTACTTATCGAGTCATTTTTCTGAGAAAATTGAAGAGGGGTTCATAATGGAAGGCATACATTGCTTTTACATGATAAAATAGAGCAAAAACTAGAAGAGGAATTCGCCATCAAACCAAATTATATAATGCAGTGACCTAATATCCCAAGTACAAGGCGTCAATTTTTCATGAATTCTGTGAAGCATCTTTGAGATTACATCTATGATAAGACTCATCAGATGGCAACCACAAATAGTAGATCCTTTCCAGCTTTTAATACATAACCTGCTCATGAGAAACCAATTTACATGAGCGGACATTCATTCCCAGCTGTGAGTCCATAATGCAGATAATGGTTTTTCAATACATTATATTGAATAATCATTCAGCCTCAGAGCAGACTCTGGGAAGCATGCCCAACTTCAAATGTTGCCCAGAAAAATTATATTTGATTGACTAAAAACTGCACCTGCTCAGTCATCCGTAGCACGATTCTGCACAATTTAATGAGAAGTACAACTCTCAATGAAACAAAAAGATGTAAACTTATACAGACACTACAAAGCTATGATTTTACTTTGTTTGAGTAGATCTTCCTTTTCCATCCTAAGAAGTTTATAGTCTTACATGAGACTGATAGTTTTTCTATATTCAATGCATGACCGTGAATACCAAAATCTAATTTCAATTGTATTTCGTGATTTTTGTTAGCAAAAATATGATTCCATATTCTTATATGCAACCACCATAGAATTTTAAATTGTTTTTCCTATTGTAATTTTTATAATGACTGCTTACCAACTCTTTCCCCCTCTTCTTTCCTTTTCAAGTTCATGATGAGGAAAAAGTGACAAAGAATTCAGAAAATTAGGAGAACATGTGACCAAAATGATAACTATTCACCATGCCTTAAGGATTTCAAATGACTTCAATATTAAGTGGGTTACAAATTTATCTAATAACTGAAAAAAAGTAGCTACAAAATGATCACAAATAGATCTGAAATCCATAGTGACTCAAATTATCCAAACAAATGCTATTTGCTATCATGATTTTGAAGTATTTAACTCCTACACTTTCAACTTCAGTCACCCTGTGATTGTGTATTACACGAAATTAAATTCCATCCACATCACAGTTCAACTCTGCTGCAAACAGATTTCAATGATGGTATGAGAAACCAATAGAAAGATAAATTGAACAGGTGGATGCAGTAAGTTACAAGCAAAGACGTTAATACTGCAAGGGAATTATTAACCATGCAGCACGTTGAACAGATACACAATCAAGAAAGTACAATGCAGAACATAAAAGATGAACTTAAGAAATTAAACTGATGGAACTAAACCAGATGCCATCATGACAGAGTTTAAGGAATGATTTGCTTACTGGGGATCAGTCAAAATCAAAGAAAGTTCTGGATTTGGTTTGTCTTCAACAACTTCAACTAAGGTTTACTACAAATTACTGCATAGCTCTTGGAGCAAATTTCTGGATCATATCCTGTAGAGCAGGATTTTTTCTCTAGTTCGCAGCAAATTAAGCAACAAAATGCTTGTAGAATAGTCTGAGGGCAATCCCCTCTCATCCATTTCCTCAAGAAGCATTGCTGCCTCATCAAATTCACCCTTCATAAGAAATCCTCGAACAATAACATTGTATGTAAGACTATTGGGCAAACAGTTTAGATGTTTCATTTTCCAAAGAAAACTTTTAGCTTCCAGTGGTACTCCTGCTTTACAACATCCCTTTATCATTGTACTATACATTACAACATCAGGTTGTAATCCTTTAGAAGGGAGATCGTCGAAAATAGCTTGTGCAATATCAAGTTTTCCAGCTCTATTTAATCCATCCATGATGATATTGTAGTAACTTATGTGAAGATCCAGTCCCTTGTCTTCCAATGCTTCTAATAATGAGATTGCTTGTTGGACCTGTCCATTCCCACATAGGCCATCCAACATATTACAGTAAGTGAAAAAAATTAGGTCTTTGGCCCACAATTTCCATCTCATCTAATATATCAAGCGCTGTACAACATCTACCCACACAAAATAGTCCCTGCAATATAGTGTTAAAGGTAGTCACATCAGGCTTGAACCCTTTATGTGGCATCTCACGGAGGAGTTTCAAGGCAGCATTCACTTTCTTCTTCTTGCAATGCCCATTTATTAAGATGTTATAGCTGAAAATATCAGGAGCAATGCTCTTACCGGCCAGAGACTCAAAAACCTTCCTTGCATCATCCATTCGACTTTGTAGACAATATCCATCCATCAATGCATTGTAAGTGATAACATCAGGAACCTCATTATTCTGTATCATGATGCGAACTACATCCTCTGCCTCTTCCACAAGCCCTTCCTTACATAAAGCATCAATCAAAATATTGAATGTGATTACATCAGGATAGATTTTGCAACCCACCATCTCCTTCATTAGGACTTTAGCCTCTTTCAGTCGACTAAGATTACATAATCCATGAAATAATGAGGTGTAAGTTACAACATCAGGGATGATGCCCTCTTCAAGCATTCCATAGAAAAGCTTCACAGCAAAATCCAGTTGTCTACCTTTGCACAAACCATTCATAAGTGTGTTGTATATATAGGTATCAGGAATACAACTCCCATTTTCCATAACTCTAAGCAGCTTGATAGCCGTGGTAGTGTTCCCACACTTGCAAAGCCCATCTATGACAACCCCGTACAGAACAACATTGAGCTCACACAGTCCCTCTCTTACTATCTTTTTAAACAATTTTTGTGCCTCATCTATCCTATTCGCTCGAAATAAGCCCTTTAATATGGGGGCGAAGGTGGTTGCATTGGGCACATGGCCAAGCTTAAAAAACCAACCCAGTATAGAAAGCTATAATTGACCTGATTGGAAATGCAATAACTGTTAATCGTGCGATGCACATTGTATACTCACTAATAGGAATCCCCAATATGCATATATCTTTGAAAAGGAAAAGCGCCATGGAATACTCTTTTAGCTTGACAGTATGAAACAGCAGCTTATTGAATTCTTGCACACAAGGCAGAGGGTTCATTCTGATCATTTTATGATAAACACTCAAAGCATCATCCAACCTATTAATAGTCCTCAAGTCAAGCTTGAATTTCACGGGGGAATTGCTTCTTGAAACCACTTTGGTATTGGGAAAACGATACACTGAGCCAACAAGAAGTGGACTTTGACAGAAAAATTGTAAAGAACCTGATTTATAGCAGTTCTTGAGAGGACTTACAGGTTTCCTGCGACAATTTTCTTCACTCTCAAAACTAACCAACCTCCATATAGCTCCAAGCAACATGTGTGTATGGAACTGCGGAAATGGTTCAGTTCAAATTAATATTGTCTTGGTGTCAAATTTGATTAGACTAATTAATATTGAAAAAAAAAATCACCAATATTTCAAGCAACCAAACGCTATCATGATGAACATAAAAGCCTATTGCATTGCAAACAGTGTGAAATTCACCCCGCAGTACTAATTCTAAGTTCACTTTCTGAAATATACATCAGAAAGGAGACTCTAAAGAAGAAGAATTAGACAGGCGAAAAGAATGAGGATGGAGAAGTAAATACCTGCACGGCGGAAAGTGGTGGCAGAGAAAGAGGTGCGCCGCCGCCGATGAGGATATTTTTTACGCGTTGGTGTTCTTTTTCCCTCGTCTTTTTTGCTATTTTGGTCTGAGGCGGTGTTTTATTTAATCAGCTGCCGCTTCTTTGACCATTTTTCTGAAGCCGCAAGGCATCATTCAATAAATATTTTTATATACATTTTTATTATCTTTTGCATAAGTTGATCAATAATATAAGGGTTAATTACGTTAAATTCCCTAATGTTTGGGGCTATTTATACTTTAGTATAATATTCCGTTCTCATATAATCATGTGACCTATACGTGACTTGATGGAGGGTAAATTGGGATTTTTCAAGTTTTTTAATTCCTTCATCCCAGTTGAAAAAATCACATGAAATTCATCAGAAGTTAAGCACAATCTTCCCTTTAATCATTCAACTAAAACAAGATAATTATCAACATACAAATAAAAATGAAATTCATCAGAAGAAAACCAGGCGTGCATAGATGAGAAAATTATCACAATAAATTTCATTTTTTCCATTTTTTTTCAAATTTTTTTACTGCTTTGACAATTGGATTCTTCCTGGTGATGGCTTTTTGCCCAGTGGCTTTGTAGTCGTAGCCGGTCGGAGTACCGATGATCAGCGCCAAAAAGCTCGCTGCATTGGCATTTAAATCCGGTCAAACCTGCCTTCCTCCGACATCCAAAACAACGGTTGACTTCTCTCTTTGCCGGAGGTGCGGCGGCCTCCGCAGACGTTGACGCCTCTTTTTTCAGATCTCGACTCGTCTCTGTTGGGCTGGATTTTCTCTACAGCAAGGATTTCATAGACGAACTAGATCTGAAGGATTTCTCCACGAAAACATGGTTCACCATTGCTCATTTCTAAGTGGATCATTGGTGACGGCGAAGCGGTTCCCCGGTGGCTGAGCTTGAGGCACAAGAAGCAAAGGTTAATTTGGACAACAGAGGAAGAAGAAAGATTTGGGTTTCAAATTTCTTAAGAAATTAAGCTCAGTTGTCCCTAGTTAGAGAGAGACAAGGAGAGAGAGAGAGATGAAAAATAAAATAGGGTGAATACCTCATATGTCCTGAACTAAAAACCTGAAAACCCCAATTTGCCCTCAATCAAGTCACATGTGGGTCACATGACTGTATTAGAACGGAATATTTGGCAAGATTCTCCAGAAAATTCGAATTATCCCCATCAATGCACAATTTAATAAGATTGGGTACCATGTTCGCACACTCGCAAAGGTTAAGAACCAAAGTGCAAATAGCCCCAAACGTTGTGGTGCTTAACGTAATTAATCCATAATATAATAATATAGTAGAGGTAAATTTATACTGAATGCGTGACCAAAGTAAAAATAAGTACAATTTAATTATATATTTAAATAAATATTTTTATTATAATAATTATAAAAAGTTTAAATAAGATTTAATTTTGGATTAATTACGTTTTTAGTCTTTGACCTTTGACCCTTCGGCAATTTTGATCCGTCACGTTTAGATGTTTTTAATTTTGGTCCTTAACGTTACAATCTGTTACTCAATGTCGTCCTTCCTTTAACTTTTCTGTTAAAAATCTTAATATTATTTACAATTTGCCCCTTACAAAATAGAAAAATACCAAAAAGGCCCCACAAATAAAAAAAAGAGCTAAAAAACCCCTTGAAATATTTATTCACAAAAAAATAAATTTTGTGAAGTGATGGACATATTTGAAACAAAGACTTTTAAAAATTATATTAACATATTTGATTTTAATATGATTGATCTTATTTAAAGTATACACATACGAAAAGTTTAATTAGTACATTTTTTTGACACACATTTAAAAGATATTTTAAAAATACTTAAAATCGTGAATGAAAGAATTACTGTAAATATTTTAAGAAAGAAGGTGATAAATAATTATCCTTAAGTAAATATGAATGTTAAATAATTGTATATGTTAATAGTAGTATGTATGGACATCTTTTTATTTGAAAATATTGAAAGCAAGTAAAAGTTACTATCTAACATTCATATTTTTTTTTCTAAAATAAATTAAGAAATATATTTGATATTACAAAAATTTTGAATTACAATATTCTAAATTTTTGATAGATTAATCTTAATAACTTACTCATAAAAAAGCTACTATCAAGAAAATTTATAAAGAATCAAACTAACCTTAAAAATTAGTAGTGGGATATATCTAATAATAATATAATAAAGTGGTCAAATTCATTAGTTTTTATTCATTCATAATATTCTTTTAAAAATTAAAATATTCTCAATGTATTTATGTTGTAACTAATCAACATTTTTTTGAAAAAATAAGACAGACATTAATAGTTATGTGCAAAGCACGTGTTACTTACTAGTTGATTAAAAAAACGGTGAACTTTTTCTTATTCTTAGTGACATTAACTTGCCCGGATTAATATTTATGATGTAAGATTCTCTTTCTTTTTTGAACAGGTTTCGACTTTCGTTGTTCTGCAAACCAAGCATATACATATTGTTTATTTGTAATTGAAATCGAACATTCTACTTCAAATTCTTAAAGTATAGAGCTTGAATGCTAATTTTCATGTAACTTCTTTTTTTCCCTCTTCATATGCACATATTTCTTGAAACTCTTAAAAAAGGATTGCCGATTCGTGGAACTATTACAAAAATATTTATGTGTTTTTTTTGTTTAAACAACCAACCCTTAGAAATTTTTACATCAAGATTCTACCACATAATTTCTCATACAATTGCCATTTTGTATCAAAATTGTTGAAAGTGAAACACAATTGCCGAGACCTTGTATAGTTTGATGTCATATATTTCTAATTTCTTTATAGGGAATAGAGTAGTGAAATTGCTAGACCGAGTCGTGGAATCGTTCTTCTCTAAGGTCGGAGAGAAGTTGGTAGATTATACTGCGCACACTGAGAGGGGCATTAAGGACTACAACTCCACTTTGAAAACTTCGGAAAGAAACTTAAGATCATTGTGTGCTAAAGCATATGATGTTAAAGAGGAAATAAAGAATGCAGAGCTATTAGGTAGAAAGAAAAAGGAAAAGAGAAGTTGAGAATTGGTTGGCGGAGGTTCAAATGATTGAAAGTGAATTTCGTATATTGGAAGGTGAAGTACAATTGAAAGGATTTATCAGTAGGTTCTTGGAGGTGATAGAGCAAAGGCATTGAATTAAAGAGTATATGAACTTGTTGAGCAGACATTTTTGTGAACTTTTACTTGATGTTTATGAAACCAAAGGTGAGACATTGTTGACAACTAGGTTAGGTGGAGTAGCATTTGAGGAAAATTTGGAAAGAATTTGGGAACTGATGGTGGGAGATAAAGTGTTGAGCATTGGGATATATGGTATGGGTGGTGTGGGCAAGACGACTCTGACAAAGTACATCAACAACCAACTTGTAAACAACAATCATTCAGTTGTTTGCGTCACAGTATTTCAAGAGTTTAGTGTAAAGATGTTGCAAGATAAAATAGCCCATGCCTTAGGCCTGATGAGGATGAAGAGGACAAAAGAACTGCGAGATTGAATAGAGTGCTATCCTCGCTAGCAAAGAATGTTGCGCTCATATTAGATGATGTATGGAAAAACGTCAATTTAGAAAAGGTTGGAGATCAGCTTTGTGTGGAGGGTTGTAGGTTGATTTAACAACTCATTCATTGGAAGTTTGTCGTCAAATTGGTTGTGAAGAAGTGATTTCAATGAAAACACTTGATGCAGATGAAGCATGGAATCTATTTAGAGAAACGCTTGGACCAGGGACAACACTTTCTCCTCAAGTAGAAGAAATCACATTGGCTGGAAGCATGAGGGGTGAAACTGTGATTCATGTGTGGCAAAATGCATTGGCTGAACTAGAGATAACTGTTATGGGTCACGATAAGATGGAAGATCATGTTTTTAAAGTACTTAATATAGTTTTGATCGACTGGATCCAAAGCATCAAAGACAAGGAAAGTATAATGGGGGTTACACAGAGTTACAACTTTGCTTCCTGCATTGCTCATTGTATCCTGAAGATGAGGATATATCAAGAGACGAATTAGTGAGCAAATTCATTTAGGAGGAGTTGGTGGATAAAAGGAAGAATAGGAAAACACAAGTCCACCAAAGTCATGCGATATTGGATAAATTAGTGAATGTCTGGTTACTAGAAAGTAGTTATGATGATGATTATGTGAAGTTGCATGATCTTGTAAGAGTTATGGCACTAAGATCACTCAAGGTAAAAATATCGTAATGGCTGGCTGCCTAGTGAAGGAAATTCCAAATGAAGAATAATATTGGGCGAATGATCTTGAGAAGATGTCCCTGATGAAGAATTACATAGAGAAAATTCCGGTTGGGATGTCTCCAAATTGTCCTAAGCTCTCAACATTGCTTTTGTAAAGGAACTATTCTTTGACGTTTATACCAGGCTCATTTTTCTCATGTACTTGAATCAAGAAAGTGCCTCGAGGATTAGATAAACAAGTCAATCTCAAGTTCCTATCAATGGCTGAAATGGATTACTTGGAGATGTTACCAACAGGTTTGTTACTCAATTTCCCACATCTTCAATGTCTCCATCTTCCATATCACATACAAGCACCAATGCAAGAAATTGAAAAGTTGAAACAGCTGGACGAGTTTTGCGGGCAAGTGGAGGATTTGTGTGATTTCAATCGGTTCATTAGATCTAGACAAACTAAGAGGTACATTAATATTACATATTGTATCGCAGTGGGGATTTTTAGATGGGATGACTACGACTGCTTTGAAGGTAATCACAGTAATAATAAAGTTATTGTGCACTGATGCGACCTCAGGAAAGATGTGCCTATGTTTGCACACGATGTCCAATATATGGTACTTGAGGAGTGTGAGGGCCTAAGCAAGTGCTTATTGGATGATTTCCCACTATTCAACAATCCCACATCCCTTCAAACTTTGGAGATTTCTAAATGTGAAGGAATAGAGCGCATCTTCACAAATGATGAGCAAATTCAAGATTTACAACACCTTCAGGCTCTCAAGCGTATCGTGTTGAGTGGTTTGCAGGATTTTACAGGCATCATCAACAATGGGAAAACAACAGGAGCTGATCAATTTTCATCCCTCATAAGTTTGTGTATCTCAAATTGCAGTAAGATGAAAAAGTTGGCGTTGCCGTTACCGGTGTTGAAGAACCTTGAAAAACTCTATCACATATTGTGATGAAATACAAGAAAGAGTACAACTAGAAGAAAGGATCATCTGAAGAAACAGGGGTGGTGTGTAATTCCCCAAATTAAAAGAGCTGAATCTTTGTGGTCTACCAGAAGTCAAGAGCTGCATCATGTGCAAGACAACAATGATTTGTAGTTCCATTGAGAGAATTGAATTAAGGGGATGCAATGCAATAAAGAAGCTGCCTTTATATTTTCCTCCATCTCCATACAATACCTTCATCTCCATATAATTATTTAGCTAATTTTAAATTTTTTTTACTAGACTAGGAAAACAAAACACTCATTGTTTGTTTTTTCCCAAAAAAAACAAAATGTTCACTTTTTTGTTGTGATTGCAAACACCCCATGATGATCTAGCGAGCTATTAATCATTTAATAAATGTCTACTCTCTGAACTAGATATGTCTAGGAGCTTTGTTGTCCACTAGAAAGAAAGGTTCACACAAAGCTCTTGTCTTTCAGCTGGAACTTGCAAACCTATCTTCCAAATGCTTGGTCTCTCTCTTCCCTTTTGTTTTCTGTTATATATAGTTAGAGGTGGCAAATGGGCAGGTTGGATTTTATTGGATCGGGTTGAAAATGGGTTCTAGAGAATAGGTTGTGATGAAGCACGGATTTGATCACCCGACTGGCCCTGATTCGGATACTGTCCCTCCTACACCCGTTAAGACGGCGAACCATCAGGGCGGGGGGTTTTCAAAACGCGTCCTAACAGAGAGAGTGCGCCCTGCCCATTTAAGGACTCAAGCGCCTCGACTCTCAGTCGATGTGGGACAAATCTCGACTGCATCATAAGCCCCCCAGTCGAGGGGCTTGAGAACCTTTTCGGTTCCCACAGACGGCGCCATATGATGAAGCACGGATTTGATCACCCGACTGGCCCTGATTCGGATACTGTCCCTCCTACACCCGTTAAGACGGCGAACCATCAGGGCGGGGGGTTTTCAAAACGCGTCCTAACAGAGAGAGTGCGCCCTGCCCATTTAAGGACTCAAGCGCCTCGACTCTCAGTCGATGTGGGACAAATCTCAACCGCATCATAAGCCCCCCAGTCGAGGGGCTTGAGAACCTTTTCGGTTCCCACAGACGGCGCCATATGATGAAGCACGGATTTGATCACCCGACTGGCCCTGATTCGGATACTGTCCCTCCTACACCCGTTAAGACGGCGAACCATCAGGGCGGGGGGTTTTCAAAACGCGTCCTAACAGAGAGAGTGCGCCCTGCCCATTTAAGGACTCAAGCGCCTCGACTCTCAGTCGATGTGGGACAAATCTCGACCGCATCAGGTTGTAAATGGGTTGGGTCGAAAATGGGTTTAAGGCGGGTTGATAATGGATTGATAATGGGTTGGTGTGGTTCCTTAACGGGTTCAATACAAAACAAACTGTGTTTTCTTAAATATAATTTTGTATATTTTTCAACTAGTTATTTGTTATCTAACATATTTTTTAATTTACAAGAATAATTTTATCACTAACTTTTCAAATCTGTGAAATATTACCAAATTATAATGATTTTTTTGTTGGAATCATTTAGCAATCGCATTGACCCATTTAGAAACCGTTTGAACTCATTTAGGACCCAAAAAATTTGAAGCCCATTAAAGGCCAACCCGCTTCAACCCATTTATAAAATTTGAATACATAACTCAATCCAAAACTAGTTTAAATGAGTTGGAATCATGATTCTTAACCCATTCTACCACCCTTATATACTGTAGTGGTAGTGGCATATTTGATGTATGCGCTCCAATTTTGAATGCATAAAAAATAAAAACATTATGTAATTTTATATGATCATATATTTTTTTAAAAATAAAAAATAATAAAGTTAGAGATTATGCGCGGCAGAAATAATGTAGTAAGGAAAAATACGAAGAGAAAAACTATGAAGGAAACGTGAAAAAAAGAGATGTAAGTAAAAGGAAACCCTACTTTTCTTATTAAACAGGACCACCAAGGTAGTGATAAGTCTCGCGTAGGGACAATTTTTAAGAAAAATTAGGTTGGTGAAAAAATTCCTAGTTTTTTTTTTTTTGGTCGAAATGCTCTGGGAAACACCCCTGGAAATTACCATTCCTTTCAGTCAGTCTTCTCCTTTTTCGATGGTTGATTTTCCTAACGCGTTTTGCTCTTGTGGAAGCTGAAGCTACTGTAAGCTCAAGAATCCAACTCCCAAAAATGATATATGAGTTTTGTATAGACAATGATGAAGATAGTATGATTTATTGGAGAAGAAAAATGTTCTTTCCAAGAATAAAAGATTAGTTAGTCCCAAAATAGAAGATTTTACTATTTATACTCCTAAATTATTTGTAGGACACTTGGCATAATTTTATTGTTATGTAATTTGGATTTTGCCCGAAAAGAATATAATGGACCAACCCAAAACCCAAGCGCAATCATGATTCCAATCGGATGGGTGGCGATAGCATGTGTGTGGGTTTGGATCGAATATGTAGGTCCTCTCCCTTCAAATATTTGTGGATCGTTTATCTTTTTTTCCGTGTGGATGATATTCTTATAAAATGTCCCTCCATTTTCTAACTTCATCAATTAAAATGGTTTCTTTTAATAATTAATTTCTTATTCCTTTGAAATTGTATTTAATTAAATAAATACATTTTTCCACCTTCTGTTGAAATAGATATCATTAAAGTCAATTAAAATTACACATTCCACTCGTCACCCACTTAAATAGTTTATTAAAATTAGTCAAATTCCAACAAGTTATAAATACAATTTCGGACAACACTTAATATGTGTGTGAAAAAAAATAACATGTAGAAAATTCTAACCCGAACCTGGTTTGGCCAAATCAAACAAATCATATGACAAGTGTATTGCACTTGTCAAGTGATTGGTCACTCTTCCTAAATTATCAACCATTCACAGGACAAGTGTAAAATACTCATCACGTGATTAATACTAGTTCGGCGAAGCCGGGTCTAGGCTAGAATTTCCCATAAAATGTAGCATATAAATGTTTAAATTTTATAGCAACGCCAAGCTTCCTTCTGCGAAATGCCCTTCTTCCTTCCGCGAAATATGCAATCTGCTAATGCTGCCAATATCGTAGTATTATGTATATATATCTTATATTAGGCCCCGGTGAGTTCATGCTTTTTCTTCAGTATTGATATCGCCAGCTAGTTCATATAGCGGTTGACATAAAACATATCATCATCATCTTCTCCTTCTTGGCTTGTTGGGCTTCTTTTGAAGATAAGCTGCAAGTAAGGCTTTCCGGCAAATGCCTTCTCCCCTAATAAATTTTCTTTCTTAATTTGCAGTTCACTTATTCTTTTTATTTATTTGTTTATTCATTTATATTTTTATATCTTGTTATGCCCAGATGTTTACTCTAATTTGTGGTGTTATCCAGCTGTGGCCTGCAAGCTGGCCAATTTTTTTTTCTTCACGATTTCTTAATATATTGTTTGATTACCCCATTTTGATTAGCCTACTCAAATGCATATACCGTCTATTTTTTTTCTGCTATCCTATTCAACGCATAATTCTGTTTCAATTTCTGTAGTTTTCACGCTCGATGTACAAATTCAATCCTCTGTTTTTTTCGTTTATATGCAAGGCAAAATATCGAGAGAGTCAACATGTTTGAAAAGCTGAAGATAGTGGCCGATTCATTTTTCTCCAGGTTTGGGGAGATGTTTGCAGATCACATGGTGGATACCGGGAAAAGCTTGATAGAACTGAACCGCAAATTACAACAACTGAAAATAAATTCAGAAAAGTTGGGCTACATAGCGACTGATTTAGAGACGGAAACAAAAAACAAAGAGCTGTCGGGGAGAAAGAAAAGGAAAAGACAAGTCGAGAAATGGCTGGAAATGGTGCGAGAAATTGAAAGCGATTTCGTCACGCTAGAAAACGAAATGCAACAAAAGGATTCGTAAAGCGTCTTCTGAGCGGAGATCGAGTGGCGAATATGAATTCAAGGGTGGAGAGTCTCTTGGAGCAAAGTCGAGATTTCAATGAACTCATGCTCGATGATCCTCAAGTTACAAGAGGAGAGCCACTGCTGACAAGTATAGTGTCTGGTCAAACATTCAACACGGTTTCGGGCAGAATATGGGAGTGCTTGGTGGTTGCAAAAGTCCCGATTATCGGGATCTACGGGATGGGTGGGGTGGGCAAGACGACTTTAGCAATGCATATCCACAACTCCGTTCTCGAACAAACTGAAGATCGTGCTTATTGGGTCGGAGTGTCTCAACGAGAAGTGAGCATAGAAATGTTGCAGGATAATATAGCCAGAGCCATAGGTCTAACCTTGTGGTACGGGACTGATGAAAGAGAGAAACGAGCGGCTGAATTGAATCGCGCCCTAAAACGGAGAGCGGGTTTTGTGCTGATATTAGATGGCCTTTGTAACAATATTGATTTGGAAAGAGCGGGTTATCCATTTGATGTGGAGGGCTGTCAATTGATCGTGACGAGCCGGGCTTTGGAAGTGTGTCGACGCGTTGGTTGTCGCGAGAATTTTAAATTGGAAAGCCTAGGGGAGGATGATGCTTGGAACTTGTTCAAAGAGAAAATATTTGGACAAGATGATGGGACGAGGACATTTGCCCCACAAGTAGAAGAGATTGCCAAGTCCATGGTGGAGACGTGTGGTGGTTTGCCCCAGGGGATAGTGGAAATGGCTAGACAAATGAAAGGTCTCACTGAGCCTCATGAGTGGAGGAATGCATTGGCACAACTAGAGGAACAGGGAGTCTTTCGAGGGGACGACTGATTTCTGTGTAATACCCAAATTGTAGTACTAGATCTGTGCAAGTGTCCTTGAGGAATAATACCCAAATTAGTGCGTATGATTTCATTTCAAACTCTCTTTTTACTTTTTATTTATTTCAGTTTGTGTGTGTGTATATATATATTATGTGATTTTTGTGTATAGATATGCTATATATATATATGGATTTATAAATGTCAATGCCCTGTCTGTGTATATATATCATGTATATATGTATTTATAAATTTGGGTTAATATATTCAAATATAAAATAAGGGACAAAATCGTCTTATTTCATTAAAAGTTAGCCCTAGGGGGCGATGAGTTACTTTTAAAAAGCATGAAGTTTTTATGTTATTTTTTTCACAAATTTTTGTTTTTGTTTTTATTAGTTAGACATAACACAGAAGTATCAATTTTATTTTGCCCAAAAATGAAAGTATAAATGCTAGCTAAAAATATAAAGGGAGTAAAATGAGACCGAGGGTCAGAATATAAAGTCAATTGAATATAAAAAGAAAATTTGCCTAAAATAAAAAATAAAAAGCTAAACTTTATTGATAGGAAAGTTTGGTCACCCAAGTCATCAACTGAGGTTAATTTATAACACGATGAACTCAAAGACAAACATGCAAGACAAGCAAAACAAGACAAATCGGTTATCGACATCCGACAACCAGTGGTCGTTGTTGTCAAAGCTAAATAAATATTAAATATCTCGAATCTATAATTGATGCGGGTCAATTTTGGAAGCAGTCGATCTCGATTGGGAACTCTGATCGAGCGTAAAGATGATGGTGTTAGATCGGGAAGTTGACCTATAATAAGGAAAAGACAACGTGAACTAACTGATATGGGTCTCAACTAAGACCCTCTGATACTTAAATCAGTTGAGCAGATTGGGTAGAGATTTGAACAGAGTAAATGGGTAGTAAGCAATTAATGAGTTCTCTTACCATAAATGCAAGGATTTTTATAGTGTGCCCATATAATGCACTCCCTATGGGACCCTTAGGTTTAGTAAGTCATCATGTGATGAGATGGTGTGACCTATAAACCTAAGGGTAGGGCATAATAGTATTAGTTTGCTCTTAATTAATGAAGCATAGGATTAGGTGGCTAAACCAAGCATCAAAACTGATAGAGTATTTAATGTTAGCAGGGATCCGTTGGCTCCCGGTCGAATTATGATTCTACCAAAAGATACCGATCTGTCCGGATCGAGTGGCATGATGTCCCAGTCGATAAGACCTAATCCCATCGAGATCTTGGGGCTGTGAGGGAATACGATTGGATGGGATGACGCGTGCCACGCCCAATCCGGTCGAAAACTCCGATCGAAAATGTGCTAAGTCAATAATTAATAAATGTTAGAAAAACAATGAACTATAATATCAAAAAACACGATATTCACATGGATGGATTTATTCGATAATATAAATATAATGAGATAACAATTTTACACAAAACACTATAGTCAAAAATATTTAAACAATGCCGAATAAAAATAAATAAACAAGAAAATTCAGTAAACTTATCAGTATCTCTTTGGTATTGCAACGACTAAATCACCGGGTTGAGCCGATTTGCCTTAAAGAAATATTTACCCTACTAAGCGGTGCGATGGGCCAACGATACTTCTTTCAGGATAAGATAGTCCAGAGATTCGTTTCAAGCCACACTGCTACTTCAAACCTCACTTCGAAAGCTAATTAACTCAAAATGTCATATGCAAGCAGACGACACACCAAACACGAAAATACACAATCGATGTTATAATCTCACTGGACCGGAGGTGCACTCAGAGAATTGTATTCTCACGTTAATCAATTCAGAGAAATCTCAAGTGTTTTTTGTTTTCTTGTGTTTTTCTTTTGCAGGGAATAGGACTAGCTATTTATAGGGGCAAAAAAATAAAGGATACTAATGTCGGGAATTAATTCTGAAATTTTAATGTTGTAACTGCATGTAACGTTTCAAATAATTAAATGTGAATTTGTAACAGGAAGTAACAGTCGTCAGTTACTCAGCAATCAATGTCGCACAATAATACTTTGTAACTGTTAACTGTTTTAAAATTAATGGTTTGCATTAATGTTCTGTAACGGTTGTAATTAAGTTTAAATTTAAAATTCAAACATTATTTCAGGGCTAGTTTAGTAAAAAATAAGACCGAGACCGTGACAATTCGCCTCAACGCCCGCGGTCACAGCTATGTGTGTGGTACTTATTAGTTAATTAGTTTACACTTAATTAACATTTAACCACATATATACAGGAATTGTCAAGGTTAAATATCCAACATGGAAGTTTGCACTTATCCTTTAATACACAGATAATATATAACGAGACTTTATCTATAGATTTAGACCAGAAATGGCTTCATCTTAAATTAATCCCTATAAATATTATCACAATTAAACCCATTTCCAACAATAAATAATTAGTAGTTACATATAGGGATGTCAATTGGTTTGAGTCTGACTAATCCTCAACTCCGATCCGACCTGCCTAGAGCGGGTTAACCCATAAATGGGTCTTGGGGCAATTAAGTTACGGGTCTGAAAATTCAAACTCGTGTAGGTTTGGATCAAGTCTGGGGTCTATACATATCTCCCCCGAACCCAACCCGTGTGCGTATATATATATATATATATATATATATATATTTATATAATATACATATAGTTTTTGGAAAATTAAAGATTGAGGATTAGGATTCACGATATTTCACTCTTTGAAGGTACAACTCCTCTTCATCCTCTTCTCTATTGTTCATCCTAGTAGCTATTGTCACTCACCAATTTTAACACCCCAAATTTTATTTATGCATTTGGGAATGAGACAATACAAGAAAACCTAGTATAAATCGTATTTGATGAAATACTGAACTCTAGTTAGACAATATTTTAGTTTGATTTATTCTTTATTAGAAGTTATGGGGTCTAGATTATGAATGTAAAAACTTAAAGAACTAAGTTGCAATTTGTGTAAAGGCTTGTGATGAGGATGTGTTTAAGGGGGTGCCACCCGACTCTAGGTTGTTGCCCCTAACGTATGGATTATTTTATTCACACAAGTATACTCCAAAACACACACAAGCATATATGTGGATATAGAAACTGACTAGCAATCATACAACTTTCTGTCCGAAAAGGTAGGCCTCTTTAGCCCCTTTCTACTTCCATGAATTCGGTCCTTACTCACTTGTCCTTTTTTTTTTTTTTTTTAAGTTTGCTAATTATCTCTACACACACACACATGTATATATACGTATGTACGTTTCTCGTATTATTATATGCATAAACATGCGCATACGTTTTCAGCTTGTATATAAATTATATATGTATATGTTTTTTAATTATGTGTATAGATATGTTATAAGTGTATATGTTTGCAGGTTATATAGATATTATATTATTTTGAGTAGCCTAATCCAGTGACTTGGTAGACTAAATTACTTTTATTTGAAAAACCTAATAATAAATTGTGATAACTAAAGAATTATTTCAAAAGGGACTGTGGGGTGAAATGGACTGAATTTTAAATTCCATAATATGGTCTATAACAATCTCACATGTGAGGTGAATTTCTCGAATTTCAATCAATAGAATTTTTATTCCAAAACAAATACACTTATCAAATGCTTAAAATGTGGAGTCCACTAACTTAAGGAATTTAATTTCTTATACTTCTAATACAATATCAAACATATCCATCATCTATATAATGTAACCAGATCCCCTACTTTCCTAACAAAGTCAAGTTGAAAACGTGTAGTCTGCGGAAGCCTAAACCCCCTCGACATTTCAGTTTACATAACCTTTTCCAGCTCCACCAATTGATGCCTTTGCGTGCACTTCTATTTCAACCCCACCAATATGAGTTAAGCGTCACTTCTATATCCTTGCACAAAGTTACAAGCATGAGAAAAACAGTCATAGTATATTTGCCCTACGTCTTAGAGGGTGTTTGGCTAAGCTTATTTAAAACATCTTATAAGTTTCTACATCTTATAAGATGTTGGATCTTATTTTAAAAATAAGTTATTAAAGTGTTTGGATAAACAAGATTGGATATAGCTTATGAGATGTTAGTAATGACAATATTATAATTAATTTGGTTAAAAATAAAGAAACTTGGTAGATCTTAAAAAATAAGTTGCTACTTCCTTACTTTTTTAAAAAGAGCTTATAAGCTCTTAAACATCTTATTTGAGGAGCTTATAAGCTCTACCTCCAAAATTTTTGCCAAACACTTTGCACCATCTTATAAGCTCCCAAACATCTTATAAAATATTTTGAGGAGCTTATAAGCTCAGCCAAACACCCTCTTATTCTTGTCCGCTTCCGAGAAAAAGGGTTATCTATTTGATGAGTCAACTCAAATGCATACACAGCTCTCTTTCCTTTCAAAAAGCCAGATTTAATGTCCACATGCGCCCCACGTGCTTTCTCGATTACAATCTTGACGAAAATTGGGGATGAGGCAGATATTGAATTTAATTAAAATTATGAGACCAACATTGAAAATAAATAAAAACATGACACAAAAATTGAGCTAATTCATACTTATGGTACCAAAATTGATATATGTTTTTTTACCTTGACATTGCGACCATTGAATAGCTCAGTTCCCACGATGACCACCTTATTGATACTGTTCTTGTCACGATCATTAATACAAATTTACAATGACCCCTTCATATTTACATTATTATGGTCAAGATCATTGCAGCCTAGCTAATCGCTCTAATTAATTTGCATGATAATGACCACTTGTATGCTGTAAATATATTATTCATTGGTCATCTTCTTCGGAGTTTCCTGCTTCCTACTACGAAATAATCATTCTGCTAACTTAGTCAATAATGGTTAATTAATGGAATTATTACATTTTTCGTCCTGTAATTAAGTATGGGGTGATTGAGTTTTAAACTTTTAATCCTTTATGTACGACTTTTTCAATTTTACCCCTCTATAATACAAAATTTTAATTTTTGTCACGCCCCGGATCCGGGACGCAACACGGCGATGCCCCTAAGCCCAAAGGACTCAGAGACACCAAGCCACGGAAATCAGAATATACTAAAATGCCATAAAATATTTATTGAAAAATCTTACTCGAACATTGCAGCGGAAAAGATAATAACCTTAACCATTACATCTCCAGTTCTAAAACACAAATCGTAAACCAATCTATAATAGTCTTAATGGATAGTCATAAAAGAAAACATCAAAACAAATAATTATAACTAAAGTTTCTAAGCAGGGACCTTCAATCCAATCACCAAACCCAAAATTAGCCATCGTCGCCCTCGTCGGTGCTATCCTCTGCAAAGTAATTATTAGTGGTGTGAGCGCACTCGCCCAGTAAGGGATCTCTTGACCCTCTATCGAATTTGAGCAAGTTACATATATATGTAGCATTAAAATCACACTTGGCACACATAGACAATATTCAAAAATCAACGTTTTCCACTTTCAAGAAACGGAACAGATAACAAAACAGAATTAGACAAATTCATTTATATATCCATGCTCGTGAACATTCGAAATCTCTATTGGCCAACTTGATCAAGCCCTAACTATAACCCCGTTAGGTGGGTTCGGACACTACTATTATTACCCGTAGGAGGGCCTTAACTACAACCCCGTTAAGTGGGTTCGGACACTACTATTATTACCCGTAGGAGGGCCTTAACTACAACCCCGTTAAGTGGGTTCGGAAATTGCTACTGTACCCCGTAGCTCGGTCGGAAATTTCAGAACTCGTTCCTACCAATAGTATCTCAAGTGTTCGGAGCATATTTATATATATACATATAGCACAACACAAAACAATTTTAGCTTTTCATATAGAAAATTCATCAAATAGCATGCTCAAATCCAATTTTTTCTAAGAAGATAATTTACTGGAACAAAAATATAAGTTTCATAAAAACATATTTTTATAAAAGAAATAGAGGTTTGTATAGTATCCAAGACCTCACGGATCGGGAACTAAACGTGACCGTATGAATCTAATAATTAAGAAGCAACTAATAAGCTAGTGTGTAATTGTCCTAAAGTTAAATAACTCAATAAAACTTGAAATTCTATTATAGTTCAATAGTGCCAAAACCTAGCTTATAATTTGTATATTCCTTTCTCATGACCAATCATATAAATAAGATACATCCATGCACGGATTACGAAAATAAAAGTGCGCAGCCTCATATGACTTGTTGTAAGAATCTTATATTATAAATTAGTCATGCACTACAATTATCACTAGCATGCTATAGTTTTTTTTTATTCCATGGTATAACTCTCTTACACTAAATGGAAAAGTCCTCTTTACTATTACATAATAAAAAATCTATGAAAGTGGAAGGCTCACCGAACCACTACACCTCGAAGTTCCAATTCACTAATCGGCTGCAGCCAATCTAAAATATTTGATACCTGCTCGTTACTCGATGCCGAGTCTTGCCTTTGTTGCTCTCGCCCTCTCCCTCATATACTATGCTTTTCTCTCTTTTATTTGTGTGTAACCCTGAATATCTAATTAATATAGTGCTAAATCTTAATTTGATACTCTATAGGATTTATAAGTCATGAATAATTCCTAAACCTAATAGGCTTAGCCAATAGTTCTAAATCTAATAGGAATTAGTCCAATAATCCTAAGCCTAACAGGATGGCCCAATAATCCTAAACCCAAAAAGGATTTAACTAATATTCATAATATTAACAATAGCAATAATAATAATGATAATAATGAAATAATAATCAGTATGACTAATAATAATAATAATAATAATAATAATAATAATACATCTCATAAAAAAGGTCAGGGTTTCACAATTTTAGTCTGATTTTGGACTAAAGTGCACAGCGGAGCTGACGTGGCAACAAAAATTGGGGATTTTTTTAATTTTGGCACCATTTTAGTTGATGTGGCGATGATATAACTGACATGCTGTATTTTTATTTTAACACATGGATTTAAAAAAAAATCAAAAAATCCACATATACACACATTCCACACACACACACACACATATATATATTAATAAATTAATTAATTTTTTAATCAAAAATAAATACATATACATATATATATACGCACACATATATATAAATAAAAATTATAAATTTGAAATTTAAATATTATTATTATTATTATCCATAAACATTAAATAAATTTAATAAAATTATATATTGTAAAGTATAAAAATTAAAATTAAAATTAAAAATTAAAATAGAAAATTTTCGTACACTTCTTCTTCTAAAAAAATTTAAATTATATATCATATCTTAAAAAATTAATTAATTACATAATTAATAAAACTAAAAAAAATCAACAAAAAAAAACCCTAACCCCTCTTCTTCATCTTCATCCACCCAACCACTCACGCCCACCCCAACCCCATCCCCCCAGCTCACCCAGCCCCCCCACCCCCCCACATACCACCTTCCCTCCCCTCCCCAATTTCCCCCTTCCCCCCAGCACCCCCACCCCCTGATTGCGACCATTGAATAGCTCAGCTCCCACGATGACCACCTTATTGATATTGTTCTTGTCACGATCATTAATACAAATTTACAATGACCCCTTCATGTTTATATTATTCTGGCCACGACCATTGCAGCCTAATTGCTCTAATTAATTTGCCTGATAATGACCACTTGTATGTTGTAAATATATTATACATTGGTCGTCTTCGAAGGACTTTCCTGCTTCCTACTACCAAATAATCATTCTGCTAACTTAGTCAATAATGGTTAATTAATATATTAGGCAATCAATATAATATTAATATATTTTATATTAGGGCCCCATATCCATGAGTTTCTGCTTTTTGTCCATCACTATCTAATCAAACCCTTAATTTGTATCCGTAATTTAGTTTCACCTGTTAGCTAAGCTTATTAAAAAAGCCTTTAATATCCATGAGTTTCTGCTTTTTCTCCATGAGTATCTAATCATCCTCTTGGCTTTTTAGGGCAGCTTCTGAGGATCATAAGCTACAAAGAAGGATTTCAGGTGAATCCCTTCACCATCCTAACAAATTTCTCATACTTTTTTTACTTCACTTTTATTTATATTGTGTTTTGCGTAGTTGTTGGATTTAGTTTTTTGGTGTCATCGGGTGGCGGCTAAACTTATTTTTCGTGATTTTTGAAGATATTATTTCTTCAATTTGATGGATTTTAGGATATTATTTCAGAAATTATGAAAATTATTCCATTATGAACTTCATAAAAACTGATGTCAGAAGAAGAAACCTAAATTTAGTTTGCTGCATGCATGAGCTTCTCTTATAGCTTCTCTTATATATATATATATATATATATATATATATATATATGAGTGGGAATCATTGGAGTGGGAACATCCTCAACACAAACACCTCCTACAACCACTGATTAGATTTTGGTAAATTTGGAGTTTATTAATCTTTCATTCTCAGTTTCCGTTTCTTCTTTTTCTTTTCTTTATTTTTTATAAACCTTTGTTCAGTGGGCCATTGTTATTTTACTAGTAATGGTATAGACTCATTCTTCAATAATTATTATATTCACATATAATGACTAAAAATATCATTTGAGCAGTACTCACAAATTTTCCCATTTTTCATTTATAACTTGCTACTTCTTTCTGCATTAATTTGTCATGTTCGATGTTTAGATAAATAATGGGGTGCAAGCAGTGACCCCAAGTCCAACTAAGTTTAACTCAACTTGACATTCATACAAATCAGAAAATTTTATTATATCTCAAATGATATTATTTACAAATCAAAAAGTCTATCGTAAATAAACAAACAAACTACTATTAAAGTAGAATAATAAACTATCTGGACAAACTAATATTAAAGTAGAATAATAGATTAACATTAATGTAGAAATAAAAACCACATATGCATCAGTAGGGAATCGCTCAACTTTTTAAATTAAATTAGGCCTCACTAACCTGACAATTTATAGTGAGTGGGACCAAAAATAAACGATTCAAATCTTGTAATCAAGGGAAATATTTCCCTTGAAGTTCAATTTGACGACATTCATCAAAAATTCATTGGAAAATTTTAAGTGATTTTTCTAAGTTTGTTTTATTGAATTTATGTAGGATCAGAATTCTTGTCACGGCCAGTTGTTTTTTATTTATTTACTTTTTTTGTCCGACAAAAATTTAATAGAGTCCATTTAAGTGTCCAACTAATCATGGTATTTTTTTCATCAAGTGTTTAATTTGAAGTCCAACTCTTGATTTTTTAATTACTAAAAAACCATAAATAAATATTATTTACTATTATTTATACAAGGCTATTTTAGTATTTACAAAAAAAGGAAGAAACGTAAAATAAGTTATTTGCACTTTTATATGAAAATGGAAATGGAAATAGAAATAGAAATCGACATGTAAATAGAAATAGAATAGATAGATAAAAATATTCATGATATCTTTGAACAACTCATAATTTTTCACGTAGAAAATCACCTGTAAAACATTACATAATTTACATTGAGCAGACTTAGTGTGCAATTTATAAGACGAAAAAAATACAAAACAAAAACATAAACTAAAACAATAAATTCCAACTGTCAGTCTTGCCATGATAATTAGTTCCGGGTCATGCATAATTATCTAATGCATGATTAGGAGGAATGAACTGTTGATAACTCTGAAAAGCATATAAAATTTTGATTACCTCGTGTCCAAAAGTGTATTCCTTTGGCTGTATGAGAGGTAGCCTGACTCAACCAAAATTAACAAAGCTCTTATCTTTTAGACACACTGCACACAATTATCTTCAAAATCGTTGGTCTCTCTCCCGCTATACTAATATTGATGATAAGAGCACATTCGATGAGTGTGCAAACATTAAAAAAAAAAGCAAATTAATTACACATTTCAATTGATTATATTAATATACATTTTTATTGGAATAATTACAAAAAATCTAACAAAACTTATTTATAAAATTAAAAAAAATGTAAATGAAAAAATACATGATTAGATTGAATAGCGGAGGGAAAAGATAAAGTAAGGAGTGTAGAGGGAAGAGAAGAGATTGACTAATTTAGAAGATTTTAGTGATTTATAAAAGAGTGTGTGTGTGTGTGTATATATATATATGCGCGTGTGATAGTTGACAAAAATATATTATCATATAAAAATACATATTTTTCTGTTTTTCAATGCATTAAAAATTGAAGCTCACACATCAAGGTTTTTTTTATATGATATATTCTAATCCACACATGCACATTTATTAGGATTCGAACCTTAGCTATTACACATGAAATATAGTAAAGGTAAACAGTAACACATAATGATAAAGCTTAAGGGGAAATTCTTCTATGAACAAGATATATACATCTTGTGGTCCAGATTCAATCTATGTACTAAATTTTTTATAAAATATATATAACACATGACTAAATTTGGATCGTAGGATGTATAAGTAGATCCCATATATCCGATTCAGATAAGAATTTTCCAATCTCAAATAGAGTTTTTTTAATACTTTTTGATATTATTATATTTAAATTTAATAATTAAAAAATATTAATTAGACTATACTCACATACGTGGCATGAGCAAAACCCTCAAGTAGGGAGAATTTTAAGAAAAATAAGACTAGTGAAATTAAATACCTTTCTTTTGAATCAGTTTTGTCTCCTTTTTGACTGTCAAACACTCTTTAACGCGTCTTGCATTTCTAGAAAACCACAAATACGTCCTCAGAAATTTCGCACTTTCTTCTTCTACGAAATCACACGTCTTTGACTTCATTCAACCATCGAGGTCACACACAAGTAAGTTCACATATACTCCCTACTTGTTTCTTCTCCAATACAAATCTAATATTCTTAAGCCCCTTAATTTGTATTTCTTTTTTTTGTCACCTTTTAGTTCGTAAAGCTGTTAGCATACAACACATATATCATCGTCCTGTTGGGTTTTTCAATTGGGCTTCTTTTGAGGTTAATTAAGCAAGCTACGAGGAACGCTTTCAGGTGACTTTATTCTTCACGGCATTTTAATATGCTGCGATTATTCGATTTTGGAAATTGTTCTCGTTGCATTGATATTGAAGTGATGACTGATTGCTATTCTGTTTGTATGTTTTACAAGTATAAGTTTATGTGCTTAGAACTTTAGCTGTCTCATTCGGTGTGACGATTAAAGAGGAGGTTAATTTTTTATGAAAAAAAGTAAAAAAATAATTAAAGGGGAAGTTAATTATGAAGGGTTCTTCTAAAGTTGTAAGGTTGTATTTTGTGTTCAAAATATCAACAAATAATTTAGGAGATCACATAATAGTTTAGAATTATAATTATTACATAATTAATTTCTAGCCATATTTTAGTTTTATAAAAAATACATAATCAGAAAATCATCAAGTATAATGAGCAATATCAATAATTATATTAAGATAAATTAAATTATCAAACCATTGAAGACACAAGATTATAATGAGTGCTTGACGAGCTCGATTTCATGCTCGCGATTTCTCAAATGAGTTTGAGTGTTTTTAGCCCAAATTCCATTCGATCGATTTAGTACTAATTACGTAGTAAGTGTATTATACTTATTATATATTTAATGTATAACTTTAAAAAGAATGATTTATCATTTAACAAGTGAGTTCGGCCAAATCGGATAGAGAGAAAAAAAAATTCGAAATGATAAATACCGGAAAAAGGAGAACATGAAAATTTTGTAATTCAATAAAAGCAATCTACAAAATTGTATTTGGAGCCCATCAAAAGAATAGAAATAGAAGAAGCAAATGAGGAAGCAAGTTGTCAAATTTTGCTTTGCCAACAAAATCATTTACCTTTAAATTAAAGCAACTCCCCCCCCCCCCCCCCACAATGCACCCTATGGTTCAAATTCAACCACATGTTATATGTATTTTATCAAAAAATTAATATATAATACATGGCTGAATTTGAACTATAGAATACATACACCCGATCCATGGCAGGATTTCCCATTTGTGCATTATAAATTGCGCATTATTGCTGAATTGATAGCACCAATTTCTATTGTTACAGATCCCTTTGAAGTTTGAACCCATTCATCATACTTCAATATTTTTAATTTGAATCTATTGTCATAATATTACAAAAGTTATGTTCATTTATTTATTTTGCATCATTTTATTTTTTCTAATTTCAAAAATTTGTCTTCCTTTTTTCTATTTTTGCGTCATGATACTTCCTTTTCATAATGTTAGACAATTATGTAATTTATCAATTTTGCATAATGTTAGTACTAAAGTAATTAGTAATGACTGATTTTGTAATTAATGCTTTCATATGCATCACAAGGCATTTGGGTCAATTTTCATCCAATGGCGGAGCTAGAAAAAATGTTTAGTGGGATCTTTATTTAATAAAAATATGATATTAAATCTATTAAAACACAATTCAAATGCAATTATAAGTTTATTAAATGATATTAAAAAATATATAATTATAAGCAAATATATGGATAAGATAAATGCATCATAAATTAACTAATGGCATATACTTAAAATAAAATACACCATCTTCATATTTAATGTACCAAAGTAGAAATTTATTTCATAAAAATTTCACTAAATAACTAACAACTATTTAATACTTTTCTTAAAAATTTTATAAAAAAATTATACAAAAATTCCAAATTTACGTGCTAAGATTACAATTATACTAAGACATTATACACGGAATGGGGTTTAGGGACTTACAAGGATTACTGCACCGAAATTCAATGCCGATGCTCAAGTCGTGTGGTACTAACGGTTGTCGGGTCTCGCTTCTATTCACTCTCTTGGTTTATTTTTTGAGTTTGTGTTTATAACCGTAAGTGTCCAATTAATATAATGCTAAATCATAATTTGATACACTGTAGGATTTATAAGTTATGAAGGATTCCTAGACCTAATAGAATCAGCCCAATTGCAATAAGTCTAATAGGATTAGCCTAATAGTCCTAGGTCTAATAGAGTTAGTCCAATAGTCCAAAATCCAATAGGATTTTTACTAATAATAATAATAATTATAATAATAATAACAATAATCATAATAATCACCATTAATAGAAATAATGGTAATATTAGTAACAGATTATCAATAATAATAATAATAATAATAATATGTTTCATAAAAGGGTCAGGGAATCACAAACTTGCTACTTTCTCTGTACTCGCTGATCAAGTTTAATGTTAAGCTAAAATAACAGGTGCGAGCAGTAAGGAACTTCTACTTATTCAATATTTGTTTTTCACATTTATGATCACATTCAGTATATTTTGCACAAGTAGATGACAACATGGTTGAAACTTAATATTTATTAAAGGCCTATTAGATATATTATGTATATGCAGTTGGCAGTCGAATAATTATGAGATGAATATAGGCATTAATTAAGCCAAGCCTATCTTTCAACTTACTACTAACAACAACAATAATAATAAGGGTAAAATAACATTTTAGTCCTCCAACTATAGGCCTAAATTAGTTTTGGTTCCGCAATTTCACTGGTCATCAATTTTAATCCTTTATTTTTGCTTTTTTTTTTCATCAGAATTCTAACAGAAGTTAGCTTTGTCATCTTCTAAAATTACATTCACCTCCCCTGGTGATTTTTCAAAATTACCTTCACCCACCTGGTAAATTTGAACATGAGCGAATCAGGGATGATTCTGTTCTCAAAAATAGTGTCGTATTTTTATCAAAAAAAAAAATTGTTTTGTACTCATTTTTATGAAATTAATTTCTTCTTTCGGTCCTAGTTTTTTGAAATTTCATTCTTTGAAATTAATTTCGAAAGGTATATTTATAAAGTAACTCTACTTTACCCTCTCTTTCAAAGTCTACATTCTATTTTTTTATTTTTAGAAGGAAGAAAATACACTCCAAACAAGTAAATGTTGTGTGCAAGTGGACTCAACCATTCAAGTATCCTGGCAAGTGGAGGGATTAATTAGTCTTCTCCTTTTTTCAGTGTTGAAGTTTTAAAGTGTTTGCTTTTCTGGATGCTAAAGGGCGAAAGTTCATTACACATTCTCAGCAATTTCTCACTTTCTTCTCGGAAACAGTAAGTCTAACATCATTCAATTATTAGTCCATACAATATCTTCATATATTATTGTAGATCTATTCAAGTTCTGGGCTTGCGCTAAGCTTTGCAGTTAAGGTGACTCAAATTCCCTTTTCTTTTCCTTGTGAGTTGTGATAATCGCTTCACACATCATGCTTTTGGTAAATTTTTAAAAGCTCTTTATGTTCGTGATCATAATTCTTATGCTACTCTGTAAGCAATTATTTAGTTTCAGCATTAGCCAGTGTCAGGGGCGGAACTATGAATTTTTTTTTTTTTGAGAGATTAAATTCAAAATTTTCAAAAAAATACGTTTAAAATTTAGCCCGAATTAGACTTGAGGGGGCGACCGCACCTGTTAACCCCCTAGCTCTCCGCCTTTGGCTAGCGGGTGATCATGATTGGGGTCTGTGTGTGTGTTGTGTGTTTTGAATTAGGTTTTCTTAATTTGATCAAGATGCCTCAAATTTGTTGCAAGTATCTTGAAGTTATTTAAAATGATTTCGAGTTATTCATCAAGTATATATCACTTAGTTTTGTACTCCAATTCCTAATATATCTTATTGGTTTAAAAAACCCGGTAAACTTTTTTCTTATTCTTAGGGGAAAATAGCATTTTTGGTCCTATAATTTAAGGCGTTTGTACTTTTAGTCCCATTATTATCATAATAACACTTTTAGTCCCGCTGAATACTATTTTGTGGCGAAAACAGTCCCACCGTTAATTTTTGGATGGAAGGCGCACGTGAAAGGCACGTGCGCCGTTAGTCAACCAATTTTAGGTTGAAACCCTAGGGAAAAAATGTATTTTTGGTCTCATAATTTAAGATTTTTTTCACTTTTAGTCTCATTATTATCATGATAGCATTTTCAATCCCATTGGATACTATTTTGTGGCAAAAATAGTACCACCATTAGTTTTTGGATGAAAGACGCACGTGAAAGGCATATGCGCCGTCAAAAGAACATAGTCTCACTACTGCTAGTTGAAACTGCGAGAGTTTTGATGAGATTCGGTGCATTAGTGATGGTATGATCGTAACTGCGAGGGCAACGGGCTCTTTCTGAGCCCGACTGCGGGGGCAATGGGCCCGACTGCGGGGGCATTAGTGTTAGTATTCGGTGCATTAGTGCATTAGTGCATTAGTGCTGGTATGCACATGACCATAGGACCCCTTTAAGTGACAACCATCCACCCCCATAATTGGCCTACGTCTAGCCAAGAAATCCTTTTTCATTGCCTCGATCAAGGCGGGAACTCAACGGAAGCAATAGCGGGCTTGGTATAGAATGACTGAAAAAATTGATCGGAACGAGCCTAAAACGACCATTTTTCAATCAAAAAATGAGACCCAACGGTTTTGTGGACCATGAGACAACTCTTGGGTCGAAAGATATGGCTATTCGAAGTTGCGCACCACCTTCCGCATCCCGCATAAAAGGAATACCTGTGCGATAACTAGCAGTTGCGATGAGGGGCAAAGTAAAACGAAGGCTGGCCATGAGGGGCAACAGAGCTTACGCACATAGATCGCTCGTCCGGGTTGAGTAGCCTTCTCGGCTGAGGCTAGAACGCGACGATGGCAATGGTAGGGCTCGGTACAGAACGGCTGAAAAAAGTTGCCAAAACGAGCCCGAAATGGCCATTTTTCAGTCAAAAAATGAGGCCCAACTAGGCAGGCCCATTGCCCCCGCAGTTGGGCTCAGAAAGAGTTTTGTGTGCATACCAGCACTAATGCACTAATGCACCGAATACCAATACTAATGCCCCCACAGTCAGGCCGTTGCCCCCGCAGTTGTGATCATACCAGCACTAATGCACCGAATCTCATCAAAACTCTAGCAGTAGTGAGATTATGTTCTTTTGACGGCGCATATGCCTTTCACATGCGTCTTTCGTCCAAAAACTAACGGTGGTACCATTTTTGCCACAAAATAGTATCCAATGGGACTGAAATGCTATCATGATAATAATGGGACTAAAATTGAAAAAAGTCTTAAATTATGGGACCAAAAATGCTTTTTTCCCTAGGTTTTCAGCCTAAAATTAGTTGACTAACAGCGCACGTGCGCCTTTCATCCAAAAATTAACGGTGGGATTGTTTTCGCCACGAAATAGTATTCAGCGGGACTAAAATTGCTATCATGATAATAATGGAACTAAAAGTACAAAACGCTTTAAATTATGGGACCAAAAATGCTATTTTCCCTATTCTTAATGACATTAATTTGACCGCGTTAATATTTATGATGAAGATTCTTTTTCTTTTTTAAAAAAGGTTTTGATTCTCATTGTTCTGCAATCCAAGTTTGCCTGTTTATACATACTAGTTATTTGTAATTGAACATTCTACAACATCAAATTTCTTTTAGTATGGAGCTTGAATGCTAATTTTCATGTAACTTCTTTTTCCCCTCTTCATATGAACATATTTCTTGAAACTTTTTAAAAAGTATTGCCGATTTGTGGAACTATTACAAAAATATTTATGTTTTTTTTTGGTTTAAGCAACCAACCTTTAGAACTTTTTACATCAAGATTCTACCACATGATTTCTCATATAATTGCCATTTTGTATCAAAATTGTCGAAAATGAATCACAATTACCGAGACCTAGTATAATTTGATGTAATCTATTACTAATTTCTGTATAGGGAATAGAGTAGTGAAAATGCTCGAGCGAGTCGTGGAATCGTTCTTCTCTAAGGTCGGAGAGAAGTTGGTAGATTATGCTGAGCACACTGTGAGGGGCATTAAGGACTACAACTCCACTTTACAAACTTTGGAAAGAAACATAAGAGCATTGTGTGCTAAAGCATATGATGTTAAAGAGGAAATCAAGAATGCAGAGCTATTAAGTAGAAAGAAAAGAAAAAGAGAAGTTGAGAATTGGTTGGTGGAGGTTCAAAAAATTGAAAGCGAATTTCGTATATTGGAAGGTGATGTACAATCAGAAGGATTTGTCAGTAGGTTTCTTGGTGGAGATAGAGCAAAGGCACTGTGCAAAAGAGTATATGAGCTTGTTGAGCAAAGTAGACATTTTGGTGAACTTGTACTTGATGTTTATGAAACCAAAGGTGAGGCATTGCTGACAACTAGGCTAGTTGGTGCAGCATTTGAGGAAAATTTGGAACGAATTTGGGAACTGTTGGTGGGAGATAATTATGTGTCGAGCATTGGGATTTGTGGTATGGGTGGTGTGGGCAAGACGACTTTGACAAAGCACATCAACAACCAACTTGTAAGCAACAATCATTCGGTTGTTTGGGTCACAGTCTCTCAAGAGTTTACTGTAAAGACGTTGCAAGATAAAATAGCTCATGCCTTACACTTGAAACTTTCAGATGAGGATGATGAGGACCAAAGAGCTGCGAGATTGAACAGAGTACTATCCAGCCTAGCAAACAATGTTGTGCTCATATTAGACGACATATGGAAAAATATCAATTTAGAAAAGGTTGGAGATCCGCTTCATGTGGAGGGTTGTAGGCTGATTTTAACAACTCGATCAGTGGAAGTGTGTCATCAAATTGGTTGTCAAGAAGTGATTTCAGTGAAAACACTCAATGCAGACGAAGCATGGAATCTGTTTAGAGTAACGCTTGGACCAAGGACGACACTTTCTCCTCAAGTAGAAGAAATTGCAAAGTCTATGGCGGAAGTGTGTGATGGGTTGCCGTTAGGGATTATCACATTGGCTGGAAGCATGAGGGGTGAGAACGCCATTCATATGTGGAGAAATGCATTGGCGCAACTTCAGATATCTGTTATGGGGCACGATGAGATGGAAGATCATGTTTTTAAAGTGCTTAAATATAGTTTTGATCGATTGGATCCATTAATTCAAAGGCAACAAAAAAGTAATGGGGACTTTACAAAGTTACAATGTTGTTTCCTATATTGCTCTTTGTATCCTGAAGACGAGGCAATATTTAGAGATGAATTAGTGAGAATGTTCATTTCAGAGGAGTTGATGGATAAAAGAAAGAGTCGGAAAGCACAAGTCGACCATGGTCATGCCATGTTGGATAAATTAGTGAATGTGTGCCTCCTAGAAAGTAGTGATGGTGATGATTATGTGAAGATGCATGATCTAGTAAGAGCCATGGCACTAAAGATCACTCAAGGTAAACATATGGTAGCGGCTGGCTGCTTATTGAACACAATCCCAAATGGAGAAGAATGGACAATGGATCTCGAGAAGATGTCCTTGATTGAGAATGAAATAGTGAAAATTCAGAATGGAATGTCTCCAAATTGTCCTAAGCTTGCAACATTGCTTTTGCAAAGGAATCCTTTGAGATTTGTGCCACGTTCATTTTTCTCGCAAATGCATGGCCTGTCTGTTCTTTATTTGTCTTCTACTGGGATTGTGAAATTGCCAGATTCTTTATTCAACTCGGTGAATCTTAAGGCCTTGGTCCTCAAAGATTGTAAGTTTCTGTCGTATGTGCCCAACTTAAGTAAGCTCAAGGCTTTAGAGGAGCTGGACCTCTCAGGTACAGGAATCAGAGAAGTACCCAAAGGAATGGGGAAGCTAGTCCGTCTCAAACGCCTCAATCTTCCTTTTGCTGTCGAAGCTCCAGTACTACAAATTGAGAGGTTGATACATCTGGAGGAGTTCAGTGGGAGACTGGCATCTGTGTTCAAGTTTAATAGGTTCATAAGATCTCCAAGAATTCACAGGAACATAACATATTCCATCATAGTTGGGACAGGCCGACAGGATTTGGACCTTGCTCGATATTATACTGAGGTTTGCTTGTGTGGACTTAAACTTTATGAACGTGAGTGTACGTTGGCAGAAGCCATCCAACACCTAACATTTCAGGAGTGTGAAGGTCTAGGCATCTGCTTACTAGACGATTTCCCAAAATGGAGCAATCCCACATCGCTTAAGACTTTGAAGATTTCTAGGTGCGACGGAATTGTTTGCTTTTTGACAGATCAGATGGCAAAAGAATTAGAATCAAATCCTCACTGCAATCCATTGCAAACTGTTGAAGGGATTGTGCTAAGTGAGTTGTCAGATTTTATGGGTCTCGTCATGACTATAGGAGCTGCAAATGCAATGGCAATGACATCACCTCCACCTGCACAAGTACCTACTATATTTTCATCTCTTACCCAACTGATTATTATTAGGTGTAACAAGACAACGAAGCTGGGGTTAAGAGGGTCGGAATTCCCCAACCTCAAGGAAATCTTTGTTGACAGTTGTGGACAAATACAAGAGATATTTGAAGTTGTTAATGCAGATGAAGAAAATGGAAGAGGAGAGATACAAGAACCTGCCATCTCTCTCCCCAAATTAAGATATTTATGTCTTACACAGTTGCCAAGACTGACGAGCATCTGCAAGGCAACAATGAATTGCAGTTCAATCCAGACGATTGAATTGAGAGGATGTCGAGCATTGGAGAAACTGCCTTTGTTTTTCCCAACACACAGTACCCTCGAGGGACAGCCACAATATAATCGCCCTCCAACACTTTCATTGATCGACATAGGCGTAGGCGAGGAAGAATGGTGGGACTCATTGGAGTGGGAGCATCCTCAACACAAACATCTCCTAAATCCCGTGGTTAGTGTTCGTCGTTTGTAGTGTTAAAGAGTGTTTTGATCTGTTGCCCTCGCTTTTCACCTTTGTTACTAGTCATGATAATAGAACCATTCTTCACTAATAATTTCCTAATTTATTGTGCACTTGCTTTGTCATGTTCGATGATAAGCTAAAATACTAGGTGCACGCAGTGAGCCCGAGTTCGAACTAAATTTAACTCTACTTCATATTCAATATTTATTTTCTTATTATTTATGATGGCATTCAATGTATATTACAAAAAGTACATCACAACATGGTTGAAACTTTGTATTAAAGGCCTATTATTAGATATATTATGGACATTTTTGATTTGCAATTTTATGGCCTCTGCTGTGTTTGAGTGCATGGTAATGTCACAATTGATTACTTGTACAACTCAAAACTTGATTGAGTGGCGTAGACCTACATTTTACCTCAAACTCCAGTAATAAGGCATATAAGAGTCGCGGCCAATGGGGGATATTGGGGGATGTGGGTGAATTGCGATTTACCGCCGTATCCTCGTATTTGCTTGGGCATCCAGTTTCCCCATTTTCAGACCCTTTTCTTGAAATCAATCTGTCACCATGCCTGAAGGACAAGGCGGTAATTATGTACGAATATGTTCAGAATGGCCCCACTTTCAAAGGCTGATGTCAGCCGTTCGAAATTCCATGTATTTAGCATGTTTTTATGCAAACAAACAATCCACTCAAATTTCTGAAATGCGACGCTGTACAGGATTTTTATATTAAGCGGATTTAATATTAAGCACCCTTAGCCCAAATACTGAATCAAAAGTGTCCTATAGACATGCAGTCGGCAGTAGAATAATTATGAGATGGAATTTAGGCAATAATAATAGTAATAATTGTTAAAAAGAAATCTTCAGTTACGCACAAAAGAAACACTAGTAAGAGCAGCAGTAATGACAGCCCAGGTTGTTCAACATGATCACTTGGTCTACGGGAGCCCACTATAATTTTGAAGAAATATTTACAAGGTTGATAGTTAAAAAATCTGTCAGGGTGGTGAAGATAATTTTGAAAAATTACCAAGGAAGATGAATGTAATTTTAGCATATGTCCAAGCTAAATTCCTTTAATTTTAACAGAAAAACTAATGGAATGACCACCTATGATAAGAAAAGTATAGATAAGAAACCAAAATTGATGATGAATGAAAATGAGGGACCAAAACTGATTTAGGGGCATAGTTAGAGGATTGAAATATCATTTTTCCCAAAATAATAATATCTCTATCGATTAGAGCAAAGAGATCATCCTAAGCGAAACAGAAACAAAGCACATTGACAACTATTGGCAAACAGAAAGTTGAAGAATGAAAAATAGAAGTTCACAAAAGTCCCAAATTCATGGTTGTGGAGTATGAACGGAAAACTTTTGTACGATGTCACTTTATCAATAATAACTACGAAAATTTTATCATTAGTCACAGTTCGTAGATGACTAACGTTAGTCACCCTTAATTTTAGCCGTTAGATGTGCAATTAATATTTAATCTATACCATTAATTTTTATATAACCTGCAACCTGTTGTACAGGGTAAATTGAAATGATCACCAACTATACAAGTTGTCAAGTGATTTTTTATACAACGATTATTGTAGTAAACCACTTATGGCACACTAAATAGGGGCCGTCTAACAAAAGGTAGCTTTGTACTACCTAATATTAGGTAGCCATTAATTTATTGCCATGTGTCATTAATTTTGCATTTAGCCGGTTACAAATTCTTACTTTTACCTACAACCGGTTAAAACACTTTTTAATTATTTAGTAATTTTTTAATGAAAATCTTTTTAATTAAGGAATTAATTGTGAGATTATTCCTATTTCCTCTTCCATTCATCGATCTTTCCTTTCGGGAGAGGGAGTCTATTTCGAGCAAAGCAAAGTCGGAGAAGGAAGCAATTCTGCATTTTCTTTTGGGAGAGGGAGTCTATTTTGTTAATGGACCTTTATTATTAGTTATTTATTTTTTAAAAACACAATTTCAAACAAAGGGGGAGGATGTGGCGTTGGAAATTTTCTAAAATTATTTTTTAATCTTTATTTTTTGAAGGCAGAAACTAAATTAAATAGAACTTTATTTATTTCTTCAATCAAATTTCATTTTTTTAATAAAATGAGTCTAATTCAAATCAACAACGCAAAAATGAGTCTTATATGTTTTCTTAAAAATGAGTAGTTTGTACATCAAATTTTGTTGATAGTGAAAGTTACATATGACTTCCTTGTTCACATATATTTTATTAATTATGTTTTCTTTCTCTTCAAATTTAATTTGGAAAATTAAGTGCATATATTTTTATTTGAAAATATTTTAATTCCTATTATACTTGAAGATTTTCTATATGTGAGATTTTCTATATGTGGACTTAATTTTTTTTATTTAAATATATTTAAATATATTAATTATTATTTATTACATAATTATGACATCACCGGTTCGACCATAGTTTGATCAACGGTTCAACCAATGACCTTTGACTCGATTGATTTTCCCATTCGATGACCGGTCCGAGTTTTAAAACATTGATGCATATACAGATAAAAAATTTTCTCTAAGTGAAGTATTAATTTAAAATTATTACACCTAATTATTGACTATTAAACCACAATAAATTAATTTATTGTAAATTTCATGAAATTAAAGTTACTAAGATTATACCAATGTAGAATGAACAAATTAATAATACTAAAACCATGATTTAATTCAACAAATTAGATTAATAATGATACTTTATGTTATTACAATGTTTAAAAAATTATTCTTAGGAACAAAATTATATATTTTGTAAGTCGTGCATTTTTTAAAAGAAAAAGTCAATAGATTCATTTAAAAAAATAATTAATTTTATACCAAAAAATAATTCAAAGAGCTATCTTGCAAAAGCATATAAATGTGCACACACCGTGGTACACGGGGTCCACACGGTGCACATAAACCAATAAACATGGTGTCCACACACTGTCTGACCGACGTGCATGCACAATGCCCGAACGCTAGCCAACGTGCACGCACCCACACACTTCCTAGCTGACGTGCATGATGTGCCTTAGGAGCCCATACGCTACCAACACTGGTGTGCCACACGTTGATTGTTGGGCGCATAAGACTAGTATAATATATTTGTTGTGTGTATTTAACAATAGAAGACAAATTTTATACTATTGTGATTTACGAGAAGTTAAAATATATAATTATATTGAAAGAGCATAAATTAATTGATGATGAATACTTCACTAGAAATATCAAACGATAATAAAATTAGCTTACCAAATAGCAAAAAGTATCACTTAAATAAAATTAGGATATGGATATAGCCTTTCAATGACTATATACACCTAAATATATTTATAGTGACTATATATCGTTTTATATCTTAATAGATTTCATTTTTGTATTCATAACTTTATATCTCTGAATAAAAATATTTAACATAGATGACAAGATATAATATGCCGATTATGTATACTGAATTATACATTCCAAATAACACAAAATTACGTTATGTAAAAATTAAAATACAGAAGCACATTTATTTCAAATATTCTAATTTTTTTAATGATATATTCTATAATAACTCAACCAAATTTCTTTGGTTATAAACTGTTAATTTTTTTTGAAAATTTTATACATGTAACATTTATTTATCAAGTTCAATTTTCTACAATTTTTTCTTATTTTTCTACAAATAAATAAAAATTTTCAAAACTTTGTTTTTTTAAGAAATGTTACAATGAAAAGAAAAATTAAAAACAATTGAACTATGATGGATGGACGGATATGATAAATATAATAATTAAGGATGGATGGACATAATTAATTGGGCTCAATGTGCCATATATATTTTATTAAAATTTAATTAACAGGTAAATAATAAGTTACAGGTAACTAAAACTTGAATAGTAGGTTACAAGTAATTGCGACCCGAATAGCAGGTTGCAGATACTCTCACATAAAGAAGGTACCTAATGTTAAACATCTTTCATGGGTACCTAATTTTAGACAAGCCCCACTAAATATTAACCAATTGAACTTTTACTTTTAACGTAAAAAAGGAAAGTTAAAAATCTAATGATTTTGAATCCATTAGATCATTATCACTCATTCTTTTTAATTTATTAGAAAAGTACAATATTATTATTTGTTTAAAAAATTACAATGGTACTCTATAATTTTTTTATTTTTTAATATTGTGGTACCATTATAATGTGTTAATTTTTTATGTTTTAATACCATGGTAACATTAATTTTTATTTTTTAATTATAAATACCATGATACTAATTATAACTTTTTTATTTTTTAAATTAAGAAATGTGCATTAATAAGGATAATTGATTGAAAAACATGATCAAAAAAATTAAAATACTAAATTGATACCAAAATAAATAGTATTTATAACTCAAAAATTCGAATGTATGTTAATAGTTGATAAAAATTTACAATTAATTTTTTTAACATATTTCAAAAAATGTATCACATTCATTACAAAGTATTTTAAAAATATTCATAGAATATGAACATCTGTTTTTCAAAAAAGAAAAACAAATTTTATAAAATATGGATATCAATATTAAGTAAACTGCTTATATTATCTATAAATTTACTCTAAAATGATTGATTTGTAGTGATATTGAATACTGTATTTTTAAAACCAATTATAAAATATAAAGAGAGAAGTACAACAAGCATTAGTTGGTAAAAAAAATAGTGTTTTGATTATTAATCGAGATATGTTATGAAACACAACAACAACAACAACAATAATAAAATAAAAATTGTTTATTGATTTGAATAGTTATGGTAAATATGTATAATGAAATACTATTTGCACATAGTTTGTTTGACTTATTTAAAATAAACAAAATAAATATAAATAGTTTATTTGAATTTATTTTTTTCCTAGAATTTGTATTTTAATTGTCCTTTTATGAATTCATATAGTATTTTTTGTACTAGTGAGTCAATATTTTAATGATAAATTGGAGAAGATATATATACTCATATGATTGAATGTCGAATATTATTCGCCCCCTATAATAATAATAATAATAATAATAATAATAATAATAATAATAATAATAATAATTTTAGTTAAATTCGTCCATGAGAACAATTAAAAGAGAATAATAATAATATTATTCTCTATAAGTAATGAAATAAAATATGATGCAACTTTTATTTAATTGAAGCTAAATATTTAAATTGTAGTAGAAATAATTTATCCTAAGAAGCCTTAATAATTAAGAAATTTTTTTGTATAAAATTAATAATTAAATGAATGATTTGAGAAAGAGACAGAGAGAATATGGGACGTCAGAGAGTGAAAGAGAGAGAGAGAGAGAGAGAGAGAGAGAGAGAGAGATTAGGAAACATGGAGAGAGAAATTTTTGACTCATACTAGCGGATTGCTCAAAAATTAAAAAAACCTGCAATCTGTTAAAATATTTTAAAATTGTACACATGGTAATTTTTTAGAGAGTGACTAAGGTTAGTCATCTACGACTGTAACTAATCATAAAACTCCCCTAATAAGTAGGTGTGCCATTTCTTAGAATTTTCCTTGCCTCTTCCCAAATTAATCCAATAAAGCGCTCTTCAATTTAAATATACTACTTCATAGTGCATACTTTTAGCAGTAACTACGTGTGGTGTGCCATTTCTTCGAATTTTCCTTGCTTCTTTCCAAATAACTCCAATAAGGCACTCTTTAATTTAAATATACTATTTCATGGTTCACCCTTTCCTTTCATCTTTACCTTGCTTAATTATATTTACCCTACGTCTTATTCTTGTCTGCTTCCAGGAAAAAAGGTAATCTATTTGATTAGTCAACTCAAATGCATACACAACACTCTTTCCTTTGGGGCATGGGTGGTGTGGGTAAGACGACTTTGACAAAGCACATCCACAACCGGCTTGTTAACAACAATCATTCAGTTGTTTGGGTCATTCAGGTGGTGTAAAGATACTACAAGATAGAATAGCCCATGTCATAGGTACAGACCTTTCAGATGAATACGATCAAGATAAGAGAGCAGTGAGATTGCACCGAGCACTATCCTCCTTAAGAAAGGGTATTGTACTGATATTGGATAATGTGTGGAAAGATATCTGTTTGGAAAAGATGGGAAATCCACTTTCAGTGGAGGGCTGCAGATTGATAATAACAACTCGCTCGTTGACAGTGTGCCATCAAATTTGTTGTCAAGAAAAGATTGATGTGAAACAACTCAATGAGGACGAAGCATGGAACTTATTCAGCGATAAGCTTGGACCAGAGATGACCCTTTCTCCTGAAGTAGAAGAAATTGCAAAGTCGATGGTTGAAGTGTGTCATGGGTTGCCTTTAGCAATCATCACTTTGGCTAGAAGCATGAGGGGTGAGACCGCTACTTACGTGTGGAGAGATGCATTGGAACAATTACAAGTCTTTGTTATGGAGCAGGATGCAATTGAGGAACATGTTTTTGAAGTACTTAAGTATAGTTTTGATCGATTGGATCCAAAAATTCAAAGGCCAGGAAAAACTAACGATCATTTTACTAAGTTACAATGTTGTTTCTTGTATTGCTCTTTGTATGCTGAAGATGAGCAGATACATAGAGAGGAATTAGTGAGACATTTTATTTTGGAGAAGTTGGTGGATAAAAGAAAGAGTTTGAAGGCACAACGCGATGAAGGTCGTGCTATATTGGATAAATTGGTGAATGTCTGCTTGCTAGAAAGTTGTGATTAGGGGTGCAAACGAATCGAGCCGGCTCGACTCATGTTCGAGCTCGAATTCGATGAATTCGAGCTCGAGCCGAGCCCGAGCTCGATTCGTGTAGTTTTCGAGCCGAGCTCGAGCCTCGCATTTCTTGTTCGAATGTTCGCGAGCCGGCTCGCGAGCCTATAATATTTTAATATTTATTTAATTATATATATATATATTATAATTATAAAAAAAATAAAAATTTTGAATCAAAATTGGTGTTTAGTCAAAAAACCCTAGCCTCCTTCCCGTTGTCCTCTCTCTCTCCACTCCACGATCCGTTTCTCTCTCTCTCTGCTCCATCTCACTGCACTCTCCGGCAAGGCAGCGGCCAGTCTCTCTTCTCTAGTCGTCTTTCCCACTGTCTGCGAGTTCAGAGGTCTTGACAACCAGGGTTTGAGGGGATTCCTCCCAAATGATATATCTCGTCTTCGTCATCTGCAGAGCATGTAAGTGGAATTATGCTAGTGAGGTTAAATTAATCATTTTAGGTATCTCAACATAAGATAATTCATTCAATTATTTTATTTTTTGCTGGGGATATGATTTTTTTCTCCAATCTTAAATGATTCACTTACTTAGTGAATATTTTACAGAAATTTGAGTGGGAACAGCATTTCTAGGGTCATCCCTTCCTCACTTGGAACAATAACTGGTCTTGAGATACTGTGAGTAAACATTTTTACACCATCCTCTCTCTTTGCTTTGAACATTTTATTTCTTTATTTTCTCTCTCACGGCCAAGATACATGAAGTATTCAAATAATAACCCTTTTTAGTCAATGCCCCACTCTTTATTTGGTTAATTTGCTATGATGTTTTTATTCAATATTATATCTCCCCTAGTCTATCACAAAATGTGCCATAAGGTTTTGTTTGGTAATATTTGGTAAATTACGACTAGACCCCCTGAGGTCTAGTTTAGTTACAAAAAAACTCTTGTCTTCAAAATTACCCAAAATCCCGAGTCATTGCTTTTTCTTGTTTTTCTCTTCCTGATTGTGCTATTGATATTGTTACCTCTCTTTTTTCATTAGCTTACGCTATACACTGAACTCGATGTAATAGTGATTATCTCATGCCACTTTCGATTTGGTTGTTTAATAAGATGGTCTTATTCAATAGTATATCTCGGTTCATAGTCCGCCACAAATTTCGCCATAACCTTTTCTCCGGTTGAGTCGAATATATATCCTCTTGTTCCGAAAATTACCAAAGTTGAAGTAAAGAAAGGAAAAGGTGTTCTATTGCTTGTAGTCTTTGGGCAAATGGCAAATGACATAATCGATAATGATTATTTTAGTTTTGCAATAAAAATTGACAATGATTGTTTTATTGTAACAGGGAGTTGTAATTTATGTGTTATGTCAACGTCGTGTTCAAAAGTTGATTCTACAAGTCCTGCGGCAATGTCGGAGGGTTTTGAATTTGAGTATCAATTAGCATCGGATGATGAAATGATGAGTGACGATCAAGCAAATAAACCTAATGTAGAGACTGGGCATCAACAAATAGAAACTAGTGATGATAATCCATTCAACAAACCGAAAAGGCAATTAACATCTGATGTTTGGTCAGTAATGGAAAAAGTAACGGATGAGCGAGGGAACATATTGAAGTATCAATGCAAGCATTGCAATGCTTTTTTCTCAAAGATGAAGACGGGCACTACAACGCACATGAAACGGCACTTGACTAAATGTGCCAACTACTTGGAGATTCAAAGGAAGAAAAATGAAGAAAATGCCAAACAAATGCAATTGGGATTTGGTCCTGCAACTATAAATCCTAATTCACTCCCTCCTCTCCAAGATGGAAAATTTGACATGGAGAAGATGAAAGAAGCAGCTGCCATATGGATAGTCATGCATGATCATCCCTTTACAATCGTAGAAGAGGAAGGATTCAATATGTTTTGTAAACGGGGGATGCCGGAATGGACTTCTATATCTCGAACCACTGCAAGAAAAAATTGTTTCATGGTATATGAGATGGAGAAAAGCAAAATGAGGAATATATTGAATTTTGTTGAGAAGATATGCATAACAACAGATCTGTGGAAGTCCAAAAATCAAAAGGTTGAGTACATGGTGATAACGGGGCATTGGATTGATTCAAGCTGGAAGTTAAACAAGCGTGTTCTCAATTTTGTCAAGCTTCCACCCCCTCGTGGCAGGGATTCAAATTGCGGATGCGGTATTGAGATGCCTGAGTGAGTGGGAAATTGAGAATAAGATATTTTCAGTCTCTGTCGATAATGCTAGTGCTAATGATGTTGCAATTAGCATTATGAGAGACTCTTTTACTAGAACCAGCAGACTTTGTGATGGAAAATTATTTCATGTCAGATGTACTGCACATATCTTGAATCTCATTGCACAGGATGGCCTTAGTGAGATCAAGGATATTATTTCTTGCATTCGGGAGAGCGTTGATTTTATTAGACGAACGGATGGTAGAATGATAGTGTTTGCTGAGGTTGCAAAGCAACTAAAGTTGCCTGGATCGAAAATTAATTGATGATTGCAAAACCAGATGGAATTCAACATATGAGATGTTGAGTACATCAATGACTTTTAAAGAGGTTTTCCCAAGGTTCAAGGTACGAGAACCAGCTTATAGTCATTGCCCTACTGAAGATGATTGGAAAAAGTTAGAGAAAGTGATTTCCATCTTGAGGGTTTTCTATGATGCAACCAAAATAATTTCTGGAAGTGACTATCCAACGTCTAATTTATTTTTCAGCGAGGTATTTGAGGTGAAGCTGATGCTTGATCAAATGGCATTAGATGAAGATGAGTTTGTGCAGGACATGGTAGGAAAAATGAAGCTTAAATTTGACAAGTATTGGGGAGAAACCAACATGTTGATGGCTATTGGTGCAATCTTAGATCCGAGAGTCAAGTTGAAAACAATTGAATTTTATTTTCCTCAATTTTATCCTGAAGCAGAGGTTGATGCAAGAATTGATGATGTGAAGAAACTATTGTATGAGTTTTACAATGAGTATTGCACTAGTGATAAGCCTATAAGGTATTCCGGATCTAAAAGAAAGTTCCAAGCAAGTCATTCAAGTGGAGATTCTAGTGGAAGTGTTCAACTTCGTGGTTGGAATCGCTTGACCACTTTTGTCCAATCTACCAAAACAACAACACCCAAAAAAAATGAGTTGGATGTTTATCTTGAAGAAACAACCCAGGAGTATAATCCAGAAGATGCAGCTACTGAGTTCGATATATTGTCGTGGTGGAAATTGAACGCGTTCAAGTTTCCAACGCTGTCATTAATGGCTAGAGACATACTTTCCGTTCCAATTACGACCGTAGCATCGGAGGCTACCTTTAGCGCCGGAAGTCGAGTGATTGACAAGTATCGTGCTAGATTAGCTCCAAAAACTGTGGAAATGTTGTTGTGTTCTGGAGATTGGTGTCGAAAACGTTACGGGGTGAAGAAAAAGGCCAAAGTAAGTTTGCATTGAATTAAATAAAAGTACATGCACTTGATGTTAATTATTATTTAATTTATTAAATGGTTTATATGTAGGTTGATGATGATGCATTAGTCGTTGAATTGCCGGATATTTGAGGTAATTCTTTATTGTCCCTGATTGTTCTTGATTATTACTTTGTTGTTCTTGTTTATTACTTTGTTTTTGGTGTATATTATAGGAGGAGTTGTTCCCGAAGGCGTTGAAGGTTGTTGAAGAGAATTTGTTACTTTGGTTGATGAAGACAAATTGTTACTTTGGTTGCCAAAGAGAATTTGTTGTTGGAATGAATTTGTTGTTGGAATCTATTGTTAATATGTAGTTGGATGGAATGAATTTGTTGCTAGAACATAGTGTTAATGTGTTGTTGGAATGAATTTGTTGTTGGAACCTATTGTTAATATGTTGTTGGATGGAATGAATTTGTTGCTAGATCCTAGTGTTAATGTGTTGTTGGAATGAATCTGCTGTAACAGAATTTGGCTGTAAAAAAAGGTTTATTTGATTAGTGTTTGGCTCTAAGATGGACAAAATTATAGGTTTATTTGGTTATTTTTGAGACTAACAGAAGCAGAACTTTACAAGTTCTTGAGCCTGTGCTCGAGCTCGAGCTCGAGCCGAACCCGATCGGTTCTCAAGCTCGAGCCGAGCTCGAACATATGTAGCTTTGCTGAATTCGAGCCAAACGAGCCTGTCGAACCGAGCCGAGCCGAGCTCGAACCTATGTTCGAGCCGAGCTCGAGCCTCAACTTAGTCAGCTCGTCGAGCTCGAGCTCGAGTTGATTGGTTCGAGCTCGAGCTCGAGCCTTGAAAAAACACTAAAGCTCGGCTCGTTTGCATCCCTAGTTGTGATGATGATTGTTTTGTGAAGATGCATGATCTAATAAGAGCTATGGCACTAAAGATCAGTCAAGGTAAAAATATGGTATTGGCTGGCCGCTTTTTGAAAGAGATTCCAAAAGAAGAAGAATATTGGACAAAAGATCTTGAGAAGATGTCCTTGATGGATAATTATATAGAAGAAATTCCAGTTGGAATGTCGCCCAATTGTCCTAAGCTCTCAACATTGCTCTTGCGGAGGAATAAGTATTTGAAGTCTATACAAAATTCACTTTTCTCACAACTGCACCGCCTATGAGTTCTCGACTTGTCCAATACTTCTATGAAAGAGCTGCCAGATTCTATATCCGAGTTGGAGAGCCTTGAGGCCTTGCTTCTTGCTAATTGTAGAGAGCTAAAATGCATGCCTTACTTGGGGAAGCTCAAGGCATTAAAGGAGTTAGACCTCAAATTCGATGGAATGAAAGAAGCGCCTAGAGGAATAGGGGAGTTAATCAATCTTCGATGCCTTCGTCTTTCTTTTGGAATAGAAGCTCCAGTAGAGGAAATTGAGAGGTTTTTGCATTTGGAGGAGTTTTGGGGGCGAGTGAAAGATGCGTGTCATTTTAATCGGGTTATTACGTCTCCAAGAATTCACAAGAACATAACATATTCTATCATGGTGGGGATTCACAAGATGGAAAGACGCTGTCTTCTCAATCGTACTGAGATTTTCTTGCGTCAAATTGACCTTAAAAAAGATGAGCTTGTGTGACATTACAGGGTGTAACAAGATGACGAAGCTAGGATTAAGAGGGTCGGAATTCCCAAACATTGAAGAAATCTATGTTAGGAATTGTGCAGAACTAGAAGAGTTAATTGAAGTAGTTAATGCAGATGAAGAAGAATGTGGAAGTAGCACTGGAGAAAGAGAATTGGCAACTGTTATTTGTCTCCCCAAATTAAGAAAATTATTCCTGAGAAAGTTGCCAACGCTGAAGAGCATCTGCAAGGCAACAATGAATTGCAGTTCAATTGAGACGATTTCTTTGCTGAAATGTCCAACATTAAAGAGACTGCCTTCGTATTTCCCAACACACACTGCTCTCAATGGACAACCACAATATAATCGCCCTCCAACTCTTAGAAGTATCTGGACGAGCAGAAATGAGGAAGGATGGTGGGAATCATTGGAGTGGGAGCGTCCTCAACACAAACACCTTCTACAACGACTGGTTTTGCAAATACTCTAGTTCAAACTCAAGTTTGGCAATTAATAATAAATTCGAGAAGTCATTTTATGTTCTAGCGTGTTTTTTGCAGTGACTCGGTGAAATGTATATATTTTTTATGTTTATCAACTTTTATTCCTCATTTTTAATGTATCCTTATCATATGAAAGAAATATATTGGATACGTTGCTTAAGTAGGATATAAATAACAAAAATTGAAAGATATATCTAGACAAAGATCGATAGAAGTTTAAATTTTAATTTGTAATAGTTATATCAAATCCTCATTTAGAGTTTATTATAATTTGTAGCCTGTATAATGTAACCAGACCCCCTGCATAGTTTTGCAAAGGCGCTGCTCTATAATTCTCTGGCCTTTGCAAGAGTCCACGAGTTTAGTATAATTGATAGCCTATATAATGTAACCAAATCCCCTGCACAGTTTTGCGAGGGCACTGCTCTATACATTTACATTTAATTCTCTGGCCTTTGCAAGAATCCATGAGTTTAATTCCACTGGAAAATGAAATTTTGATCCTTGCAAAATTGTTCAAACAATGTTAATGCAGTGTGTCATATTTGGGTGAATCAATGAATGTATATCTTCAATTATTGTTTTCAATGTCATATACATAGGCATTTAATTGTTGTCGTTTCGAGCGGGCAGAGATCGACAGAATCGAATCTTCGAATTAAAACATCTGAAAACAAATTCAAGGAAAAAAAATAAAGATTTAGACACACAATAAAGAACAAAGACCTATTAAGGAGTGAGTGTGTATGCATGTGTCGAACGGGAAGTTCTTGACTTACTGTCAAATGGTAAAAAAAAAAAAAAAAAAAATTCAGACGTTAGATTTCATCTTTTATATACAATGGGCATCTTTTTAAATTCTTCAGAGCCACAAGTCGAGTGTCGAAAATTTTCTGCTCTGTGTCATGACTCATGAGAGACACTTCAAGAGGGAAAAAAAATAATGAAAAATTATCATCAATCATACCACGCTTGAAATTAATGACAAAATTTTAGGTGACAATGTGACAATTTTCACGGGTTAAAAAGGTTTTAAGTGTGAAGGAATACAGTGCATTTTGACACGAGCAGTTTCTAATGGCAAAAGAAACCGAATATTCAACAGTCGACTTACTCCAGACTCCAGAGTCTTTAAGAAATTGTGCTGAGCGGGTTGCAGGATTTGTCATCCAGTACAAACAGGAAATAAGAGGAGTTTATGCAACAATAGGATCGCCTCCACCTGCATGAGAAGCTAGCTGTATTCTCTTCTCTTTCACTCTTGTTCATCTACAGTACCAAGACTGAAGACCATCTGCCAGTCTACAATGGCTTGCAATTCCATTTGGAGAATTACATTGATGGGTTGTCCAGCATTAAACAAACTGCTCCACCGTGCAGTACTAATACTCCAATCAACGGACATGAACCATCTTCTTGTTCCTCACCTCCACCAGCTCTTCGACAAATCTGGATAAGCAAAAACGAGAAACAATGGTGGGAATCATTCGAATAAACACCTCCTTCAACCTTTCCTCAGATTTGGATACAGTAGATAAGCCTAATCGTTTGTTTGAAAAGTTAGACCAGATTACTGTATCTTCTTTTAGTTAGAATCGATAAGTGAGATTCACTGTTTTTACACCAATAATGATAAACTTACAGAGGTAACAGAGCTATTCAACATTTAATCATTATATACTTTTTCTTCAATTTGTCAAGATATAGAGCAGTTTAAGCTGAAAAACTTCTGCCTACAGGAAAATTCTGGCTATAACTATGTTTCGCCTCACCTAATAAATTAATTACCTGGTGAGTAAATTATGTTTTCCATGTATGGCTGATATTCTTGGGAGGATAACAAATCACATCAGGTGCAGTAGGACTTGCCACGCAATCTGCAGGCGCCGCTAAACCTGGTTCAGGTATGAATTTTCCATGTTAAGAGAATCTCTGAGTTATTGCTAATTTATAATGAAACAATAAACTTAGACCGGAACACGTAGGATGGCGTAAACAAAGACCGCTCGTGAATTACTACTTGTGAGTTAATGCTCAAGCCAAATTAATGAATTACTGATTCAATAATCTATAGTTAATTATCATTATTACTAGGTAAATTGATTAGTGAATATATCTGACATAGAAAAGGAAGAACTTTTCTGATGTTTGAGTCCAAAGAAGATGCAAGGTTGAATTTGCAAGTATGTAATTAAAGAAGATGGTTTTACAATATGTACATTAATTAGCTTATTACAACCATATTTCTGAAGTGCAGAAATAACGGATTTGAAGTTAGATATAGTTAAGAAAGAAAACAAGAGGAGAATGAAAGCCAATATTTGTATTACCCTATTGATAGTTGTTCAGGTACCTCAGATTGTTCATCATAATTATCATTATGATGAACACTACCTGCAATAATCCACCAAAATAAGAACTCTGCACTTAGTCTGAAGAATAATAGTAAAGTAGTAGTTCTTGGACACTACTAGTCAAAAAGGTGTCACCAGAAGACTAACAAGGTTCAACATCTATAACACAAATCTATGCATGGAATAAAATTAGACCTACATTAAACCCAATAATTTCATAATAAGACTTTAAGCAAAACTTCAATAGTTAAATCAAAATCAACTGCCTATACTCACATTATACTAAAACAGCTGGAGCTTTTTCATGACCAGATCCCCTGCATAGTTCTGCAACCGTCATTCTATACATTTGTAGCTACAACATGAAGTCCAATGAAAATCACGGCATCAACTGCATTTAATTCTTTGGCCTTCACAAGAATCCTCAAAAATCCACCATCAATCTTAAAACACTTTTAGATGATTCTTCCGAATTTCCATCCAGAATGCTCTCAATTTTAGATATATGAGATGCAGTAGTTTCCGTTATCATTAATCGGAAATTTCAGCATTGCATTGTTCCATTCAAGCAACATCAGTTATGGTACTTCACTCTAGAAAAAATGCCAACTATTGTAGGATTGCATAATCTACTTACCGATTCATTTTCTGAGAAAATTGAAAAGTGTTTCATGATGGAAGACATACCGGGCTTTTGCGTGATAAAATAGAGCAAAGTCTAGAAGCGGAAATTCGCTATCAAACCAAATTATACAATGCAGTGACCTAATATCCCAAGTGCAAGGCATTAGTTCTTCTTGAATTCTTTGAATCATCTTTGAGATTACATCTATGATAAGAATCATCAGATGGCAACCACAAATAGTAGATCCTTTCCAGTTTCTAATACATAACCTGCTCACAAGAAACCAATTTACATGGGTGGACATTCATTGCCAACCGTGAGTCCATAATGCAGATTATGGTTTTTCAATGCATTATATTAGCAATCATTCAGCCTCAGAGTAGACTCTGGGGAAGCATGCCCAGCTTCAAATGTTGCCCAGAAAAATTATATTTGATTGAGTAAAAACTGCACTTGCTCAGTCATCCTTACCACTATTCTACACATTTTAATGAGAAGATACAACTCTCTAGGAAACAAAAAGATGCAAAAATATAAAGACACTGTAAAGCTCAGATTTTACTTTGTTCGAGTAGATCTTCCTTTTCCATCCAAAGGAGTTTTTAGTATTACATGAGACTGCTAGTTTTTCTATATTCAATGCATGACCGTGAATACCAAAATCTAATTTCAAATTGTATTTTGCGATTTTTGTCAGCAAAAATATGATTCCACATTCTTATATGCATGTGCCCGATAACCAACATAGAATTTTAAATTGTAGTCTCTATTGCAATTTTTATAATGACTGCTTACCAACTCTTTCCCCCTCTCTTCTTTTCAAGTTCATGATGAGGAAAAAATGACAAAGAATTCAGAAAATTAGGAGACATGTGACCAAAATGATAAATATTCACCATGCCTTAAGGATTTCAAATGACTTCAATATTAAGTGGTTTACAAATTTATCTAATAACTGAAAAAAAGTAGCTACAAAATGATCACAAATAGATCTGAAATCCATAGTGACTCAAATTATCCAAACAAATGTTATTCGCTATCACAATCTTGAAGTATTTAACTCCTACACTTTCAACTTCAGTCACCCTATGATTGTGTATTACACGAAATTAAATTCCATCCACATCACAGTTCAACTCTGCTGCAAACAGATTTCAATAATGCTATGAGAAACCAATAGAACGATAAATTTAACAGTTAGATGCAGTAAGTTATGAGCAAAGACGTTAATACTGCATGGGAATTATTAACCATGCAGCACTTTGAACAGATACGCAATCAAGAAAGTCTAAGGCAGAACATAAAAGAAGAAATTGAACTGATGGAACTAAACCAGATGCCATCATGACAGAGTTTAAGGAATGATTTGCTTACTGGGGATCAGTCAAAATCAAACAAAGTTCTGGATTTGGTTTGTCTTCAACAACTTCAACTAAGAATTACTCAACATATTACTGCATAGCGCTTGGAGCAAATTTCTGGATCCTATCCTGGAGAGTAGGATTGTTTTCTCTAGTTCGCAGCAAATTAAGCAACAAAATGAATGTAGAATAGTCTGGGGACAATCCCCTCTCATCCATTTCCTCAAGAAGCATTGCTACCTCATCAAATTCACCCTTCATAAGAAGTCCTTGAACAATAACATTGTATGTAAAACTATTCGGCAAACAGTTTTGATGTTTCATTCTCCAAAGAAAACGTTTAGCTTCTAGTGGTACTCCAGCTTGACAACATCCCTTTATCATTGTCTGTATGTTACAACATCAGGTTGTAATCCTTTAGGAGGGAGATCGTAGAAAATAGTTTGTGCAATATCAAGTTTTCCAGCTCTACATAATCCATCCATGATGATATTGTAGTAGTATATGTGAAGATCCATTCCCTTATCTTCCAAAGCATCTAATAACGAGATTGCTTGTTGGACCTGTCCGTTGCCACAAAGGCCATCCAACATATTACAGTAAGTGAAAAAACTAGGTCTTTGGCCCACAAATTCCATCTCATTTAATATCTCAAGTGCTGCACAACATCTACCCACACAAAACAGTCCCTGCAATATAGTGTTAAAGGTAGTCACATCAGGCTTGAACCCTTTATTTGGCATCTCTCGGAAGAGTTTCAAGGCAGCATCTACTTTCTTCTTCTTCCAATACCCATTTATTAAGAAGTTATAGCTGAAAATATCAGGAGCAATGCTCTTACCGGCCAGAGACTCTAAAACCTTCCTTGCATCATCCATTCGACTTTGTAGACAATATCCATCCATCAGCGCATTGTAAGTGATAATATCAGGAACCTCATTATTTTGTAGCACGATGCGAACTACATCCTCTGCCTCATCCACAAGCCCTTCCTTACATAAAGCATCAATCAAAATATTGAATGTGATTACATCAGGATAGATTTTGCAACCCACCATCTCCTCCATTAGGACTTTAGCCTCTTTCAGTCGACTAAGATTACATAATCCATGAAGCAATGAGGTGTAAGTTACAACATCAGGGATGATGCCCTTTTCAAGCATTCCATAGAAAAGCTTCATAGCAAAATACAGCTGTCTACCTTTGCACAAACCATTAATAAGTGCGCTGTATATGTAGGTATCAGGAATACAACTCCCATTTTCCATAACTCTTAAAAGCTTGATAGCCGTGGTAGTATTCCCAGACTTGCAAAGCCCATCTATCACAACGCCGTACAGAACAACATTGAGCTCACACAGTCCCTCTCTTACTATCTTGTTAAACAACACTTGTGCCTCATCTATCCTATTCACTCGAAATAAGCTCTTTAATATGGGGGCGAAGGTGGTTGCCTCGGGCACATGGCCAAGCTTAAAAAACCAACCCAATATAGAAAAGCCATAATTGACCTGATTGGAAATGCAATAACTGTTAATCGCTACGCACAACGTATACTCGGTAATAGGAATCTTTGAAAAGGAAAAGCGCCATGGAATACTCTTTTAGCTTGACAATATGAGACAGCAGCTTATTGAATTCTCGCTCACAAGGCAAAGGGTTCATTCTGACCATTTTATGACAAACACTCAAAGCATCATAAGACCTATTAATAGTAGTCCTCAAGTCAAGCTTGAATTTCAAGGGGGAATTGCATCTTGAAACTGCTTTGGTATTGAAAAACGATATAATGAGCCAAGAAGAAGCGGACTTTGATATAAAAATCGTAAAGAACCTGATTTATAGCAGTTCTTGAGAGGACTTAGCAGGTTGCCTGAGATAATTTTCTTCATTCTCCAAACTAACCACCCTCCATATAGCTCCAAGCAACATGTGCGTATGAAACCGCGGAAATGGTTCGGTTCAAATTAATATTATCTTGGAATCAAATTTGATTAGACCAATTAATATTTAAAAAAAAAATCACCAATATTTCATGCAACCAAACGCTATCATAATGAACATAAAGGGCTATTGCATTGCAAACAGTGTGAATTTCACACCGTAGTACTAATTCTAAGTTCACTTTCTGAAATATACATCAGAAAGGAGACTCTAAAGAAGAAGAATAAGACAGGTGATAAGAATGAGGATGGAGAAGTAAATACCTGCACGGCGGAAAGTGGTCGCGGAGAAAGGGGTGCACCGCCGCGCTGCCACCGATGAGAATATTTTTTACGGCGTTTGTGTTCTTTTTTCTCTTCTTTTTGCTATTTTGGTCTGAGGCGGTGTTTTATTTACACTGCCGCCGCTTCTTCGACCATTTTTCTGAATCCTCAAGGCATCATTCAATAAATATTTTTATATACATTTTATTATCTTTTGTATAAGTTGATCAATAATATAATAGCGGTAAGTTTATAAATAAAATATAATTTAATTATATATTTAAATAAATATTTTTATTATAATAATTATAACAATTTTAAATAAGATTTAATTTTATAATTAAAATAAATAAAAATATAGAATTAAATTGAATTAAGAAATAAAAAAAATGAAAAGAATATATAATTAATTGAATAGCACAAAGAAAAGAAAGAAGAAAAATGCACCAAATAATTATTAAAACGGCATTGGTATTTTACAAAATAATATAAATTAATAATATTGTAACATATATTATTAGAGGGTGTTGGTTATAAAAATTATTAATAACATTCAATTTTTATCTATTTGAAAAAATGAGCTTGTAGAGTCTAAAAATAAATCGTAAAATAGTTTATCAATTTTTATCCAAAAATTACTAATAATACATTCAAAAAAGTATTTAGTAATTTTTTTAGTCAAGAGTTTATAAACTTTAAAAATAAATTGTCAAGAGTTATTAAGTTCAAAAAAAAGTAAGCTCTTCTAATTTTTTTTTTCAAATAATTTATAAATTATATAATGCTAAAAAAATAAAACAACATAAATATTTTTACCTTTTTTAAATATTAAATTTCTACGATCTCAAAAAATATTTATTTATATGAAATTATTTTTTAATTTATTTTTTTGATCATTATTATATTTTAAAAAATATATAAATTTTAATTTTTACTAAATAAAATTACAACTTATAAATTTCAAAAATAACTTATAAACTATAAAATTTTATTTTATTTAAATAATTTAAAATTAATTTTTAAAATAAAATATAAGAATTTATAAACTCAACCCTTTAAAATAAATTTAACCAAATATTCTCTCAATTACTTTATTGAAAAATCTGGTTTCATAACTTCCAAAACTTAATTGGTGTATTTACAATTCCTAGAATTCAAATTTCAAGATTTGATGTTGTTTATACTTTATAGCATCTCATTCGACTAGACGAAGTAATGGTTAGTAATTTATATTTCTTTTTAAAAATAAAAAGGTGAGACCAAAATTTGAAATCTTGAATCCCAATATCCCTTTGTTGAACACTATTCCGTCAATTTAAACCCTAATTTCATTTTCTTGTATTCTCCTGCTTAAACTTGTTCTGAATTCCTGCAGCCATTGTCTGAAATTAGGGTTATTGTTCTTGACTTTGTGCAATTGCTTCGCAAAATCAGGTGGACATATAACAGGGGTTTCAAAATTTTGCTCCAATCTGGACATGGCGGAAGAGGAATAGCTTCTGAAAACGACTCCTCAGTGACCGTACCGTGCCTACCAGCATTCCGGCCGATAAACGGATTTCCGTGGCCGTTGCGACCCTATAACCGATCAAACCTTTCGTCCCCGGCGGCGCCCCTAGGTCTGTTCAGCACCCGGAGCCGCCGTTTCGGCCGATTTCCCACTGGTCCGACAAACCATATGCTTTTTCTTGAATATTTGCTCTGGGCATTGTTTGTTCAGGATCCAATTTGCTGATAACTCAAATTTTGAATTGGGAGAGCGTTTTTGAAAATGGTCTTATGCATAACATGTTGCCATGGTTGAAGCTTTGAAACAAGCTTTTATGGATTGCCAGCTTTCTTGTACATCAGCCCTCTCGGGAATTTGGGTGATTGAGGCACTAGCACGCTCTAATCAGGTGGATATATCTCTTTTACTAGGTAAAATGGTGGTTCCATTTATTTGCGAAATTTTGTTAATGATTTTTCGCATTGGTTGTTAAGAGACTTGAGAGTTATATATTCATGGTCACAGCTTTGCTTAAGAAGACGCCTGAAGTATCTGATGATGTTGGTACAAATGCAAGAGAATTTGTCTCCTTACGGATTTTAGAGAGTTTATTCTTTCGAGAAGCTCCGAATTCTGTATCTTCAGCCTCTCAAAAGATCAAATTAGATCCATCTTGCCGTTGTGAAGATGTCCTTCGACGAATATTGGGAGAGGTACTTGATATGATTCTTTTTATGTTTATGTTATTGAAGGCAAGCCAATACTGATAGTTGACGTGTATATATACAGACATCTCAATCACATCCGGAACCTGAGACGTGGAAATGGGATCTTAAGCCCTTTATAGAGCACAAAAGATCTAATTTGGGTAATTATACTCTACAACAGGTGAGTGGGTCTACTTTAGCTTTGTTTATTGCATTTAAGTACCAAGATTACAGAAAAAGATGTTAACTTCACGATTTCTTGTTATAACTTTCCTCGGTTTTCTTTCAAAAAGCTGAAGGATGCAGTTCTAACTGCGAGCCATCCTTTTCTTTCATCTCTAAAAGAACAAAGTGGTTTGCCAATTGGGAATCAACTGGAGCATGTAGATCGAGCGGATGATGTCAACGGCAAGGGCATTACAAGTGGAATTGAAGGAGGTGATAAAAAGTGTGGTTACCACTTAAATAGAGATTTGCCCAAAGAAAACTTGGTGACAGTTACAAGGAAGAGGAGAGCCATTGGTGAAAATGCAGGAGGAAATTCATGTGAAAACCAGACCCGTGTAAAATCTGTCAAAAAGTATAAGCAAGGTATCATTGGCAGCAAAGAATATGAAGGTAGGAAATTAGTATCTTCAGGTATAGATATGCAATCAGCAGGTACATCTAAAGCATCAACCGAACATAGCCAAGGAGAAAGGTGCAGCTTGGGAAGAAAAACTCATGTTGGAGGCATGGGGCTCAATGAACCTCCTGATGATGATTATGAACGTACTTCATTAAAGGGGGTTGCTGGTCCTGATGACATTTTACCTTGTGAAAAGCAAATTCCTCGATGTGACATTTTACTAAATGAAAAATCTGAGGAACAGGACCAAGACCATGAGATAGAGTGTCCACTGAAGGGGCATGTTAGACCTGATGAAAGTTTGCCTCATGAAAAGCAGGCTCATCATCGTGGCTCTGAAGTGCCAAATGAAAATTTGGATCAGGAACAGGGGCAAGATCATGATAGTGTGAATGCAGAAAATTACAGGAAAGGTTTGCGTGGGCTGGTAACAACTAATGAAGACATGAACAAATTTGAGCAAAATATTCCAAGAAATGTCCCGCACATCTGTGAAGCTGAAAAAGTTGTGGATTATTCTAGTGATAGTGATAGGTATCATGATGAGAGAACTAGTATTGATACGAAGAAGAAAACATTTTTGAGCTCTCAGTGCACATATAGCCAAGACTCTTCAGCAACAACTGATTGGAGAGCGCAAAATCTTTGTGTGAGATGCAACAAGGCTGGAAAATTACTGGTTTGTAGTTCTGACTCCTGCCCGTTAGTAATTCATCAGAGCTGTTTGGGTTCAGATGCAAGCTTTGACACAAGCGGCAAATTTTATTGCCCCTTTTGTGCTTATTCTAGAGCAATCTCGAAGTACATGGAAATTAAGAGAAAGGCCTCCTTGGCAAGAAAGGACTTGGCAAAGTTCATTTGCTTGGGGACCCAAAAAGAATCAAAGAAACAGTGTCAGTTATCATCTAGGATACAACAAGATCATTTAGAACCAGATGGTGGATTGCTTAAAATTAATGAACTGAGCAGCAGATGTGATGTAACAAGGGTTAATAATCGTCATCATAGGAAGAGAGTGGAATGTGAAAGGGGAGGACCTTCAGAACTAAAGACTGATTTCAGTCCCCCTTTTGGAGTAAAAGCTGCTGATTTGGCCAATAGAGTTCCTCGCACTTCAGATAGAGTTCCTCGGACTTCGGATAATGCAGAGTTGCCCAATATAGTTCCACACACTTTGGATAATGCTGAACAGGAAAGGAAAACGACAAGGAAAGTGTCCAAATCTCCGACAGTTCATGGGCAGCACCAGATGGTTGTACTGCCAATTCATAAATCTCAGGGTGAAAATGATATCAGATCGAAGAAGGGAGCTCTGTGTCCACAAGAAAGAGATGGAACTCGTGAAGACAGATGCTCACCAAATAAATCTGCTGATGCAGAAGAAATATCTGAAGAAGAAAATGATAATTCTGGTGTTTTCAAGTACATTATTAGAGGTCGAAAGCTAGAAAGGGAATGGTAAGTTCCTTTCTTCCGGAATACAATTACAACGTGTTTTCGGTGTTTATATATTATAATTATCTGTCCCAAGTGGATGATGCTTATTATGATATATTAATTCTGTTTTGAGAAATGGACGAATTAAAACCAGTTTTCATTGATTAACAGATATTTGGTCATGAAGTTTAGTATGGATTATATTTGAAATGCTCATCAGAAGCACAAATGTCTTCGAGTAATGTCCCGGGCATTCATTAGGTTTCCAAATGCATAATCTTGCATTTTACCGCGGTTTTCTGTTGAAAGGGCAAAAAAGAATGAAAAAGAAGATGAAATATTTGAAGTGATAAAATAATTCAGACCAATAGGTCCAGAAAGGGAGGGGTTTGGGGGCATTACACCTTGGAAATCAAAATAAAAAGCAATAATCCTGTCAGACGATGCCAGCCTGAATCGGTGGGGTTAAATATCTTTAACTTTCATATATATAATGTTTTCCTGATTCTGTAATTTCCTGAAATAATTAGAATGAGCTTTATTTTCTGCAGCTCGTATCCTGCAATCCCTCAATCAAGGCGGAAAAGAATCCCATGGACAAGTGCAGAAGAAGAGACATTAAAGGTGAAAATTGTTTGCTTAATGTGTTTGACCTTGTGTTCCTGTTCCCCATATGTTTTTTTGATTCCTCATTTGTTGAATGTCCCAAATAGTCAAGTGGGCAAGTAAAAGAATGTAGTGTTATTTAGCTTTAATGCCAATAAATGTTACTTTTTAGATCTTGGTGTGTTTTATATTTATGTCCTTATAAATCAAAACTCCCTATCTATCAAAGGACAGAAAAGATGAACATCCCTGCCTGTCCTCTACGCCTCCAGAAAAGAACAATATCGTGTAATATAGAACTATCAATTACTTTTTCCTGTCAGGTTTTGTTGAGTTATTCTAAGCAGCAAAGACCTCCCTGAACTTACAAGCTTCCTACCTTGGAAGCTAGGGGGAACCCATTTCACCTATTTATTATTCCCATCTTCATCCCATTTGATAGAAACGGATGCTGTAGTCTGGCTATTCTACTTTTACCGGATGCTTTGTTTTGATGATTGTAAGAGAGAAAAGAATTTTCAACTTGAGAAGAGGAAATGTGAAAGATGATAGTTTTGTCTTCTCGTCGAACATGGAAGAGAAGATTGAAATGTTTTCTTTTTTTTCTTTTTTTTTTAGTTCTCTGATCTCTCAAAGCGAGACAAGAGTTTCTGCTTTCATGTGACATGACAAGCAATTGCATCAAGTGTAAGATCATGCTGTATCCTCCAATGCTTTTGATCATTAGAGCTTTCTTTATGAAAGTTTGGTTCCTTTTGAGATTTTGTTTTAGTGAAAAGGGAAATTGGGGGCTCTACAGTTCCAACTTTGTTTGAGAATTTATTTTCAGTATAATCCATTGAAGGTTTTTTACGTTTTGTAGTTTGTACTTGTCGAACCTTTGCTCAAGAATAACTTGCAATTTTTCTCTGAAACAGAAGGGGATGCGGCTATTTTGTAACCCTCACGATAACATCATACCGTGGAAGAAAGTTCTGGAATTTGGGGCTGGTATATTCCAGCAAAGTCGTACTGCAATGGACCTCAAAGATAAATGGAGGAATATGAGCAAAGCAACCCCCAAGTCCTAATGAATTTCTCTGCATATACGATGGACTCTGTAGTTTTTGTGTCGGTGGGGTGCCAGATGAAGTCAACGTATTAGCGAGTTAGTACGTAGATAAACATGTAGTTGTATTGTGAGTAACGATTACTTCGGGGCCTGAGCTTCATTGTCAAATTGAGTTTACTATTAGTCTTTGTTTTTGTGATGTTTCTGATGCTGTAGTTGCTTGCTGTTACTGAGAAGTTGGTTCCCCAGATTGTAACTGGCTGTTGCTTGGACGTGATTCACATGAATGGTGTGAGTTGTTGCATTTCATTTTCTTGTTTTATTGATTGTACGAAATATAATCTTATTGGTCGAGAAAAATGTAAATTTAAGTTGGCTTAAAACTTGCGTAATTATGTTTCGAGGGAGAGAGTTTTTTAATGGATTAAAGAATGCATCCAGTTGTTATATACTCATTACTCAACTTGAAGTTGATTGTTTGAAGGTCCTTTGAACTTGATTTGTAAGGCATAATGACAAATAAAATTTAACATTTTTTTATTCGGTTTTGGTAGTAAGATTCGGAGTTCGATTTGAGTTTGAATTGACAGGTTGAGGCCTTGAGGGGAAAAAATTGAACTAAAGCATGACAGAAAATTTGAACATTTTTTTTCCTTTTTTGGTGATAAGATTTGAAGTTCGATTTTAGTTTAAAATGATTAGTTCGAAAAAAATTATATTAAACTAAAGATTATAATTTGAGTTCGGTTTAACTAAAAGTTCGCTTGAATTCAACCATTTAACAAATAAAATTGTGCGCGAATAAAATCTTAAATTTGATAAAAGTATTTCAAATTCAATTTAAATAATAATTTATGTGGTCCTCTTAATTCATTTACACCTTCCCGTATAAAGATAGTTCATTAATGGGTATGGCAACAAGGCAGATTTGGAGTGGGTTTTGTCGAATTCGGGACTCGCCCTGCCAAGTTTTTGCAGGATCGATCGGAAACTCGAACCTGATAGATCATGATTGTACGAGTTGAATCCGGTAGACCCGTTCAGTTAGACCCATTTTATATTTTAATAATAATTAAAAAATAATTGTTTAAGAAAAATTATATTATCATAACTTTATTAAGATAAAAAAAATATAATATTATTGAAGTACTAATTATTTACAAATTTTTATGACTATATTTTTATATTTGAAAAGTTAAATATCAGTATCACCTATTTATTTACACATTTTTTTAAATCATAATTTATTTACTAATATTATATAATTATTTTTATATACAAGAACATCATAATTATAATTTTTATGTGACTATTTATGTTATATATACACTTATATATGAAGTATAAAGTATAAACATATATCATATAAATTTTTATATATTAACAAATAATATATATATATATATATATATTCATAACAGGACGGGTTGGGCTTTTAAAATAAAATCACTTAAAATCCACCCCTAAACTCCGTTAGGAGTTAGACTTTAAAATCCCACCTCTAACAGGGCGAGTTTGGAGCTAGGTGCAGAGGTAAACCAAACCCATTAGTATTCCTATTTGTTATATATTGATTTTGTAGTTTTTTTCCCTCTTTTTCCTTTTCCTCTCTTTCTCCCAATAGTTACGACACAAATTTCCCAATTTTAACATATGACCAGTGTATTTTATGATCCCGTCGTTTTCATGGGAAAATTTTTTATGAACTCGATAACAGATTTCTACCAATACATTGAACGATTCAAATTCAAGCACATTTCATAAATATTTCATAAAAAAGTAAAAAATAATATATAAAATATAATTAAGTCTGAACCGTACCAATCCATGTAAGAATTTTTCCGTTTTCATGCACCACTTGCTATGGCGATTTTCCACTAAATTGGTATTGAATATATAATTCGCAGCCCCACTCAAATAAAGTAGCACTAATTTTTGCAAGCGTTATTGAAATATGCGTAATCAAGGCAAAATATTTGCT
>CM047876.1:22489054-22539054 GCA_026212405.1 Petrea volubilis | reverse complement strand
TTTATTTCATTAATTGATTCTTGATACATATTTGTTTTGTATTTTACCTTGTGTGTCATGTATTTAGATACAGAAATACAAAGTAAAACGAAAGAAAAACGGAATAGAAGATTTAATACCAATTCTCTTTCAAATATATACGTAATCCATATATACTGGTAGGTAGAATATCGCATTCTTTCATTAAACAAGTGATTTGTCTGGAATACTTTGTTTTTGTATAGTGGTTATTTGTCTTTGTCAACTCCGCACAGGCAACTGGTTGGACATTCAAAAATTGTGATTGGTGCAAATTACCTGCTTGTTAGAATGAGGAGAGATATATGAGCCACGCCTCACAATCTTGAATCCCTTGTGAAGATTCTGGTGCAGTTCCTGCATCCTGATCACAGCCACAGTTGGATATTGGAAAGCATTCCGAATTTCTTCAACATTTTCATATAACATTTTCTTTTATACTCATCAATACACGTCGCATGTATTGATGATCGGTTGAGATTAGACGATTGGGGTTATTAGTTTTCTGAATGATAATATTGATACAATAACTAGATTGATACGTAATAAATTGTTTCATATAAAAAAAACAAAACTAATAAAGGACACTAGGAAGCAGTGAAATAACACGGCCTGCCATCTATGACTTATTCAATCCATTCAAATAAAAAATCCAGACATCGGTAGGTATAAAATGTATTCATTCATTAAACAAATGATGAGTACGTCTAGCGCAGCCCGCCGTCTATGACATATTCTGTCCATTCAAATATATAATCCAATTATTGGATGGTATAAAGTGTACTCATTTACTAAACAAATGACTTCTCTGGAATACTTTGTTTTGTACGGTGGTACTCTTTCTCTACTCTGCATTGACAAAAGTTGAACATACAGCAGACTGTGGTTGCTGCAAGTGCAAGTTGTCTTTCTTGTGAGAGAGTGAAGAGAGATACATACATAAGCCATGGCTTACAATCTTGAACCCCTCGTCCAGATTCTGGAGCGGATCTTGCACCCAGATGATCACCACCACTGGATTCTTGATCCTAACACGGAACCAGAAATTGAATCCCTCTTGCAGAAGGCCCTTTCCTTGAAATATATTCTTGGAAATACTTTCCCACTAACCGGGCTTGTTAATGATGATATTTGTAGGGACTAATTTAAAATTAAATTATTTCTAATAGAAATTCATATATAAAATCTAGAGAGTGTTGTTTGTTTGTTAAAAGGCTGAATTTAAACAGTTCATATCGAATATTTAGCATTGACAATTCAAGTATGAATGTGGTTAAGCGAAGTTAATATAAACTAATTCATAAAGGACCTCATATGGGTAGCCCACATGTGCGCGTTGCCCGCGCTACCCGACCTAGCTCCTGCCACGAGCTACAGTCAAGGGCTTGGACATTTGGGTGAATTGTCTCTGCCTCGTACTTAACTTTTTCTGAAATAACTTTGCAGTAACGATTATTATAATTTAAATTCAAATGTTACAAAGTCATTAACACATTTGAGAAACTGATGGATTGACTCTAGACATGTTTCTAGGTTGTTGGCACTTTTGTGTCCAAATACGTTGTCTGACCATTGTCAGTAAAAACAATTTCAACAGGTGTTAATGTCCAGCATTTATGTTGGCTGTCTTCGTACCCCTATAAATAACAACTTCCTGTTTACCTACAAGACACAACACACAACATAATCCAGAATTACAAGTTTGATAAGAATTTTCTCTCTTTGACTGGGTCAATGTAGTGCACCGCTGGTCTTGTGAGATTAAAAATTATCATTAGAGTACTTATGTTTTGAGCTTGCGTCTGTGCGCATATAAATAATCTTGAGTTGATTAGCTTTCGAAATAAGATTCGAAGTAGCAGTACGGCTTGGAACGAATCTCTCGGCAGTTTTATCCTGAAAAGAGTATCATTGGTCATCGTATCGATTAGTGAGACGAATATTTCTTTAAGGCTAATCAGTTCATCCCGTGATTCAACCATTGCAATACAATTGGAAATACTGATAAGTTTAGTAAACTTTCTTGTTATTTTATTTGTATTCGGCATTGTTTGATTGCTTTTGGCTATAATTGTGTTTATATTGTAAATTGTTATTGCAATTGTATTTATATTTTTAGAATAAATCGCCCCAGTGAATATCTTGTTTTGTTGATATTCAAAACCATTGTTTTGCAATAGAAACTCTCCGATGTTGAGTTTGATCTACCAGGTGAGATTCAAGAATGTCTTCTGCTTCATGTTCTGCATCTTTGATTCGGCTCTCCAAACTTTCTATTTTTTCGGCGTTGAGTAGGGAATTAAGTATTTCATCAATTTTCTGCTTTTGCTTTTAGCGACAGTTGATATCATGGTTAGCTTGTAACAGCCATGGGGATCGGACAGAACGGAAGCTACTGTTCTAGTTCCGTTGATATGTATAAAAAAATCTAAACAATTTTGAAAAATATTAAAGTTTATGTACACAACGTAACGATTCGAAATTTGATAAATACAAATTACATTTATTACTAATACACCTAGAAAGAAAAAAATCTCACAAGACAAAATAAAAACTATACAAAATTTTGTATAAAAAAAAAAAGAAAGGAAAGGAAAAGTTGCATAAATTTGAGGCCTCTCTTGGACTATTAATAAACAACAATAATTGAAAATTTTCAGATTCCTATGAATTTTTTCTTGGTTCATACTTTAATTAAAATTAAAGCAAGTGGGCTTAAACCACTAATTAGGATTACAGTGCATCTTCTTCGTGTCTCTGTCTTCTTCACCGCCTCGTGACCCACTCTTCTCCTTCTTTGTTGCCGTCCTGTTTACCGCCCATCATAGCCGTTTCCGTTCCGATGACATAAAATTAAACTCCGGTTAAACTGTCGAAACGGTCACCGTTATAGACCAGAACGGCAGCCTCCGTTTCAGATCCATTCCGGCCGTTAAAACGGCGTCCCGGCGAACCATGGCTGATATATATACATACAACTTGTGAGAGTGAGGTAAAAGAGCCATGGCTTACACTCTTGAAAACCTTGTCCAGATTCTGGAGCAGATACTGCACCCAGATCAGCACCACCGTTGGATTCTTGATCCTAGCACAAAACTAGAAATTGAATCCCTCTTGAAAAAGGCCCTTTCCTTGAAAGATTTTCTTGGAAATATTTCCCCACTGTCCGGCGAAAAAATAGAAGGATTGGAGAGCCGAATCAGAGAGGCAGCACATGAAGCAGAAGACATTCTTGAATCCCACCTGGCAGATCGAACTCTTTCGGTTCGTGAGGGTGAGAGCTTCACGTTCTCACCTCAAGGCTTACACAATGTAATCGGAGAACTTGGAGCTGCGGAGGAACAGATTAAGAAGATGATGGATGCGATCGAGAATCCCACACCGGAGAGTTTCTCATCACCTGCTGATTCATCAAGGATTGATCGAAATCCAGCAAACATCTTGGTGGGAATTACCGAAGACTTGGAGCAGCTGAAGCATCGACTCACCGGACACCAGTGTGAACTCGAGATCATCCCCATTGTCGGAATGGGGGGAATTGGTAAGACTACTCTTGCCAGTAAAGTTTATGACGATCCAGTTATCACTTCCCACTTTGACTCTCGTGCATGGGCTACCATATCACAAGACTATAAACCGAAGGAAGTTCTGATAAGCCTACTCGGTTGTGTTAGTACTGGAAAACATAGGGATGAAATGCTTCAAGGAGAATATGATGAATTAGCGCTGCAATTACACAAAAGTCTATATGGTAGGAGATATTTGATTGTATTGGATGATATGTGGGATATTAAAACTTGGGATGACGCAAGAAGGTTCTTACCAAATATCAAAAATGGAAGTCGAATCCTGATAACCACCAGGGAGTCAACTGTGGCTAACTCCGCAACTGGCTCAAAGAGCTCGCATCACAAAATGAATCTTTTGAATGAGGTTGATAGCTGGAATCTTCTTCAGGAAAAAGTATTTGCACAAAAAACTTGCCCTCCCGAATTAGAATCGATTGGGAAAGAAATTGCAAATACTTGCGGTGGACTTCCTCTCGCGCTTCATGTGATTGGTGGGCTGCTCTCGCAGGCAAACAAGACACAAGAATATTGGACACAAGTTGCCAAGGATATCATAAGCTCAGCAGTGGCTAACAAAGATGAGAAATTCTCAAAGATATTTTCTTTGAGTTATAATTTCTTGCCCAATCATCTTAAACCATGTTTTCTTTACATGAGCACTTTCCCAGAAGATTATGAGATTCGAGAATCCAAACTCATCAAGTTATGGGTAGCGGAGGGGTTCGTGAAACCAATTGTAGATAAAAGCTTGGAAGAGGTTGCAGAAGAGTACTTGAAGGCTCTTGTTGACAGAAATCTTATTTTTCTCTGTCGAAAAAATCCCAAAGGGAATGTGACATGCTACGGCATACATGATCTCTTAAGAGATTTATGTGTCCGGCGGGCTTACAAAGACAAGTTTCTTTACATAGAGAAATGCGAAGTCCACAATCCCCCCAACGACACACACAGCTTCCGGCGTATCATTGTTTATGTCGAATCTCACACGGGAGAATATTTTGATGCCGGGGAGGGATTTACAAGGCTTGCCCGTTCTTTCCTATATGTTTCTCTTAGACATGATACTATATATCCTTTTGCTTTGCTTCCAGGCTTCAGATTGTTGAGGGTATTGGATGCGTTATCGAGGTCATTCAAATATTTTCCAGAGGAGATACTACAAATGGTCAATTTAAGGTACTTGGCTCTCACTTGCAAAAGAGATTTCTCTTTTATAAGTATATCCAGACTTTGGAATTTACAAACTTTAATTGTCCGCCTATGGAAAATATCAGAGACACATAGTGATATAGCACGTGCAATATGGGAGATGCCACAATTAAGACACATTAATTTCAAGTCAACTATGCTCTCCTTAACTGGTATGACAGATCATATGAAACGTGCAGTTGTCCATGAAAAGCTCCATACTCTATCTATTTTATCTGTCTTTGATATTCCTGAAATCATCGAATTCATTCCCGACCTAAGGAAACTAGCAGTCCTTTGCTTTATCAGGTCCTGTGGAGAAATAGATCTAATCCATCTTCACAAACTCGAAACACTCAAATGCTTCACCACTATCAGGTCAACTCCCACATTCATGCATCCCCTCATTTTCCCGCCTTCCCTTAAAAAGTTGGTTTTGGGCGCTTGTGTAATCCCACTGGGATATATGGATAGAATTGGTATTTTGCCCAATTTGGAAGTGCTCAAAATAAGATGCTGTACCTTCGAGGGCCCAACATGGGAAGCTGCAACAGATCAAGAGAAATATTTCTGCAGACTAGAGTATTTGCTGCTCGAAGAATTGGGGAATCTGGTGAAATGGGTAGCTGATGAAACCCACTTCCCAAGACTCGAGAGCCTCATCATTCGAGATTGCATTCAACTCGAAGAAATCCCATCTGGGATCGGGGATATTCCAACTCTTGAAGTAATTGAGGTGCATGGACACTGCACCGATTCTCTAGTGGCTTCAGCAAAAAAAATACTCGAGGACCAAATTGATCTGGGGAACGAGGGCTTTCGAGTTCGTATCAACACTTCATCAAGAGAGCAACTTTGGTACGTCATTATCTACTTCTCCACACACATGGAACAATCAAGTTAGAAGAGACATTAATTATTTTTCTTTTTCCATATTTGGTCTTATTTCTTCTTTGATGCAGATGGGATTGCAGATCGATCGATCGATTTCCAAGATATCGGAAATCAAGCTTGTGTTAAGAAGGCGCGATTTACTTCAAGTTTCAGTAGTATTTACTTCCACAAGTGATATTTCTGTGTTGATTGTTGAGAGTGTGATTTGCTTTGTTAATGTTGTAACTGGATCGATCGAAGGTTAGTGAGTTCATTATTTGTTATTGTTCTGGTCGTGTGTTTGGCTATGCCAGTGGTTCCTTTTTACTTATTCACCTGTTTGTATTTTCCGTATTATTTAGAGGGTGTTTGGCTAAGCGTATAAACTCCTCAAAATATTTTATAAGATGTTCGAGAGCTCATAAGATGGTGTAAAGTATTTACCAAAAATTTTTGAGAATGAGCTTATGAGCTCATCAAATAAGATATTTAAGAGGTTATAAGCTCTTTTTAAAAAAACAAAGATGTGACAACTTATTTTTTAAGATCTATAAAGTTTCTTTATTTTCAACAAAATTAATTACAATATTGACATTACTAACATCTTATAAGTTATACCCCTTCTTATTCATCCAAACACTTTAATAACATTTGTTTAAAATAAGATTCAATATCTTATAAGCTCCTAAAATATTAAAATAGCTCCTAAAATATTTTATAAGATATATGAGCTTATAAGATGTTTTAAATAAGCTTAGCCAAACATCTCTTATTCAGTTGGCTTGTAATTTGAGGAAACTCGGAGTTGAGATTGTTCGGTCGGCTTTTTGATGAAATTTGTTGGTTTCTTATTCATTTCTACTAAGATTTTGTCAAACATTATTCTTGTACATTGTATGCAATATGTCTAATTACGTTTATTTCTCTCATATTTAATATTTGAAGGTTTTTTTTTTTTTTTTTTGCCTTTTCTAATATCGACATTAATGTTTGAATTTAGGAAATGCTCCCTGTTAAGCACTGGAACTGAAAAAGCTCATACAATAGAGATGCTTAAAGCTCGCTTTGTCCCCTTAGCCATAATTCTAGTCCGAAAATGGATTGATGGAATTAATGCTAATCACATAACGACTATTATATATTTACTCTATAAATGGTGGATAATTTAAACAGACTGATTAATTACTTGCCTAGGGGCAATTGAGGTTTGATTTCGTTTTTTTTTTTTGACTTGTTTAAAACTAAATTGTCATATCCAATCTTTTTCAAAATATATTTTAAATTACGTAAAATTGAATGTGTGATTTAAAGCAGCTCGGCGTAATTAGACAAAAAGTAAAAGGGAAATTACACTTAGACCCTTAAGGTTCGATCAAATTACAATTAGATCCCCTTAAGTATAGGAAATTACACGTACCTCCCTTGAGGATTGCACAAGTCTTTGTAAAGTAAACCATAATTAACACGCCCATATATACATATAGTAGGATAGTTAACATGGATCTATGTGTCCAGAAAGCTTCTGAGGACAAGTTCCTTCACATAAAAAATTGGCAGGTCCACATTCTCCCCAAGGACACGCACTGTTTGCGGCGTATGAGCGTTCACTCATTTGACGCGATGAGAGATTATCATGCCTCGGTGGAATTAATGATGCATGCGCTCTTTTCTATATGTTGGTCCTGCTGCTCCTGCATCTCGGTAACTGCCTGCTCATATGTATTTTTTTTTTTTGGGTAAGGTGAATAAATTAAACCCGAAAATAACAATATCCAAGAACAGAGAATCCAAGAAAATCAAGAAAACATCTTAAACAAGGCAACAAAAATAAAAAACACTCCGGATGGCAAACAAAGGAAGCAATCCTTAATCTTGGATTTCTTATGGATGGAATTCCCTGATTTTGCAGAGGGGATACTACAACTGGTCAAGGTAAGGTACTTGGCTTTCACTTGTGACAGAGAGTTATCTTCTTCGATATCTAGACTTAGGAATCTACAAACTTTAGTTCTCAGATCGTACAATCCTCTATCGAACTCTAATTTTCTATCACCTGAAATATGGGATATGCCCCAACTAAGACACATCAATTCCAAGGGATGTCTCTGGGTTACTGTGGAAGGTCATAGTAAACGCCTATTTGTCCATGAAAAACTCCGAAGTCTGTCAATCGTATCCATCCCTGAAATTTTTGAAATCATCAAAATCTCTTCCAACCTAAAGAAACTATGAAGCTTTTGCAATCGCAGTTGTTTTGGAGAAATAGATCTAACCCTGCTTCATAAACTCAGAACACTCAAGTTCATGGCCACTCATCCGTCACACCCTTTGCAAGACGCTGATCCTTGTCTCCTATCTTTTTACTCCCTTCCCTCAACAAGTTAACTCTGAGGGAATGAGTGATTCCATCTGGATGTATGGATAGACTTGGTATTTTTGCCAAATTTGGAAGTGCTCAAATTAAGAGACATTACCTTCGAGAGCCCAACATGGCAGCCAACTGAGGGGGAGTTCTGCCGACTAACATGTTTGTTACTGGAACGCTCTAATCTGGTAAATTGGGTAGCTGATGACACCCATTTCCGAAGACTATTCAAGATTGCTCTATGCTCGAGGAAATCCCATCCGTGATCGCTCCAGACCTTATGTAGCAGCTTCAGCAAGAAAAATACAAGAGGATCAACTTGATCTGGGGAACGAGGGCCTTCAAGTTCGCATCAACGCTTGATCCTGATGTTAACAATTTTTGGTATGTCATCTTGTACTACTTCTCTCCACTGGCTGGTCATGTTTATTACTAGAAACTCGGCCATCAATCTCAACATTAATGAACACGCACTCTGTTGCTGACACTATTTTGGCTTCTTTTTTCTTTGTTGCAGATGAGAGTTGAGACTGCCAATGTCCAAGAAAATTCAGCTCCAGCTTGTCTGAAGAAATGCTAAGGTGGCCATCAACATTTTTCGAGTCTACCACTGCAGAGATTCATTTAATTACTTTTCCTTATTCCCTTATTGATGTTGAGATGTAATTTGCTCTTGTCATGAATTGTTTGGGAATTCAAGGGTTGTTTATTATTATTATTGTTGTTGTTGTCACTTGAAGGAGCACAATCCGATTCTTGCAATTATGTCGATAAAATACGTTCGTTTATATTTGTTTAATTTGCATTATGGTACATCTTGCATGATTTCTCAATGTCCATGGCATTCACAAACACTCCTAACTCAGAGTTGTGCATGTTGGGACGGTATCGGATATGAATATTTATTTGGTGAACCACTTGATGTGTTTATAAATTAAATCAAAGCAAAATAAATCCGACACTTTTTATGCCTTTATCGTGTTTGACACCTTCCAAACACATGAAGCCTTTTTTCATGTATTTTCATAAATATGCAAATTAAAAAAAATAGTTACAAATTAAAATTTCATGCACCGCTAAAAAAAAATTACTCTGGGGATATTGATAATTTTCAAAGTATGAGGAGATTATTTGTAATTGTATCTAATTTTAAAGAAGACGAGGATAGTTATATCCTAAATTATTTTCCTTTATAGATAGAAAACTCAGACATTCCAATAAATCTCCTAAATAATGGTTTAAATAAAAAAAAATCTACGTAAAATATTTCTTTGTGCATTATTTTTTCTCTATAAAAATTGAAATCAATTGAAAGGTAAGGTGGAAATGAAACTTATGTGCTTGCACTTGAAATATGGACCCCAAAGAATTACCAAATTGGAGGCAGGCCTCAATTGTAAGGTAAAACACATATAATAATAATAATAATAATAATAATAATAATAATAATAATAATAATAATAAAACACGCTATATTAGAATTTTCATATAACATATGTTTATACACGCAACTTCCAATATCTACCCGTGGAGGAGAATTAGAGACGAGAATAAATTAAAGCAGAAAAAGAAGCGAAAGGAACAAAATGGGGTCGGTGCCCACGCGCGGCGAAGTGCTCTCACTTTTCCGGTCACTGCTTCGGACGGCGCGTCAGTTCACGGACTACAACATACGGGAGTACACGAAGCGCCGCACCGTTGACGGCTTCCGCCAGAACCGCCGCCTTTCCGACCCGGCGGAGGCCGCTGCCGCATACGCCGAAGGAAAGTCCCAGCTCGGCGTCGCGAAGCGACAAGCCGTAGTTTACTCGCTTTACGCCCCTAAAATCAAGAGCGTTATGGAAATCAACCACTCCTGATATCAATTCTATATAGGTTAGTTCTTTGTTATGATTCTGTTTGGCAATTTTAGGAGAAAGAGGTTTTCGTTGGTTTTTAGGTATTTTGCTTATGTTTGGGAAGCGTTAAATAGAGATTGTGTTAGTTCGTAGCTTTCGGGGATATGGATTTTTGTTTCAATTTAATCGTTATTTCATCAATTTTCGTTTAATTGTGTTACTTTTATCGTTTTCTGTTGGCAGTGTTCTCATAATTGTTGGTTTGATTTTTATTTATTTATTTATTTATTTTTGAAGTTGAAAACTTGGATACAAGCGTTTTCTATTGATTTAGGTTTCCTTTTGTATGTGATTTTGGTACTTATGGGCAACATGAGCTTCAATGAATTTGGAACAAAATTTTGGAGATACTGGGGAATCAATTTTCCTTTTGTTGATTAGTACTAGGTATCTGTGGTTACTTCATTTCTGGTAATTCTCGAGAAATTCTCTCGTTTGATGTATTGGTTTTATTTCTTTAGCTTGCTATATGATTTATGGGAAGTAGCTGGGTGTTTTGTATACTGTACTGGATACGTAGGTTTTTGGTGACGAGTTCTCAAGGCTTGGTTAGATGATATGTGTTTCTGTTTAGTGTTTAGGGCACCTGTGTTTTCCACAATGTGTTCCAATATAGTTTCTTTTTCTGGTTGAAAATTAGATTTGGCTTATTCACTTGAAATTTGGATTGTTTCAACACCTTTTTGTTGGGATAGATTTGTGTCAATATTTTAGCCACGAAAAGTGTGTATTTATTTCTCAAGCATGCCAGTTTGTGCCACAAATAGTTAACTAGATAAAAAAATTGATTATTTTGATTAAAGATTGCATCATAGATAGCAGCAGGCTGCCAGGACAGATTAATTACATAGAGTTTGATGCTGGAGTAAACCAAAATATGTCTTTTACTTTGCTTGCATATATGCTATTTATCAAGAATTAGCTAGAACAGAGTCTGGTTTAGAATATTGACAAGTTTAGTAGTGCATGCTTGAAAAAATAGTTCACTGCAATTTCTAACTTAATCCAGTTAGACTATATTTTAGGGACGAACTTTATCCATTTGAGTTGGTTTTTAATATCATGATGAACTGGAACCATCATTAGAACAACCCTAGCAGATAAGTGACTGATGACAATCAAAGTGTTTGAGTATCAAGAAGAAGCTGCGCCTTGAGTTTTCAATTTTAATTCCTGTATTGTGTTGAACTTTTTCTCTAGCTTGTGAATCCATCTTTTGACAAATAAGGGAGTAAGAAATGAATGCTTATCAATGTTTAGCTAATAAGAACTCAATCTTTGATGAGTTGTCAGTTTCAAAAACTTTTTGGGCCCTTTATAAAGCTGAGCAAATGGTTTTATCTCGGTGATAGTATATAGTATAAATCTTCTTATTGAGGCATAGTTTGTCTTAAGGAGCTCCTTAAGTGATCCATCTTTCAAAGACCTTTTTTATTCGGTCGAAGTGGGTCATGTGTTTATAGTTGGCCCGTTGGGAACAGGATACACTTGCAAGTTACAACTTTATGTCTATGCCCCCCAGTCAGTCTGTGTATATGTAAAGTTCTAAAGTAATTGCTTGGCATATCAATTTCATATTTTTTGTGTTGGAACTACTTCTGGGAGTACCAAATTGTCCTCTGAGGAATGCTTCGACTTAGGAAACACTATCCAAATTGCTCTGTAAGCATCTCAGATTGTCAATGGCAGAGCAAATATTAATATCAACCTACAATTCTCCAGTCCATGTAATTGACTCTTGTGTTAAAAAATATTCTGGTTGTGTAAGGTTCCTATCAAGAATAATGTATTTGGTTGTGAGATTCATGCCCTGGATATTATGTACTTATGTTTTGTTTCCTATCTTATGGCAAAGATAGCATATAATCCATGTTGGTTTTCTGTCATACAGAAAAGATATCATACCTTTAACCTCTTCTTTTCTTATTTCGATTTCATTGTTTTTCAGGGCTTGAACAAGAATGAAAAATGAAGAGAACGAACATAAAGAAGAATGCTTTCTTCTTTCCTGGAGAGGATCAGCTATGCAGTTCATGATTATTTTGCTTGTATTATCCATGTTTAGTGTCTCCTCCTTATATAGGAAAGAATAACTGCCTCCTTTAACGAAGACATGAAGTCGCGAACACTGGATAAAATATTTACTATCACATTTCTGATATTACATTTAATGGTTATGTGCCACACATGCTATTTGTCCTCTCCGTACTTGTGACAATGAATGCTTCTTATAGGTTGTGAAATCTTCAATGAGACCCTTTTATTTGGTTTATTCTTTGGTTGTGTTTCTAGGAAGTGGTCCTAGTATTTCTCGTTTTCTCATTGACATGTACCAGAAAATATTGCAGAATCTGCTCTTGATTCTGTTGTTACGACACACACTCATTACTTCATGTACTGTACAAAAGCCGTGTGACGAAATGTATGGAATATGCTTTCATAATTCATTGGGGTGAGGCATCCAATTTAGCTACCAAATCCCTTGTAACATGGAATTGAACTGCACAGTGATTCATTCTTTGTCCAACATGCAAAACTCTAGTTGGTGCACTCAAAGTCCTCCCTGGGTGAATCAACCCTGGACAGAGACCTGTGTCCAAAGGCCATAACAGCCTCCAAGATCTCTCTCTCTCTCTCTCTCTCTCTCTCTCTCTCTCTGCGTGTGTGTACACATTCTCATATCTCAATACATTGACAGCAATCTTTCACAGTCAGTTGTGATTATTTCGCTATGATATGGTCAGTGAGATACTGTAAGAACTGCAAAAGCCTCTAAATCTGCCGAAATGCAGGGTAAGAGTAAATTCTGATACTAGTTGGTTAAGCATATTAATTGTGTCAGGCAGCATAGCAGCGGGGAGATGAAAAAAGTTTTAGCATACTGCCTTAGTTTACATGCATGCGTTACAATCTAACAAATACACAAAAATGACAGCTTTTTTGGTCCACTCCCACACTATAAAGCTCCTTCTCCAACGAATTGTTTTTTATGTAACTTTTAACCAGAAAAGCTGTTCTCAATCAATGTTCATCCTGGACCACCTTTTCTGGTTAAACCCAAAAGTACTCAATCTGCATGCATGAAAAATGAAGGGCTACTACGAAAGAGAGAGAAACAAATTACTCTATACCAATGTTGTCAATTGTGCAGAGGATTGGGTCCGCTTGGAACTAGTCGCTTCTCGACGCCGTATCTTGGGTCAATCTCATTTTCGTCCGGGCTACACGGCGGCGACGGCGGCAGCGGCGGTGGCGGTGGGTGGTGCCTTTGTGGTTGAAGGAGAATATGAGGCGGGCTTGGAGAAAACAAGTGATAATTGCCAACTACGTGGGACTCGTGTTCGGGAAGCTTGTGTGGACTAGTTGTGATGGTTTCGTGTAGGATTACTCTTGAACACGCGGTATTTGCCACCGCCATAAGGACAATCAAAATGCCAGCGGTAATCCGGCAAGTCGAGACCACAGAGGTGGCGGCTCTGGTGGTGGTGGTGGATGGGGAGTTCTTCATGCCAAGCTGTGTTTAGAAAGATGGGAGACCGAGAAGTAGTGATAGACAAATACTGAAGTATGAAGAAGAGCATGATGAAAATGAAATTTGTCGGGTATTTAAAACTCAAACAAGTCACCCATGAACCCTGTACTCATCGCCATAAATGCTGTAATGAATGAGGCTTGTGTTTTGGTACCAAAAAAGAGGGGAAAAAAGGTGGACTTGTTTTTAAGATGTATGTTAAGACCATGAAACTAGCTTGCCTTTGAAATGCAAAAAGTTCCTGACTATATTAAAGTAAATAGTTCTATGTGATAACAAAATTAGGATCGCACGGGCTATACATACGCCCCAGAAAAATTGAAATTCAAACTGAATTATTCGAAATTCAGTTTGAGATTGATCAATAAAAGCTCGTTTGAGCTTAGTTCGTTGTACGTTAACATACGAAACAATCAATTCTGCCGCGCAGGCCTTCCTACGAAATTAACATTTGAATAAGAATGCAATAATAAATTTACTCACTTGACAAAAAACGATAGCTCAAATCGGACATTTCATAACCGTAGCTGTAAACATAGAACAGAAAAGATAATCAGCTCTCAAGCCAATTGCATTCCTATAATCACTTGCAATTTGTTACAACTCTAGATGGTTGTTTTTGAAATCGGGACTGCATTAAAAACTATGAAGGTAGACTAAACCGGTCGAGCATGAAAGAAAAATAACAGAATGAATGGTTACATGATAGAAGATCCTAAGTTCTAAGAGAGTCGTAGCGGTAAAGATGTAGTCTTCTACTTCCCAAGCAATCTATGGGCACGCTGATTAGCACCTTTCACGCGAAAAACTAGTTCATCCACATCATCTTCAAGAGGATCCAAGGCTTTGTTCTGCCTGCATTTGGTAAGAAACAGAAATATACAGAAATAATCACCATCTGTGTGGTATAATCTAGTTTCTTTAAGTTTCAGAGGTCAAAAAAGACCTGTTATTCCTCAGAGGAAAATGATAAGAAGAAGAAGAAAAATGGGTTCGAGAGAGGAGGATCAACTCACCTATCAATTTCATGTCCCATGTCAATAGCCATCTCTTTTAAATCCCCCAAAACAAGACTTAAATCTGTGAGGGTATCATCTTGTTTTATCTTCTCTACCTGTCATAATCCCGTGATAATTTCAAAATGAGTAAAATGAACTTGGAAATCAGAGCGTCAAATTTTAAAATAAGCTTCCAAAAGAAGGCTAAGTGTATCAAATAACTCAGTCAGGCAACTCAGGCATTTATAAAAAATTAGAAAAAAAGGACAACCGAAGCTGTAACTGTTATACAAATAAAGCGTTAACATCAAGCATACGTCAACTTTCTGCAATGTATTAGTGGGCTCAGCAGGCGGTTTACGCGTAAGTGAACGTTCCTTTGAGGCAGAAGTCAACCCTAGTCTTTCCCTTTGCTCCAAGTGGTTACCCTTTATATGTACCGGATCATCTGCAAGACAATCAAAAGTTAAACCATAAACGCCACACCCCTATAATTTATGTATTAACATATTTAACCAACGAAAGCATAATGGTATCAGTGTTTTTTTTTTCCTTTTTGGTGGAGGGTGGGGTTGGGTGTTGGTTTAGACCAAGTACCTCTAGCGATTGCAGGGCCGGTTATTGAACGATTCTTCTTAGGCTTCCACTTCTTGGAGAAAATGCCCCCAAGATTCCCCAGAAGCTTCTCACCCTAAATTCAATTAGCAAATAAATTTAAGCCCCTACTAAATGATCAATAGCAAATTAATGTCAAAGCCTCTACAGATGAACAAAGAAAGGTGCAGCGTATTCAAAATCAAGACGGCATAATGATAAATCATTCTGAAATTTAGCATGGATCAGCTACTCCACATAACATGAGTTGGTAGACCAATGTTAGTATTTGTTCCATCAATTTCTCCAAGTGCATTGACATTTATCTATGTATAAATCGAAGCTTCGCTGATTTCAAACATGCCACATATCGATGCGTTACCACAACACCAGTTGCAAACTCAATAAAATGTGCTGAACATACCCTACTAAGGTCATGGTCTATGTCAGCAGCAACCGTGTGAGTTCTAGTAATTTGCTCCCCCTGTTGATGCAAAGTGAGCAAAGTTTTAGTAGCATCTTCTCTCATGTTCTCAGCAATCTTGAGGCAATCGTTGACACTCTTTGTAGTCTCCTCAGCCTTATATACAGCATAATTTTCCAATTCTTGTACCGTCTGGCTCTCTAATCCTCCAGTATCACGAAAATCATTCTTGTATCTGTTTTTCGCTGATGATGTAAGAAAGCTATTCTGAGGTGATGAGGTTCCTCTAATCTCATAATCATCAAAAGGATTTGAAGTAATAAGAGGGGGTTCTGATGATGTTCTTCCAGAAGTTTTACGGGCTCTGATATTGTCCAACTCATCATCCGAATCGAAAGGATTAGCATGGGAATTTGCGCAATAACCGGGGTTGGATGACTTGTGCTTAGACAACCTATGTAAGGGAGATTTCTTAAGGCCAAACATTTTGTGGTAGAAAAAGAGCGTTAAATCAAATTAGGCTAAGTTTTGCTGGATAGAAACTGCACGTTTGATCAAGAAAGAATATGTATTGAGTTTCAACAAGAACCTGAAAAGTAGAAAACAAATGGCATCAAACTATAAACACAATTACACCATAAACAACAAATAGGCAAAAGAATATCAAAAAATAACATGATATTTATGAACAATTAGTGGCACAAGAAATATAAACAATATAGAAACTTAGACTGCAAAAGTGAAAAAGAATCAAGATCCACTTTATACAATCAATCACAAAGTCACATTAAAAGTAAAAAGAACTAGTCAAAAGTTCATTAATTTTTTTCAAGAAAAGTCTTTTCTTCCCTTAAAAGTAAACATTCAAACCTTCGGATTCAAACATACGCGCATAACTGTTCAATTGCAGAAATTCAGAATCACAGCATTTCCTTAACCAAGAACAACAAGAAATTGGGGTTCTGAACAATTAATTTAATGATAAAAGTATTCCCAGAAAGACAAAAAAATTCTAATAGATTGAGAAGATTTATCCAACTCTGTTTTCTTTATGATAAAAAAGACAAAAACTTTCAACTGGCCCAGAAGCAAAATGACAAATTTAATTCAAAAAACTTGCAAATTAAGAAAGAAATCTTGGCGGGAATACCTCAACTATCAAGAAAGATAAAGGGACAATCTTGTCTTGGGTAGAAATAAGAGCTTCGAGAGTAACGCTTCTTTCTGAAAAATTCAACCAATCTAGAGTGCGAAAATCTTGATTCTTGAGAGAGAAACTAGAGCGAGAGAGTGGGGAAGAAGAATTCTGACGTGGGTTCAGTTTTTCAAAGTGGTTAACACGCATGGATATATAAACGAGAGTATATATGAATTTTTGTCAACAGCTTTGATGGGAAGGAGATTGTTGAAACTGGTAAGAAATTGCAGCATGTGGAAAACTTCAAAACTCGGTTATGGCTCTTAACTTATTTCTAGAAACAATTTTGGGAAAATTCCAAAATACCCCCCTGTGGTTTCGAAAATTGACAGAAAACCCCCTGTAGTTTAAAAATATGCAAACAGCCCCCCATGTTTTATAAAATCCTGCGCCAAACCCTCTTTCTGTTAGACGATAACGGCGCTTGTAGTACACGCGCCTGTAGTGCGAAAATTAGTAATTTTTGACACTTTTGCAAGTAAATTGACTAATATATCCTTACACTTATATATTTAAATATGCTTATTTAATATGATCAATTAATCCCTTTATTTTGTTTAAATTCTAATTAAGCCCTTATTTTTTTATTTTTAATTACATTTTCTTAATTTTTGAGAATTTTTTTATTATAACATTTTAAAATTTTCATATTAAAATAATAAAAAATTAACCCTTTTTATTTTTTTAATTATGTTTTTTTTAAAAAATTCTTTTAATTAAGTTCTTATCTTTTTATTTCTATATTTTAAAATTGTAAATTTTCCCTTTTTATTTTTTTTAATTATGTTTTTTATTTAACGGCGCCGACGGCGCGACCATCAACCGCCACAATCCCATCATCACAGACTCAAGAAGAGGCCCCTAATCACAGCTACCCATTGCCCCCAAACATCAAAAGTCTCACCACAAGAAGAAGAAAAAAGAAAAAAAAGAAAAATCCCAAACCGCCGTCGTTCGCCTGTTCGTCTCCCAAACCCCAGCTTGCTGCCGCCGTCGTTCGCCTACCAAACCCTAGCTCGCCGCCGCCGCCGTCTTTCGCCTTTCAAACCCTAGCCCGCTGCCTCTGTTCGTCTCCCAAACCCTAGCCCGCCGCCGCCGTCGCCATTCGCCTCCCAAACCCTAGCTTGCCGCCGTCGGCGTTCGCCTACCAAACCCTAGCTCGCCGCCGCTGCCATCTTTCGCCTCTCAAACCCTAGCCCGCTACCACCGCCGTCGTTCGCCTCCTGAATCCCGGCGCCCCGCCACCGCCTCTATTCGTCTCCCGAACCCTCTAGCCCGCCTCCAAACCCTAGTCGCTGCTGCTGTTCATCTCCCAACCCTAGCCCCCCCCGGTCGTCGCTGCTGTTCGCTGGTATTTTTGAGTACACACACAGGACGGTGATGGACGCGGCGATGAAGGGGTGGAGGGGTGACGGAGGCGGCGGGTCCAGATGTCGCCGGAGAGAAATGGGTGTGTGTGTGTGTGTTTATGTGTATTTATATATATTATATACATGTATATGAATATATATATATACACATTTATATAATATCTTATTTAATTTATAGTTTTTATTTTAATATTATATTTTTATATTAAAGAATTAATTTGGACCGTTGATTTGTTGTGTCAAGATCTAATGGCCATAATAACAAGGGCATAACGGGTATTTTAACATAAATTTGACGCCGTTAGTCTTGAATTAATGGAGAGGGAGAGTGTGCAGGGTTTTATAAAATATGGAGGGTTTTTTGCATATTTTTAAACCACAGGGGGTTTTCTGCTAATTTTCGAAACCACAGGGGGGTATTTTGGAATTTTCCCCAACAATTTTTAATATTTTTATAAGCACACACACATGGAGAAACAATTTTTAATATTTTAAGAAACACTAGGGGCTAGGAAAATGACAATCCCTTTCAATCCCCGTACAACGTTAAATTGTACTTTTACATTTAATTAATATTTAAAAGGGATAAATTATATTCATACCTCTTGAAATATTGTATAATTACAAATTAATCCATCTTATTTCAAAAATTACGAACTCTTTATTGAGACGTGTGTTAGCTTAACAAAATTTATTATTCATCAAGCTAAGACATAATTGAGAGTTGTATTTTCGTTGTAGACGTAATTTGCCCTTTTAAAATTACTAACTTAAAAAAAATGTTCTTTTTATATTTCATACCTAATAAATATATTAAATTGTTGATGTCATTAATGGTCCCTAAAATTTAATATTAGAATCATTTTAATCTCTAGAATTTAGAATGTCATGTGTTCATTTTCCATATCATATATGAGTAATATTTTGATCTTTTTGAAAAAAAATTCAATCAAATTTTACTAAAAAACACTTATATGAAATATAATTTTACCAATTTTTTTATAGAATTATTTTTAAAAAAAGGTTGGCCGGTAAAAATTGAAGAAAAATACTCTTCACATAAATATTATTTAGTGAAATTTGGCCAAAAATTCATCAAAATTATTAAAGTGTCAGTCATTATAATTATAACATAAAATAAGTTCAAAAGGAGACCCCTTCCGACCTTCCGACCTTCCGACCTCCCATCCCTATACCCTTGTACTATTTTCCACATAGGCTAAATTTTCAACATCAGAGGGGCAAGAAGGTCCTAAAAGTCTTCAAATGAATGCGCGTGAAAGGAGAGGTCAGCCTCCAGACGAAGTACACCATTTCTCACGTAATATTAAATTCATTCACCAACTCCGGATATTTACATAAAAGCCCCAAATTATACCATTTTTTTCCTTTTTCTCCCCCTCTCTCTCCAATTTTTTTCTTTTGTTCAATGAATACCTAAATTATTCCATTTGGCATCAAACAAGAACTGATAAGTCCCTCAAGAATCTCGAATGTTTAGTCTCTTATCAAACAAGTGTTCGTTACTTATATACCATGCAAATTTACAAAGGACAAAATGTAAAATTCTAACTCGTTTAGTTTCATTTAATGGGTAATGGGTCGAAACCATAGAAAAATAAACCATAACATCCTTTTAAAAATAATATAAATTATAGATAAGTTGAGAATGATCAAATCCACTGACAATAATTTTGATAATTTTTAAAATAATCAGGATATTAAATAAAAGTAAAAATAGTGGAATTTTACATAGATTAAAATTAAAAATGATTTAAATAAATGTAGGAATTTAAATAGATATAATCAATATGAGAAAATTTCAGCCGAATATAATTCTCAGTGCAATGTTTCTTGGATTGATCATAAATTTAAAGATAACTCAATAATTTCAAGTAATAAGTCGTTTATAACCATTGAACAACCCCCTCCAACCTAATCCTCCCTTAATATTAAACTAACACAAATACAGTGAATAATTCCTAATCAACAAATAACACCAATCAAACGACGGAATTCATTTTGTCAACAGGGAACTAGAAAGACCTGATTCTAGCCAACAAATCACGAACATGATTTCTTCAAGAATCATATTATATATTTTTACAATATACTTCAAAAGCTTTGGCACAATCAAAATATGTTATTTTCCACTTGGTAGTAGTTCAATTAAATAATTATGGATTTAACATTTCTAATTGAATTTATACAATTTTATTACTCAAAAAAACGACCAAAACTACACAAATAACAAAACAATATTAAGAGATAGTCTTTTCAATAAAAACAAAAAATGTATAAATATTGTTGAAATTAAAGAGACAGAGAATAATGTTTAGATCTCACAATCCGTTAAAAACATCGACTTGGGATTAACCTTCAATTGAAAATAGAGAACTTAGCCGCTCATAGTTATTAACAATACTAAAAAAATAATATAAGTGATAACACAAAAATTAAAACTAAGATAAAAACTCAGATAGAACTTGCGTAGAAGGTGGATACTTTCTTCAATCCTCTTAAGACCTAAGGACTCTAGGAATACTCCTTTTTCAAAAAAAAAGTACCAATCTTGAGAAGATCATGAAAGACAAATCTTGACAATATTTTGAAATACAAATCTTGAAAACTTTTGGTGATATAAAATTTGACCACAGTTTGGAAACACAAATTTTGATCACCTTTTTGCAAGATACAAATCTTGCAAATCCTATCAATAAAATGAAAGACACAATTCTTGCAAGTTTATTGGAGCATGCAAATCTTGACAACTCTTACAAAAATCTTCAAAAGGAGAAATAATATTGATGACATATGCTCTTGATTGTCCATAATTGATTTAAGATAAATTGGTGATCTTTTAGGGAAAATGATCATTTTAAATCTCAGGTCCTTTTTCTTGAAGCCATGTATGCCTTAAACATGCACACGTCCTATCATAGCAAAAAAATGAATTTTTTTCGACAAAATTTAACCGGAATACTCATATTATAGCAAAATTTTAGCAGAAAAAAATCCTTCAGCGAAACTTTTGTCACTTTTACAATTTAGTGGATTTTCAGTTCCAAAACAAAATCCCGACGGTATTAGATTGGACTTTGAAAAAAGTTTTAGTGGAATATTTCACCAGTTTATTATCTTTTGTTGAAGGGAATTTTCTAGCTTGTAGCGCCCCGGTCCGAGGCAGCTAACCCCGAGCCGGTCGCTAAACAAACTCAACCAAAATATTTCATGATAAACGATATCATCTTGAGATTTCAAACTTCACAACTAACGAAATTTTCATTAAATACTATTTAAATTAAATACAATACAAATCCTTTTGGCACACCAACAACTTTTGTTGTAACATTGATTATTGTACTGCCCGATATTGATTTTGAGTATCACTTATTGTTTTACTGTATTTCTTATGCAAAATACTTTGAGTCAAAGAACAAAAAGAAACAAAGGTTGTAAGTCCTAATGACTTATTAAGGAGAGCATGCAAACAAATAACAAGAATATCTAGATTTTAAATAAATACGTAACCTTTTATAAAATACAACAAATATAGAATTCAAATATTTCTTTATAATGAAATTTACTTGAAAAACATTTCGATCAATTGATCACAAAATCGTTTGATTAATGAAACAAATCATACTACCTTATCTTTAATAAATCTTGAATACATAGTCCACAGGACCACTTTTTTTTATTGAAAACAGACCTTTCCACAACAAAACTTATACTCAATGTCAAATTAAGCATATAAATGATTTGTCTCAACATTGTCCCATACTAGTGAGGAGATCTCTCAAATTTTAGAATCTTTTAGTTTCAGACTTTGAAAGTATCAATTTCTTTCAAGGCCAATTATTTGATATTTTCAAATAAACTGTGAGCCTAAAACTAAGGCCTTATCACTCCACAATAGATCATATCAAAACATAATTTTATCTTGTTCCTCCGATTCTAGGTGGCCAACCCAAATGAAACATAACGTTATGGCATGACTGGTTACATGTCGATTTAGCACCAACAGTAGTCCTCAGAGCATCCTCAAGAGTAACAAAGCAAGACGTATCAAAATGCTCAAAAGTTTGTAATTTCAGATTCATATCATATAACTTATTGAACCATTCAAGGGTATTCGTAACAATTAGAAAAATATTCAACAATTCATAATCATTTCATAGGCATTTCACGAAATCATATATCAAATTCAAAATCTAGTTTGCCTAGTGACTTTCGATCTCACAAGCAAGATATTTAAAATATTAAATATTACATGGACATGATTGATCATAATCGCGTTAAATCATAAATTTAAGAAACTCATATTTGTTGCAAATCAATATTTACTTCATATATTTTCTTTGGCTGTCAAGAAAATCACGTAATAAAGAGTATTAGCCTCACCTGCCATCCAAGCCCATTTCACTAATTCGGTATGCATTGTCCTCTTGAGTCTCGTTACCTATGTAATTATATAATACTTAAATTAGCACAACATATCTAGTTGTTCTATTTTTTTGATACTATCTATACCTTAAATTACCTAATTTAATATCATATATTCCGCTTCAAGGATATTCCAAAAAATAAATACCAATAAATATACCTCTTGGGACTTTTATGTCATATGGTTAATCTTCAATTTAGTCTCATAAGTTTAGTATCCAAAAGTCTCAATCATCAATATCCAAAAGCTTAATTATCAACAAAAAAAAACTCCATTTAAGCTCACATACTCGATACCTAGCCCAAATTTTCATTTGTACCAATTTCATAGAATAATATATAAACACCAATGGTAAAATCACTTATTTGTCAATTATTGCCCCGCATAAGAATATATATTTTATTATAATTCTATCAAACATTAGCCCAAATAACTCAATTTATCATTAGTCATGATCCTCAATTAATTAAATCATTAAGTCAACATAAATTGATCCAAACCCATTAAATTCAATAAAGCCAATTAAAATCCAATTGAACCGAGATGTACCGAATTGGATCGTGCCACAACCCAAACTTTAAGGCCCAAGCTCAAAGTCCACTCAACAAAATAACACCATCACTAGCCACGGCAGCCACCGCCGGACTGCCACTCGCCGCCGCCAGAAAATTATTCAGAAAACGTCACGGGGTGCGCCTTACCAAGATTAAAAAAACTCCTCAAACGATTTCACAAATCTCCAAGTGGTTTGGATTTAATTCAATAAAAACAGTCCAAAAACCCTAGCTCCGCGCAGCCATTTGCTCCGAAATTCGACCTCGTTATTTCAAGAAACCGACTTCATCGCTAGCTTTCCCATGTCCAAAATGTGAAAACCATCCAAACCCCTTTGAAATCGCCGCCGGAGCAGTCGGAACCGCCACACCCGCCGCCACCATGCTCCGCTGCCGTTGCTGGCATTTTTCTAGCCGCAAAAACTGAGAAATATCACCATCAATAGATTCCTCTTATCGAGCTGGTCAAGATAGTATATTCATTTGCCCCATTTGGACAAGAAACGGAGAAGTTATGAGCAAATTGGTGTGTTGGTGTGTGTAGTGTGTGTGTGTGTGGCGGGATTGAATAAGAAAGAAGAGAGTAATATTCCAACTATACCACTCTTCTTTGTGAAACGGCAAAGTGAACCCCTTACTCTGAACTGCCTTCAATATTGACCCACAAATGTTCCTGTGTTCTCAAATTAAGCCCAATGTTCTGCAATCTAGCCCCTCAAGTTTCGTTCTTTAGAAAATGACCGCTGATTATTATGATCTGTGTCCAATCAACTCTTTTTTTTTCTTCCAACCAAACCCATATACCCCTTTTTTTTTTTTTTCATAGGAACGGCCTCAAGAGCGATATGCTCTCGGGAAATTTACTCAACTTGTAATATTGTCCTTGTACAATACCTCGAGAATACAATTAGGTGGCGGGTGCCCCCAACTCTCTATACTAGTTAAATTACAGGCTGCAACATGGGCAAGAGTATGAGCTACCCAGTTCGCTGAGCGACAAACTTAGCTACCTCCAATTGTGATGCTAATTATAAGATTTTTTGCCAGCGTATTTCACAAACCAGAGATGCAATCCTGAGGTTGATGGATGAATTTGAGCACTTGAGAGCAATCGCCATCCATTTCTACCTTTTTAATACTAAGAGCACAAATCCACTGCGTGCTAGTCAATAGAGCCTCTCCTTCCATATCTAGTGGTTGCCACAAGCCCTATTTGATTAGAATCTTAGACCCAAGGAAGTTTCCATATTCATCTCTGACCACAATCCCAATGCTAGTATTCTTTTTATCTGTATGCCACCCTACATCGTAATTCACTTTTAGAAACCCTAGTGTAGGCAGCCTCCACAACTCCGATACCTGTTTTTCCTAAAAGATTGGTGCGTCTTCTACCCAAGCCTTCCAGCCTTCATAAATGTAGGAGCTTTCCCAAGTTTGAACCTCGTGGAACCGAAGAGTGACATTTTTTGCATAATACTTGTTTTGGGTCCACCAAATCCTCCAACATGTTAGCATCAACCTATCAGACTTTTGGGAGGTCCAAGAGAAGTTGTTTCCAGCAATTGCGAAATCGAATTTGGAGGAACCTACAAGGCTGGAAGAATAAGCATCTCTCCTACAGAAGGAAAGAAGTGCTAATTAAATCTGTAGCTCAATCTATCCTGGCATACGCAATGAGCATATTCAAATTTCCAATAGGCTTTTGCGATGATATTAACGCAACGTGTAGCAAATTTGGTAGGGTGAGTCAAATGGAATTCGTAAACTCTTCTGGGAATCTTGGAAATGGATATGTGTACCAAAAGCAGGTGGTGGCATGGGATTTAGAAATTTTGTGTCGTTTAACCTAGCACTCTTGGCGAAGCAAGCATGGAGGATCCTTACTAGGCCAACTTTGTCATGCATCAAAAGACTTCTTGGGAAGTATTGCACTAGTACGGAATTTTTAGACTGTACACCTAGACAAACGAGCTCCCTTGTTTGGAAGAGTATTTTATGTGGACGGGCTTGGCTTTTGAAGGGAATAAATGGCATTGGTTTTGGAAACTCAATTCGGCTTTTGGTCCTAAGCTGGACACCACAGGCGGTTATTCCTCTTTGGCCTTAGCCTCAAGGGTGTAACCACTGCCTAAGTGTGGCGGATTGCATTGATCAAAGTACCGGGATGTGGATCGAGGACAAAATAGTTATGCTTGTTGGAACAGCAGGGTGGGAAAACATCCAATAGGTTGACATCCGACAAGGGAAGGATGATCAACCTTACTAGGATAAGGAAGCATCGGGAATGTTTACAGTCAAGTCTGCTTACCAATTCTTTCACCAAGAACGGCAAGAAGACATTCGGCTTTAAGCTCAAGTGAATGGACAAAAGATTAAGACTTTAAGAGCTATCTAGAGGTCCAAACTACCAGCGAAGATTCGAATCTAGTGTTGGCGGTTGGTGCACCATCGTTTGCCCACGACGATAAATCTGGCATGTCATGGAATTGTTGAAAGCGAGTTATGTGGTGTGTGTGGTATGGAGGATGAGACAGAAGTTTATTTGCTTTGTTGTTGTGCACAAATTAGCCCAACTTTTGTTGATTCCTCTCATCTAAACTCTAATTCAAGGCCACCCAACATTAAGGTGTTATTTGCATGATTTTTGGGAAAAGTAGAAAGAGGCCTTCTTGATAGGTTAAGGAAAAAGGCTTCGAACCGCCGATTGGGGAAGATGGCGGTCGAAAAAGCAACCATCAACAGTAGAATTTGGGGGCTGTAGAAGCCCTTCTTGGGACGCGCGAGAACCAAGAGAATGCGATGGATTGAAGATGGGAAGGTGGCCAACTTGTGCAATAGACGCTGCCCAAAGCGAAGCCTTGGAGGCAATGAGGTGGAAGACCAAAGAAGATGATCGGAGATCTGTATTTCAAAGTCGGTTACTATAGCTTTGGGAGAGAGAGTTTTTACCCTGATTTTGATAAGTCTATAAATTGAAAAGGTTATCTTGAGCCAATTTTTTTATGGTCCCTATACCCTTAATTATGTAACAAAATATTGTTGCCAATTTTTCTCCGATTATAATGTAAATTTTAGGGTATTACGTGGCCTCTCTGCATTGTCTCGGGTCTCTTAATCTTCCAATCTAGCCTATTTAAAAACTATTCAATTATTTTCAACAAAATATTTCACCGAAAATCTATCAAAAAACCTTTTTTTTTAATTCCAATTTTTGATGGAATATTTTTCCGGAATACCCAACTAAAAAAATTATTAATATTTTAAAACTATTTTGTTTATAGATATTTTGATAGAATTGTCCACTGAATTTTAGTTTTTACTTATATTACATTTTAATAGTTTTATTTTTTATATTTGTATAGTGCCCATAATTGAATATATCCAACATTCACACATGCAAAATTAAATTTTAAAATACCAAATTAATAGCAATATTTTATCGACATCTAATAATAAACATAATTCAACTTCATGACATATTCAAAAATAAAAACATGAAACAATATTTAAAAACATAACACAATGTTTAAAAACAAAGTCCAAGCTCATCACAATCATCATCATAGCCATTGTTGTCGTCGCCATCATTGGGGTTGACATCATACAAGGGCCGTGCCTTACAGAGCGGTTGTAGAGCTGCTCGATGAGTTTTGAAAGCAAGCTGACCATTTGCTGCATCATCTACATGATTAGCGAGTTCCGACCCTCTAGTTTAGTAGCTTGTTCCTGTAAATGCAACTTATCCCTCATATTTCATTGAGTCACTTGGACGTTTCCCTCAATTCAATTGGGTGAATTTGAAGTTTTTCTTAATTCAATTGAACATTTTTTTTCCATTTAAATTGAATCAATTGGACCTTTCCCCAATTTGATAGCGTAACCAATTCAAACGAGACAATTAGACACTTTCCTTATTCAATTAAGTAAATTAGATGTTTTTCCCCAAATCAGGGTCAAATAGACAATTGCTTATATTCAATTTAATCTTTCCCTAATTCATTTGAGTCATTTAGAAGTTTTCAACATTTAAGTTAAGTTAGTTACACATTTTTCCCAATTCAATTGAATCAATTAGGCATTTCTTCCAAATCAATTGGGTAAAATTGACCCCCCCCCCCCCAGCTCAATTCAAATGATTACATTCTTCATTTTTTTTTCAATTTAATTAAGTTAATTAAATATTTTTCCCAAATTCAATGGAATCAATTGGACATTTCCCCCATTTCAACCGAGACAGTGTGACGTTTCACTCGATACAGTTCAGTCAATTAGACATTCCCCCTTATTCAATTGAGTCAATTACATGTATCCCCCTATTAAATAGACACAATTGCACATTTTTCCATACCGATCAATTAATTCAATTAGATATTTCAAATTTATCACATAACAATTTTATTATTATTATTATTATTATTATTATTATTATTATTATTATTATTATTATTATTATTTGTCTCTCCCCATAAAATTTCAAGTTAACTTATTAATTATTATAAAAATATGCAATATAATTTATTCTGAAAAATGAATTTAAAACATTTCGGCCGATTTTCAGCATGATAAACCGTCAACTTTTTTTAGAACTTCCGACAAAACATTCGCCGCAAGTCTGCTGAAATGTTACAAAATAAATAATTTTCATCCTTTTTGATTATCGATTTCGACGAACAAAATCTACCGAAAATATTTTTACAATTTTGGTGGGCTATTCGCCGAAATCCACCGTAATAGTTGATTTATTTTTTTTGAAAAAATATTTCGGTGTTTTCTATCGTCGGAAGTTTGCGTGCGTGTGTGTTGAAAAAAATCTTGTTTGCCAATCAGTGGAATGTCCACCAAATTACGTTGATCCACCAAAAAAAGAGCGGTTTTTGGTATTGCATAGGGGTTTATTTGATGCTAGGGAGGTACTCAATGGAGCAGAGCCTCTAACGTCCGATACGTGTCGAATGGAGTTTTTTTCCCCCTCTTTGTTTCCTCCTTTAAATGTGAATTATTCTCACAAACTAAACCATGGTTCCATTAAAATTGTGTACTAAAGTTGTTCTCCCACTCGTTTTGAAAATTTTCAGATTACGAAAAAATTTTAAATTTAAAAATTGAATCTTGTTTGGTTCTTAAATAAATATCAATAGCATCGTACAAATGCAATTCATTCTAGAAAATTATTAAATGATGCATCTCATTCTAGAAAATTATTAAATTTATCTGAAAATTTTCGAAACGAGTGGGAGAACAACTTTAGCACACAATTTTAATGGAACCATGGTTTAATTTGTGAGAACAATTCACATTTAAAGGAGGAAACAAAGAGTGGGAAAAAAAAGTAAATAACTCCATTTGACATGTGTCGGACGTTGGAGGCTCTACCCCAATGAGTACCTCCCTAGCATCAAATAAACCGACAAGTGTTTCTTTTCATTACAAACATGAATACTCTTCACTATTTAAGCTCCTAATTATTCTTTTTCACAATTTTTAATATATTCTGAATAAAATATAAAACATGGTGAAACTCTCCATTTAAGACCAAACATTATCCAAAAATATTAATATAAAACATGTGAATTTTAGGAAATTATTCATCCTACCAATGGGCTTGCATTTAAGTTTGGAGAATGAAATTTAGGTTTGGTCCACTTTTACATCCTTTTTTTAAGATATAGATCATTAGTAGTCTCCTGCGTTCATGAATTCCAGCTGAACTTCTGAAAATTTTAAGACTCGGAGCTTTGATGTAATTATACAGTTAGGCTTGATATCGAGTTTAAAATAAAAATATCAAGCACAAGCTCACTTATTGAAGAATAAATTTAATTCATTTAAATTATATTCCCAAATAGGATCAAGCACAAGCTGATCATGTGGCTACCAACATGTTCCATTTTTCTTTAGACATCCAAATCATGTTTATATCAAATCCACATCATCGTTAGCTAAGTAGTGTTCACTCCAAATCCATCAAAATATCTCCAAATTAAATCAAATAATTGTAAATTTTGATGTATTTAGTTGACTTTAATGAAAATCGAACTAAATTATCAGTTTTCTTTTTTAAATTTATGGGACCAATTTTACTAGAAACAATTTAAATTCTTAAATTAAGATAGGCCTAAATTACCAGACTAAGTTTAAGTTTTTGCTTTGATTTATTCTTACATAACCATAATGAACAATAAAGGAGGGGGGGGGGGGGGGGGGTTGAATACTCAATCTCTTAAATAGGATCGATCTAAGGCAACAAAAACAGAACAAGGAAGAATAAGTTTTGTTACAAAATCACCACTTAGTACGTTTTGAGAATCAATCATACAAGAGCTTCAACTAAAGTTCACCAAAATAGATTTTATCTTCAATCAAGTTCTCCTTACTAACACGTTCCTTCTATGTATGTTCTCTATCATGTATTGTGCACCGAAAAAGAAGTTAATAAACCATTTGGGCCTTCTATATCGAGAAATGAGGAGATGACCTATAATCATTCCAGTAAAGAATCTACATCCATACCCCAAAACGACAACTTGCCACGTAAATCCATCTAGAAAATCAGAACCATCACTTCCTTGTGGTGACAATATTGGAGAAGCAGGCACAAATACTTTGTCTTGTTTACATTTCTTTGTCAATGGAAATCCGCACAATCCCAAGTTTCACATGTATGAACTATTGTCGAATGTAGAAAATTGGCCACTTGTAGATTGAGGTATTTGACCAACAAGATTATTAAATGAAACGTTTAATTTAGAAAGAAACGCCAGCCTTGTCAATTGCCATGGCATTTCCCCGAACAATTGGTTTGAAGACAAATCCAATGATTCAAGTGCGCTCACATTTGCAAAAGATGCAGGTATATGTCCTGTGAAACCATTATGAGACAAGTTCAAATACTTCAAGAATTTCAGCCTCCCAATAGAGTCTGGAATACTCCCATTAAATTTGTTCCTCGATAAGCCAATTGTGGTAAAGGTCTTCAAGATCCTCTCCACGGGAAGCTCCAACCCTTTCAAAACAAATACAATCAACTCTTGATAAAAGCAAAACCAATCTCCATCCTCCATTGTGTTTTCATTGGCATTTGTCATGGCTACAAAATTCTCCAAATATCTACTAGGCAAAGAGCCAGTAAACTAATTATCGGATATATCAAAAACTTGCAATTCAGGAAATGGAATATTAATCTCGGAAGGGAATGATATGGTACCATGAAACATGTTAGACGTCAAGACGAGGACGCGAAGCTTTGTAAAAGTTTCCATCCAAAAAGGAAACGTGTGTTGTATTTTATTATTTCCAATGTCAACAACTTGTAGTATTTTGCAATTTGCCAACGATTGCGGTAATCTTCCTTCCAATTGATTTCCATTCAAGCTAAGAGACTCTATGTTACAAACCTTGGTAAATACCATCGTTGAAATGAGACCATGAAATTGATTTGCCTTCAAGTGCAAGACTTGCAAAGATTTGCTCAAGTTCCCTAAACAATCTGGAACCGATCCTTCTAAGTGGTTATTTGACAAATGGAGAAGTTCAAGGCCTCTCAAATTGCAAATGGATGGTGGGATTTGCCCAGTTAATTTGTTGGAATAGAGCATTAGGGAATCCAAATCTGTCAGGTTCCCAATGATGGAAGGTATTAAACCTGAAAATTGATTTTTCGTTAGTAATTCAAATCTTTGGGAGAAAGTTTTCAATATTTGGTCGTGTGGCGCCTGAAAATTTATACTATAAAGAAAGTTACCCATTTTTTGTTCTTTTTTGGAGTAACTACTTTGGACATACTTTTTATGTACTACTTGAATCGATCCTAACAAAAAAGTAGAATTCCAAACAATTTTTAGGGTAAATTTCATTTCTCACCCCGGTATTATTAAGTTTGTATCACTTATTGGTTACCCCCCTCCCCACCACCCTCTATAAAAACGTAACAAACACATCCCTCAATCTAAATAAAATACATTGATGAACAGAAATATCTCTACATTCGAGAAAAGGATTTATGCATTTTGCCCCCCAATGATAAATTATATTACATTATATTCCTTTCAACAACCAAACATTATTAATTTGATTCAAAATATCATTTATCTTATTTGTATTAAATAAAATACCTTCTAATTAATTTCAAATGAAAAATAGACGTATCTAAAAGTGTTTTTCCGGTTGAAAATTTTTAATATATTAAGATAAATTATAAAGTAATCTATTTCTTTTTCTTTTCAATTTTTAGTTTACTTCTACAAACAAATATTTAGAAGGCGGAAATTAAATTGGTCAATATGGTTGAGCTATGCATGACAGTTCTATAATCAAATTATTTAATTATACCACTAAAATAACACCTAAGATGTACTTAATTTTCAATTATTTAATTATTAAATAATAGTTTCTCTTTACTATGAATTATGCATTGACTAAATTATCAATAATTTCATTAATAAATTTTCCAATAATTAATTCATTCAAAAATTAAGTTTGAATTAGCTTATATTTTAACGGCATTACAAACTTGTCATGCATAGCTCATGTATGACTAACCCAATTTTCAATCTCTAACCAATTATATGTAAAGTAAACTAAAAATTAGAGGGAAAAATCAAACAAAGTACTTTATAACTTATCTCAATATAATTAAGAATTTTTAAACGAAAAAAATTGAGATACTATTACAACTATTTATTTATTTAAATTTAATTAGAAGTTATTTTATTTAATAAAAAATGAGCTAAATGAAATTTGAGGTGAAATTAATAACATGTACTTGTGGGGAGGAGTGTAGTGCAATCTGATTTATTATGTGGAGCGAAGTTCATAGGTGAAAATAACTTATTTTTAAAATAAAATCCAACATCTCTTATAAATTCTTAAAATATCTTATAAGATGTAGAAGTTTATAAAATATTTTAAATAAGCTCAGCCAAACACTCTCTTAGGAGGAAGCCTCTCTAAGTCGGATTAGATGAAAATTCAAACATATCTTTCCTTTTTTTGTTATTTTAACCAAAAATTTAAACATATCTGACATAACAACAATGATTTATTGGGATCATCTATTCAATTTGTAAAGGAAAAAAGTGAAAAAGTAAAGTAGCGGGTGTTTGGTCTAGTGGTATGATTCTCGCTTCGGGTGCGAGAGGTCCCGAGTTCGATTCCCGGAACACCCCTCTTTTAATTTTTTTTTCCCAAAATATTAAATAAATGAATGACAACAAATTATCCTAATGTTGCAACTAATATCGAACATATTCAAATCATCAATTATACAAAATCACAAATATTACAACAGTAAATTTTAGATATATATATATATATATATTATATTGATATTACAGTCAGAAAGCAGTCATTTTTCTCATAGTGCAAATTGAGCCATATTCACCCTTCTTTTTTATAACACTACTGTAATACCATTTTTTTTTAAATGGAGATCAACTCCTGATTCTTCATATATATATATATATATATATAATTAGTATTTAATCGTGCGTTACACTAGACAATAATTATAAATTAAAATATTTAATATATTTAATTTTAGATATAGTATAGATAACTAGCTTTTTAACCTATGCCTCCCACAAAATACGTGTGACTAATAATAATTATCTTAAGAATTCATGTATTGCCTAAATTAAATAAATAAATAAAAATAGATAAACATAAAAAAAAAATCGGGAGAAATAGATAAAATGGCTATGTTAACTTAGTGCATGATTGAGAATTCCAATCTTCTTTTGTAAATTATCCGACTCCATAACTGTAACAACAAAATATTAATTTAAATAGCAGATAAAAATATCAATAATTTACAATTTTAAGAAATAAATAATGCTTAAAATAACAATTAACATAATAAAATTAATGACTTGGAACATATATAGAAAAAAAAAAAGCTTTATACTTCAGTTTCCTAACCTAACAAAAAAGAAAAAGAAAAAAAGCTTTATTTTTCCACAAGTTGTATATATGCGTGTGAAACAACATATGCTCACAGGAAAAAACAGTCAAAAAATTCGAATTTGTTTCGAATGTTGAGAGCTCTCTTTGATTTATGTATTGTGGAAAACGGATCGTGTTGTGCGATCTCCAAAGCTCAAAATGATGAGCGCGAAACAAGACAAAAAAAAAAAAAAAAGAAATGTTTAATCACATTTTTGGTTGGCAAGTGAGACTCCTTTTTTAAATTTCGCTCTGTAAATTTGATGGTTGCATATTTAGTTCTGTATGTTGGTTCAATTTGATATATTTGGTATTGAATCGACACATTTAATCCTAAATTTTCAAATGTATTCCTGCTCTTGGAAGGACCAAATGTGTCAATTTAAGACAAAATATTTCAAATTGAACCAATATACAGGACTAAATATATTAAATTGAACCAACATACAGAACTAAATATGCAACAATTAAACTTACAAGACAAAATTTAAAAATGGAGTCTCACTTACAGAGCTAAAAGTGTAATTAAACCAAAAAGAAAAATAAGAAAGTAGATAGACAAAATGATAAAGACAGACAAAGAAAATGAACAGAAAAACATAAATCAAAACTATATTTGACTATCTAACAAGAAGAGTTAGTCACTCATGGAAAAGAAATTGTGTTTGATTTATGCTAAACAGAATAAAACTGCAAAAGTGTTCTTGGAGAAGAAGATTGGCAAGTTGCTGCTAAGGGTTGCAGAAACGACGTCGCTTTCTTATAAAGGCAGGAATCCAGTGCAATTGATTGCGTAAATCAACGCTGCACTAGGGCGACCAAATTAATTTCACATAGCAGACCACCGCTCTTATACATGTGTAATAATATGATATTCAAAACCAAAAAAAAAAATATTAGATATTAGATTAGGTTAGATGCATGGATATTAAAAACATTAATTTGTACGGTCAAACTATTTTTTCACTTGCCAAATTGATTCATTTACACAATCTTTACATTTTAAGTTAATTTACACAATTAGTTAAACCTATAAATAGGCCCTTTAGGCGCATCCTCAAGTATAGCAGCCTCTTGCATGAGAAATTAGAAGGCTTGATATATTAATTATTCGCAAAATGGCTGCAAAATTCGATTTTACGCAAATGATGGTACTTTTGGTGGCTCTAGTGATGGTTGGCATGGCTTTCGTGCAAGAGGCTCGTGCATCTATCATTTTGGATTCTCTACTATACAATGGTGCTACATCTCCTCCTTCACTCATCAATACACGACACATGTATTGGTGAGCGGTTGAAATTAATAAGGAAAGAGAATATTTAAAAATTTTCCCATATCATAAATTTTTCACTTTCGTTATCTCAATTGTTCATCAATACACATGGCGTGTATTGATGAGTGGAGGAGAAGATGTGGCACCGTTGTGCAGCAGAGCATCCGAACTACGTGCATCTATACCTTTTTGCTGTCGATTCAATCCTGATTGTTGCCAAAAAGCTCTTGCTGCTGCTAATGCTGTTACGAAATTAAATAAATACGTGCCCTAGTTACATCGTATGTATTGATTATTAACATGAAATTACTAGGGTTGATGTTGCTCTTTGAAGAGAATACATTGCCCGTGTTGGAGTAAAACTACCATGTTGCAATAAAACTATCTTTATTTAGTTATTCTAACTTGTAGAGAACAGTACTATGATGCATGCATGTGTTAACTAATTTGCACGTATTGCCGTATTAATTAATTTGGAAAATTTAATAATTTATCGAGGTTATATGCATGCTTTGTCTTGATATTTGAATGGGAGATATATTTGAGATTAATCAGCGACTTGATTCGGAATAAAAATAGCAAGGAAATATTCTTAGTCAGATATAAAAGCAGCTTTCCATGGGACATAATAAAATTAATCATCCACTTGATCAATAAAAAGCTTTTCCAGTGAAGTGTGATTCTTGGAAAATAAGATATATATCTTGTTACAGTTTTGTTTGTGTTTTCAATTTTGTTAATTGTGAAGTTTGAGATTTATTCTTGCAGTCATGTTTATTTACTTTCTTGCTTAATAGAAAAGGCAACAAATCAGCAAAAATCCTTCTGTACACTTAATTTGAGCTTCGTATATGTATCTAACGATTCAAATTTTACTATTTTTTTAAGGGCGAATTACACTGACTACCCCTGAGATTTGGCTAATTTACGAAAAACCACCTACTTTTTCAAAAATTACCAAAAACCTCCTAAGGTTTCAAAAATATTACAAACTTATTCGAATTTCCGAAAATACCCCTTCCCTTTTTTTGGATGATTTACGCTGACCACCCTGAGATTGGGTTAATTTACGAGAAACCCCCTATGACTTCAAAAATTACCAAAACCCCCCCCGAAGTTATACAAATATTACAACTAGCACCTACTTAGGTTGACTTATTAATAATATTAAATCTTTTTTTTCGCCTCTGTAATATTGTTATCATAAAATTTTCATGTAATAGATTTGAAAAAAAAATGTGATTATTTATTCAAATAAATATTCTGAATTTAATGCATTAAAGGTATCTACCAACACATCAAGTATGTTATATTATCGCTAATGCGGAGTAAATTTTAAGAGAAATGAGTTAGAATCCTCAAGCTAAATAAAGTTTTTAAGTGCATTATTTAATTTCAATTTTTTATTTCAATCAATATTTATATTTCTCATTTCACATAATGGATATATACGATGCATATAATTATATTTTTCTCAAATATAAATTTAGCACATATTACGTATATTTAGTATAAATTCATAACATTAAATTCGGAATATTTATTTGAATAAGTAATCACATTTTTTTTTCAAATCTATTAAATGAAAATTTTATAATAACAATATTACAGAGGGAAAAAAAAAAAGAATTAATATTGTTGATAAGTCAACTTAAGTAGGTGCTAGTTGTAATATTAGTATAACCTCAGGGGGTTTTGGATAATTTTTGAAACGACAGGGGGTTTCTCGTAAATTAGCATAATCTCAGGGTGGTTAATGTAAATCACCCAAAAAAGGGGAAGGGGTATTTTCGAAAATTCGAATAAATTTGTAATATTTTTGAAACCTTAGGGGGTTTTTGGTAATTTTTGAAAAAGTAGGAGATTTTTTCATAAATCAACCAAACCTCATGGGTGATCAGTGTAATTTTTCCTTTTTTTAATTCGTTTAAAGAGAAATATCAAAATAAATGACATGATATGATTTGAACCGTTAAATTCATATATGAGGTCAAACATTCGGCTCACATAAAAATTTTTTATAAATCAAAAGGCATGGAGTAACTTTTCAACCATAAAAACGAAATATCATTAATATATATACACTTGGGTTCCGTTTGTTTCATGAGAATACAATGTATTCCAGGGCTTAATCTATACATAGTTGGGTGTTTGATTCATTGAGTTGACATGTATTGAAAAACAAGCAATCCATGCCGCATCGACTGAATTCATAAATTAAACCAATATTCAGTCTTTGAGAGAGGGTGTTATTAAGGTGCGTGAGTCTAAAGGTTTGGTATTCAGTGTGGCGCAATTGCATTTTCGACCTTTGGAATATGTAGATACAATCTAGGAATTTAAGATGACAAATCAAATCAGTAGATCAAGTAATTAAATAGAGAATAAAACCACAATTCCATACATCGGCAATTAAATCCAATCTACGCAAACAATTGGGCCAAGTCTACCTGATGGCTTCGAAAATGAAATATGAATTTAAGTCCAATTAACTTTTTATTGGGCTAACTTTCTTTAACCTAGCAACAAACAAAAGCTCATAAAGATTTACAACAAAACGAAATTCGAATCAAATATGCAATCGTTACTATTAATCTATATCTGTATTATTATAAAAAGAAAACTATTTTTATCTCATAAATAGCAATTATTTATGTGATTTTACAAAATTTTCCCTTCAATTTTATATAAAATAAATAGAGATATGTAAAATTGTGACTAAAATTAAAAATTTACATGAAATCAATTCAATTTGGACACCAAAATTTTGATATATTAATTTTACCCTTTTAATTAGTAAACACGTGCAATAAATATGCAAATAAAAAGGTTAATATTATAATATTACATTACCCATGTTCTCCCACTTTCTCTAATTACAATTATTTGATTTTTTTTTCTGTTTATTCTTTATCATGTAATTTTATATCATATTATTATTTTATTTTTAAATTATTATAATTTAATAAATTATTTCTAATAATTCTTAAAAAAAGTATTCTTATTAAATAAATTTAATAATATATTTATATTTTCATCCTCAAAAAAAATTTAGCTAATAAATTGAAATATATATTTTTTATATTTTGTACACACGTAGAGTGTGCAGTGTTGCTAGTTATTAAAAATAAAAATAGAAAAAGCTATTTTTATCTCACAAATGGCGGTTATTTATGTGATTTTACAAATTTTTTCCTTCAATTTTATGTGGAATAAATAGAGATGTGTAAAATTGTGGTTAAAATTGAAAATTCACATGAAATTGATTCAATTCAGATACCAAATTTTGATATGCTAATTTTATCCTTTTAATTAGTAAACACGTGCAATAAATAAACAAATAAAAATATCAATATTGTAATATTACATCCAATTTAAAAAAACTCATGTTCTCAACCACAAACCACTTTTTCTAATTATAACTACTTGGTTTTTTTTTTCTTTTTATGTTTATTCTTTATCATGTAATTTTATTTCATATAATTATTTTATTTTAAAATTATTATAATTTAATAAATTATTTCAAATAATTCTTAAAAAAGTATTCTTATAAAAGAAATTTAATAATATATTTATATTTTCATCATAAACAAAATTTAAGTACTAAATTGAAATATATATTTTTTTATATTTTAATTTGCACATGCATAGAGTGTGTGGTGTTCCTAATACTATTATAAAAAGAAAGTTATTTTTATTTCACAAATGACAGTTATTTATGTGATTTTACAAAAATTGCCATTCAATTTTATATGAAATAAATAGAGACATGTAAAATTATGGCTAAAATTGAAAATTCACATGAAATCAATTCAATTCGGATACCAAATTTTGACGTGTCAGTTTACCCCTTTAATTAGTAAACACATGCAATAAATATGCAAATAAAAAGGTCAATGTTATAATATTACATTCAATTTAAAAAACCCATGTTCTCAACCAACAAACCACTTTCTCTAATTATAATTATTTGATTTTTTTTTGTGTGTGTTTATTTTTTATCATGTAATTTTATTTCATATAATTATTTTATTTTTAAATTATTATAATTTAATAAATTATTTCAAATAATTCTTAAAAAAAAAGTACTCTTATTGAAGAAACATAATAATATATTTATATTTGCATAAATGTAGAGTGTGCGATGTTGCTAGTATTAACAAAAGCAAAATCAAAATTTGAATTGGTCATTAATGTCTATTACTTTTCAAATTTCTTATATGGTCGCACCAACCGTGTACATATATATATGGGTGGCAATATGCGTAAAATTCGGGTTCAACCCAATTCAACTAATTTAAATAAGGTTGTGGCATATTTTCCTTGTTTATAAAAAGGTGAAATAAAATTATTACAATACCCAATAAAATAAGATTCACAAAATTTATGGTAAGTTAAAAATTACAAATGTCTACATTATGACCTGGTTAGTTTTAGGTCAAAACTGTGGATTAAGTCTGCCTAATTTTCTTCGAACCATACTTAGTCTTTTGGGAAATTCTATCATTAGTCACAGTTCGTAAGTGACTAACGTTAATCACCTTTAATTCTAGCCATTAGATGTGTGATATTTAATCTAAACCATTAATCTTTATATGACCTGCAACCTGTTATGCAGGTAAATTAGAAAGGTTACCTGCTATACAGGTTAGCAAGGGAATTTTTATACAACCATTATTATAGTAGACCATTTATGGCTAACTAAATATTAACCAAATAAAATTTTATTTTTAAAATAAAAAAAGGAAACCATGGTACTCATTATAATTTTTTTTAATACCATTGTACTATTATAATATTGTAGTACCATTATAATCAGTTAATTTTTTATGTTTTAATACCATGGTACCATTATTTTTATTTTTAAATTATAACTACCATGGTACTTTTTATAAAAAAAATTTAATTTCAGAAATGTGTATTAACAAGGATAATTAATTGAAAATTGTGATAAAAAAAATTAAAATACTAAATTGATACCAAAATAAATATTATTTATAACTCAAAAATTCGAATATATGTTAATACTTGATAAAAATTTACATTTAATTTAATTTTTTAACATATTTTAAAAATGTATCACATTCATTATAAATTATTTTAAGAATATACATAGAATATGAACATCTATTTTTTAAAAAAGAAAAAAATTATAAAATATGGATATCATTATTAAGTAAACTGTTTATATTATCCATAGATTTATTTCAAAACGATTGATCTGTAGTAATATTGAATAATGTAATTTTAAAATCAATTTGTACGTATAAAATACAAAGAGAGGAACACAACAAGCATTAGTTGGTAAAAGAAATTGTGCTTTGATTGGAGATATGCTATGAAACACAACAACAACAACAACAACAACAACAACAACAACAACAACAATAATAATAATAATAATAATAATAATAATAATAATAATAATAATAATAATAATAATAAGAAGAAGAAGAAGAAGAAGAAGAAGAAGAATATAAAAATCGTTTATTGATTTGAATAGTTACGGTTAATATATATAATGAAATATTATTTGCACATAGTTTGTTTGACTTATTTAAAATAAACAAAATAAATGTAAATAGTTTATTTGAATTTATTTTTTTTCCTAGAATTTTTATTTTATTTGTACGTCTATGAATTCATATAATATTTTTCATACTAGCGAGTCAATATTTTAATGATAACTTGGAGAAAATATATGTACTTATATGATTGAATGCCGAATATTATTCTCCATTTATAATAATAATAATAATAATAATAATAATAATAATTTTAGTTAAATTCATCCATGAGATTACTTAAAAGAGAATAATAATATTATTATCTATAAGTAATGAAATAAAATATGATGCAATTTTTATTTAATTGAAGTTGAATATTTAAATTGCAGTAGAAATAATTTATACTATGAAGTCTTAATAACTAAGGAAATTTTTTGTTTAAGGTTAATAATTAAATGAATGATTTGAGAGAGAGATAGATCGAACATGGAACGTTATATATATATATATATATAGAGAGAGAGAGAGAGAGAGAGAGAGAGAGAAATTAGGAAATATGGAGAGAGAGAGAGGGGGAGGAGAGAGAAATTTTGACTTATGATAGCGGTTGCTCAAAAATTATAAAAACCTACAACATATTAAAATATTTTAAAATTATACACGTGGCAGTTTTTTAGAGGGTGACTAAGATTAGTCACCTACGATTGTGACTAATTATAGAACTCCCCTAGTCTTTTTGACTTAAACATGTATTAGCTAGAAGAGAACGAACTTTTAATATTTTAAATTCTTTTAAATTTTAACCTTTTATTTATTTTTCTTGTTTATTGACTCGGGTGTTTAATTACGTATCCATACATTTAAAATTAGATCAAATTATGTTTTTTTTTATACAATCAACTTGATACACCCTATGGATGTCAATCAAAACGACACACACATTCACCTAAAGGAGAAGGGGAGAGGACAAGAAAATTCGAACCCACAACCTCAATGGTGTTGACTTGCACCTCCGTCATTGGACTACAACCCTAGTGACAGATCAAATTATACATTAAGATGAACATCAAATGTGCCGTATCATATCTTGCCACTAATTAGACCTCATAATTCATAATTAACTAGAGACGTCTCACGAACAAAAATTTTAACTGTACTAAAACTGGTTCTAATGTAATTTATAACACAATATAATCATGGCCAATGAACTACACATAAACCTACACCATTTGCACATAATTGAGATTAATTAAGAATGAAAGGGAAATGAGTCGTGTAGTCATGTTAAACGGTAGGTGGCTAAACAATAACCTTCAACTCACTTGTAAACTTAGTTTACATTATTATTATTATTATTTTTAGAGAGAGAGAGCGAGAGAGAGAGAGAGAGAGAGAGAGAGAGATAGCGAGAGAGAGACAAAAAATGCCTCCAACTGCTTATAACTTAGTAGTCAAATTTTCCAGCATTTTCCCTTCAATCCTAAGCTAAAATTATCACTGCCAGAAGGAATTCAACATTGAAGAAGAATTGCAAATTGCATTTAAAACTAAGGTAAGAAATATAGTAATCATCAAATGTTACATAGTCCATAACCAAATGTCCTATAAAAAAAAAATTGCAATGGGAAACTTTTTTCGGGTAAAAATTGAAACTTTACCCTGCTAATAAGCTGAGCCAAGCCGAGCTGAACTATGGTATTGTCCCTGCTGGTGAACACTTCAAATATCCTGTAAAGAATCAATGAATCTGTACAGTTGTGTGTTTTTAGAGTATGATGATCAGCTTGAAAGCAAGCCGAGCCGCGGCTCGTGCTCATGGCTGGCTCCTAACCACCATGGCTTGATCAAGTCACTGCACTCTTCTTCAACCGGAGCAGGCAAGTTGAGATCAAGAAAATCGCGTATTTCGCGTATTGGCGGTGTCTGAGTAATCTCAACCGTTGGATTAGCACCACTTTTCGCGTGATGATCGCCGATCAAGTGTGATCTCTTGTGCCCGCCTAAGGCTTGTCCTGATGGGAAAACTTTGAAGCAAATTGGGCACTCATGCTCTTTATCACTTTGACTAGGAGAGCTGTGTTTGTTCTCTTCAGTTTCAATGGTACAGTTCTCACTTGTTGGAGCACAGCTGCCCTTGAACTTCTTGTGGCTGGCTCTGTGGCCGCCTAGAGCTTGGTATGAAGGGAAGCCCTTTTTGCAAATTGAGCATGTGAATTTGGACTTTTTGTGAGCAAAATCTTCAGAGTTATGTGGCAAATTTTTAGGCAGGGTTTCATCACAAGAGTCGAAAACGGGACTTATACGGTCCCAATCCCGTTTGTTGTCCCGCGAAAGGACGATCAAACTCAGAGCAACCTCCTCTTGTTCTAGCTGATCATCATTGATCTCAGAAACGCAAGGCAAAAAATTCGAAGCATTTGTGCCAGATGTGTACCTTTTGGTCAATCTGTCTGACCTCTTCTTCTTGCGTAAAGGGGTTGCGCCCTCGTTGTCCGACTGGCTATCCGCGATCGGTTTATTTGAGTTGCTGTTGCAAGAATCCTCATGATCAGTGATGGTGCTTGTTGTTATCCTTGCGTTCGGAGAGTGGCATTTCATGTGGCCAAACAAGGCCTTCCAAGAATGGAAGCTTTTGCCACATTCCTTGCAGGGCTTGTCTTGAAGCAAAGTATCTTGCTCTCTTGACTTTGAGGACTTGTTTGGATTGACAAGAGGGGGGAGTTTCTTCTTGGGTTGCTTTTTTTCGTCGTTTTTTTCGTGATTGGCCGGCGAGAGGTTGATCAAATGAGACCTCATGTGGCCCCCCAAGGATCTGCCACAGGGGAAGCTTTTGCTGCAGAATTTGCAGATGTGCTTAAGCTCCTGATCTTCATCCATAACTAAGTTGAAATCAAAGAGAAATTAAGGGGAGCAAAGATCAAGAAAAAGATTTGATTTTTGATTTTTAGACCAAAAGATATGCTAAAAGTTGTGATCCCAGTAGAGGAGATGATCCTATTAGACCAAATGCTAATGAAACAGAACTAGAAGCAATAGGTCAGATCAAGAAACCAAAAAAGTGAATAATTTAGCTCAAAACGGAAGTGGGATTTCAGTTTCTTGAATCTTCAAAAATCAGCTCAAAATATCATCAATTTTGTTTTGTAGAGCAAGATCTGATGAGCAATAAAAGTGTTAGCTAGCAACTAAAGCAAGTCTCTCTTTTTGTCTCTCTCTCTCTCTCTCTCTCTCTCTTATTTTTCTTGTTGCTCGTACTAGAAGTAGTAGTAGCTATAGGGTAGTTGGAAGTTAAAGAAAATATCAAAATATTTTAAGCTAAAGGTCAGTTACCTTTGATGCAAATGATGGCTATGAACAAGCCATTGTTAAGGAACAAAGTAAGAAAAGAATAAAATAAAAAACAATATAACTTCTCTCTCTACTAAACACACTATATTTTGGAGGAGAAAACGATGCATGAAAGCAATGATAAAAAAGAGGCAAAATAAAGCAAACAAAGATAGCAGCGCATGTACTCCAACTGAGAATCCTCCACCATCCTAATCCAAGGGCTGACGTTTTCAAGCGACGAAAATCCAACGGCTGTAAAAAATGGTGGGGGAGAAGAAAAAAGAAAGTCTAAAAGCTAATTAAGTTCTAACACATATATATATATATATATGTATATATTCACACACACACACACACACACACACACACACTATTCTTTCCTTTGTCTTGATAGCAAAGCCCACAATGCCTAGTGAAAGATGGGAGTTCCCCTCTTTTGTCTTTGGCAGTTGTTCTTTTGGACTTTCTCCAATCTCTTTATATTTGCTTTTTCGTTTTCGTTTTCGTTTTTGTTTTTTTTTTTGCCTTTTCTTTCTTTGGTTAAGCGAATGAAAACAAAGATCCACAATATGTGGCGTAGGGCCCCACGGCCCACCCTAAGTTATCAACTGCACTTCGCTTCGGCTGCTCCACCTATCTAATTTTGTTAACCTGGTCCATACATTAATAGGATTATTGAATATGACTTATCTTTTGATTGATAAATAGTCTTGCTTTGCCAATTACTTTTGGTTTCGTTCAAGGGAGTTGTGTGAGGATTGTGCAAGGTGTTGAGTAAAATAAGTTATTTCATTTGATATATTTCAATTTAATTAATCCTCTGTATAATTTATTTTTGATCCGAGCTTAAGGTTTAATTTAAAAAACTCTCTTGCAAATTAAAAAAAGCATTTTCGTGAATTAATTTCATTTGGGGGGGGGGGGGGGGGTGGTTAAGTGTAATTTAGCATGACATTATTATGTGGTTGACATTTTACCATATAAGATATTGCTTAAGACTATCATGTGAAAAAGGGAAAATGTAACCACAACTCTAGTTTTACTATTTTTAAACTCCCCTTATAAAAAAAATTTATTGGTAAAGTTAAAGAAATGTGGTCTATAGAATAGGCATCTCCACCTCTATGGCGAATTCCGCACAATTATATTCTATTGTTTAGCTTAATAAGCATTTAAAACGAAAATAGTAATAATTTTGAATGAACACATGAAATAACTGAGTTATGCGGACTATGGCACTAAAAAATAACTATTATATTAGTGAAGAAGAGGGGATAATACTGTAATCATCACTAGTAATACGAATTAAGTAACAATATCTTTTATTTTGATATCGATGGAACTTATTAGATGATGAGCAAAACTTTCATTTTGTCACATTGCGACTCAACAACAATTGGAATCAAGATCTTAGTTGTCACCATTAATAATTAGTGATATTTTAGTAACAATTTCGTAACAAAAAGATCATCACACGTTGATTTTGTGGCTAAATTTTCACGGTCGCTAATTCATCTGTATATAGGTGTCATCAATTATCAATAACAATAATCTAAATGCAATTTTATTACCACTAACCCTGTAAAACCCATTTTTTTAAAAAAAAATTTGTCACTAAATGTAGATATATAAAAATGATAATAATTTTTGGGAGATGATATTGGTACTCTAAATTTTTATATTGGAGCTTCATTTTTATTGTTTTGTTAAGAGATTGACTAAAATATCCACTAATTTATAAAACATTATTTATATTATTTTTGAATAACAAATATACCCTCACACTAATATGCATATTTCTTTCATTTATATATTCATCTATTGATGGAGAAACATACAAAAACATTCTACAAAACACACACACACACACACTTGAAATAAAACTCAACAAGTCAAATACACAAATCATTGAGTACAAAAACAAAATATAGTATAATCCAAAAGATAGTATATTTTTATTAGATAGGTAAAAGTTGAACTTACTCGAGTACTTCTTAAACATTTATGTCTCCAAATAGAGTTTCGACCAAGTTATATGATATTCTTAATCCTGCCAGAAAGAGAGAGAGAGAGAGAGAGAGAGAGAGAGAGAGAGAGAGAGAAAAGAAAAGAAATAACAAGAATAAGCAATCTTTATATAGATAAAGAAATAAAGTACATCAATTTTTATTTTTTTTCTCTTTTTTATTTTTCTACTCTTATTTATCATTGTCGAGAAGCCAAGAAGATATATATTTGATTTTCCGCTCTATGTTGTGGTTTTTATCCTGTCAAAAAGAAAATATGGTGAATTAATGGTGATTTAGGATAATTTTGTCCAACAAATCAAATATGGCGAATTAATGGTGATTTAGGATAATTTTGTCCAATTAATCAAATATGGTGAATTAATGGTGATTTAGGATAATTTTGTCCAATTAATCAAATATGGTGAATTAATGGTGATTTAGGATAATTTTGTCCAACTAATCAAATTAAGGGATGTTCAAAAGGTCAGAGGGTGTTTTAGTCAAATGACTAAAACTAAAAATTAAAGTGGAGTGTCAATTTAAAAATTTGGAGTGCTAATATCATCTCCTATAATTTTTATATTATTACTTAATATATATTGTTGCCATTCTTTCTTTTTCTTTTTCTTTTTTTAATACAGTGCACAGTGCTGCCCCAACATTGAATAGTTTCCTTAAATCAAGCTAACGAGAGAAATGAGTTAGTTACGTTGCACAGAAATTGTTCAAAACAACATGTGACAACACGACGTAACTAGTAAAGAAAAAATAAATAATTAGTTGGAAAAAGCCATTTGGAAGCAAGTCCATCATGTTCACAACAACAATAGTAGTATAGTAGTGCTACAGCTTTGTTCTCAAGTTGGTTGATGCTTTGTAGTAATTAGCTAGCTCATTAACAAGGAATATAGTACAGTGACAGCGCCGGCCTTTATTTGCTCACAAGCAAGTTAATTCATGAGCCGGCTGCCTTTTTCTCATTGCACAAACCGCCCTCATAAACTGTCCTGCCAGCCGGCATTTCAATCACACACACACACACACACACATGAATGATATTGGCTCAAATTCGGATTTAGTCGGTACCTGTTGGTGACTGATATTGGGTAGTCAATGATCAATAATCAATGTATATATATATAGTTATGCTTTTCGTATATAATTTTTTTAAGTGTGGCATGTGCATGCACAATGTGCGGGTGTGACTTGGGTGGTAATTAAGTATTGATAAACTTCATTTTTGAGTTGTCATAGTTGATAATTAGTAACACCTCTATATTGGCAATTTAGCAATAATAAAATTTTAATTTGTCATAAATCATACAATGATAATTTTTTATTTCCCAACTTGTTGCTATATCATGAGTATCGTTGATTGTCAATAGTACCGATAACTGAGACAACAACTTTAACTAATTTTGTCAGTGTTGAATTGTATCGTGACAAAAATAAAAATTGTCACCTAATAGATAACATTAGCGACAACGTAGAAGGTAATGTTGTTACTTAAAACATGTTAATAGAGACAATTTAGTGTGATTGGTGAAATTAAATGCAAGAATTTGTGTGTTTTAGTGTTAAATATACTGCAAATCAAAATTGGATATGGAGTTGTTGTTCTTGTTATTTAGTCAACTTGGATGTATGCAAATATGGTTGTTGAGATGGTTACACCAAACAAAAAGTGAAAGTGCTATGCAAAACAAGTGGTAGTAAGTGGATTTCCCATTACTGCATATTGATAATCCTTCTACTTAGACAATGGGTAAAGGTGCTTAAAGTTTTGACAATGTGTCAAAATTCCTTGCATCTTTCAAGGACAACACAAATTAGGCTACCTGTATTGCAGTAAAGAGTGTGTGTGTGTGTGTGTGTGTGAGAGAGAGAGAGAGAGAGAGAGAGAGCGCAAGGGCAAAATTGTCATTTCTTATCAGATAATTAATGGTATCTCCAATCTCTCCCCCTAAGATCAACAAGGAGGGAAAAGAGTGGACTATTGACTATATATGTTAATTCCTCCATTTTTGGACCTAATTAGCTATCGTTAAAGCATTAGAGAGATTAAATTGAGATAAGCCCCTACAACCCAAACGAATTACTCAAATCGCTTAGATAAGCCCCCCACAACTTGGATGTATCGTTTGAATCGTTCTTCAATTAATGTATGTATCATGAAAATCTATAACAACTAATGCAATACAATAATACAGTAATTAGTCAAAGACAATTATAAACAACCCACTTGATTTTGTATCAGTACAAATCACGATTATTTTAATATGCAATTTATACTGTTCTTCACAATATTTAGGCCATTCATCTCCCTCTCTCTCTCTCTCTCTCTCTCTCTCTCTCTCTCTCACACACACACACACACACACACACACGGAGTAACTTGACTTGTTAGCAAAGTATATCACATATAGTTTTCCCTAAATTGATGCTCAAATTGACAAGCAAACCGCCTTCCTAGGAAACGTTGGCAACTCACTTGTCGTCACCCGTGCCTTGTGACATTATTAAGTAGAAAAAGGGATAAAAGATGCCTTGCTTTGGCTTCATTGGTCAATTTTTTTCCCCACTATTCAATACCATCCAAGACCTAACCCTAACATCACCAAAGGTAGATTACTAATTGTATTATTATCAGCAATGGTCTAGCTAGATCAAGTATAGGTTACCCATACTTTCATTTCCACCTTTTTTTTAACTTCGTAATAATTTTTTTTTTTTTTTGCATTTCTTAGAATCAGGAAGAAATAGTATATTTTGTTCAATCAAAAGAAACAAAGAAAGAAATCACATATTCTTGTGTTTTAAATTGCATTTTAGTCGTCAAAAATTTAGGTGATTTATTGAAAAACTTTATGTAGGAAGTTACAATTGATGAATAATTGAGATAATTTTTGAAAAAAATCATGTTATATACGTCGAATTAGGTTTGTTTTGTTAGCAGTGAGAACGTGCAGTAAGTTTTATTTTTAGTAATTACTAACAACACCGCACACTCTACGTGTGTAGTAAAATATAAAAAATATATATTTTAATTTAGTACTTAAATTTTTTTTAGGATGAAAATATAAATATATTATTAAATTTCTTTTATAAGAATATTTTTTTAAGAATTATTTGAAATAATTTATTAAATTATAATAATTTAAAAATAAAATAATTATATGAAATAAAATTACATGATAAAGAATACACACAAAAAGGAAAAAAAATCAAGTAATTGTAATTAGAGAAAGTGGTTTGTGGGTTGAGAACATAGGTTTTTTAAATTGTATGTAATATTATAATGTTGGCCTTTTTATTTACTTGTTTTATTGCATGTGTTTACTAATTAAAAAGATAAAATTGACACATCAAAATTTGGTAACCAAATTGAATCGATTTCATGTGAATTTTTAATTTTAGCTACAATTTTACATATTTCTATTTATTTCACATAAAATTGAAGGGTAAATTTTATAAAATTACATAAATAATCACTATTTGTGAAATAAAAATAATTTTTTTTTTATAATAGTATAGATAATACTTTCACACTGTGAATCATTCAACTGGCCCTCTCAAAAAAAAAAAAAAAAATTAATCAACTACATCATTATTCATTCAAGAAATAGTAGGCCACCTATTTGGGTATTTTCAAAGCCGCGCGTCCTTAAGTTATTTGATGTTTAAATAATAATATTATAAAGTAAACATATTATCTTACTATATCATTTGTTATAAGGATTTATAAACCCTTTTGGATGGACGGATGATGATCCTATTTTTTCGCATCAATTCACTCATTGAATGCGATCGTATTAACTATATATTAAGGACATCTTTGATACATACTTATAAGGTATTTGGATCTCTTAAAATATATTTTTAAGTGTATTTGATTTCTCGTCGAATTTCTTATGAGCCGATTAATTGTAATAAGGCTTGCATTAGGAATGCCATATAATACGGTATAACAATCTCACCTAGGAGGTAAGTTTTTGGCATTTCAATTGGCTCTTGTATATTGTCCATCTTATCCCTAAAATTGGCGTGTGGAATTACTAAAAAATGGCATTCTGTAGGAGCAAAATCAAATTTTTGTATCCTTAATACCATGTTACACATACAAATCAAACATGCACCTTTGTAAAGAATTTAAATTAAAAAAATTATCATACCAAAACAAACACACTTACAAAATACTAAAATATGGAACCCACCCACTTAAGACATTAAATATCCTATGTGCGAAATTCATTATCAAATATGTCATAAGTATAATCAATATCCATAAATTAGAATAGCTATTTAAGAAAATACTGATATAAAGGACAAATGCAAGCACTCTGTATAAATGATAACTTTATTGAAATTTTATGCATATAATCTCAATTTAAAATATATAAAAAAAACTTATGGTTTAATAATAATTTTATGTTTCCACACTGAAGTAACATTCCATTTTATAGCATATAATAGTACAAATGCATGTTTTTATACTATCGATTAACTAATGATTGAAAGCATGAAAGGAAGTGAAAATTGAAAAAATAAAAGCGATTTTAATTCTCTCACACAAACACAATCTTTAGTCCCAAGTCAAAGCAAGATGTCCCAAACATGCCTTTATTTTCACCAAACTGAAACGCTATAAAATCATGAAACTAAGGCAACACTTTATTTGCAATACCGCTTCAATAACTGGACCACATATGAAACAACATAAAATCTTAATTGATTTGAACAGAATTAGGAACATTCATTATTATGATCAACTCGAGCTTTAATCATATAAGTTGTTGTCTTGGTTGCTGAAGGCTAGGATAACTCGATCATGGTTAAACGGGCAAATAAATGACTCCAACACTTTTTTTTTTATAAGTAAATTGTTCAATATTGCATTATTTCAAGTAGTACTCG
>CM047876.1:22326140-22488554 GCA_026212405.1 Petrea volubilis | reverse complement strand
TCGTGACAAACTTGGGCACTCTCTGATCTGCTAGCGCGGTGTATTGGGGGGCCGGTTGCTAACATTCTGGAATGGTTTGGTACTGTTATCAACCAGCTGGATAAGGAGGAGTTTGCTTGGTTTTTGGTACTGATTTGGTGTCTGTGGTAGAATCGGAACAGAAGGAGGGCGGAGGGGTCTTGCCTATCGCCCTTGGAGCTTGTTGGCTTTGGAAGGAACTTTCTCAATTGCTATAAAGAGGCGACCTCAGCGCCTGTCAGACCTGAAAGACAACGCCCGACTCAAGCAGTATGGTCCCCGCCTCCACTAGACGTGGTGAAACTGAATTTCGATGGCGCTACATTCCGGGCATCTAATGAAGTGGGTATAGGTGTGGTGGCGCGCGACCACACGGGCATGTGCATTGCCTGGTTCACGGATCGGGTGATGGGTTCCATGGATGCGGAGGTTGTGGAGGCGTTGGCGGCTCGCTACGCTGTTTCTCTCGCTATTCGTCATGGATGGTCACGGATTATTCTCGAGGGGGATTGCTTGGAGGTGGTGCGGAAGTGCTCGTCTCAAGCTGAAGATGAATCAGTGGTTGGTACCATTATTTGTGAGACTCGCTCTCTTCTGAGCCAGTTTAGAGAAGCTCAAGTTAACTATGTGGGTCGCTTTGGGAACAAGGTGGCTCATTTGCTAGCAAGGAATGCTACTCCTTTTTGCGAAGGCGTGACGAATATTCCTGAGTATGCTAGCGGTGTTGTTCTGGCAGAGCTGGCTATCTAATTCTAGATTTCCTTTCTTTCAAAAAAAAAAAAATCTAGCCATTATTGAATGCGATAGTTTTTTTTTTTTTTATACAATTATTTCGTGACATCCTATAAATGTCAATCGAAAAATAACTCCACACACACGAACACATTTGAAGGGGTAGAGTAAGGATGCAAACGAGTCGAGCCGGCTCGCGAGCCTGACGAGCCGGCTCGACCCATGTTCTAACTCGAATTCGATGAATTCGAGCTCGAGCCGAGCTTAAGCTCGGTTCGTATATTATCGAGCCGAGCTCGAGCCTAATAATTTGTGTTCGTTGGCTCGCGAGCCTATTAATATTTTAATATTTATTTATTTTATATAATACTATATATATATATATATATATAATGTTGGGGAAAAAATAAAAGTAAGAGTCAAAATTAAAAGTAGGAGTCAAAACCCTATAATTTTGCCCAGATATCTCGTCCCTCTCTTCTGCCTGCTTTGAACTCTCTCTCTCGCGTCTCTGACTCTCTTCTCCCTTCTCTTCGCCTCCGCCACCACGTCTCCACCGCCGCCTCTGCGTCTCCACCGTGGGGCTCTCCGTCTCCCGTGTCCACCAGCTCCATGTCTCCACCTCCGCCTGTTCGCTACTGCAGCCTGCATCTCCAGTCTCCACCGCCGCGTCCCTTAGCCGCGAGCCTCCACCGCCGTGAGCCTCCACCGCCGCGAGCCTCCACCTCCACCGGATAAGTGAGTTTTCTCTTTCTATATTTATATTTATAAATTATTCATCCTTTAATTTTTTTTTGCACCTTTAATTTCTTTATTTTTCTTTCATCCGAGCTGTCAATACCATCATTTTTGGGTACAATGTTGTAATTTGGGCGTTTATGTTGTCTGAGTTGTTACTTTCATGGGATGTTGTGTTGTCGGTGAGATGACAAAAATAATAGACCCCATTTGGAACCCGAAGTGGAGATGCTCGAACAAGCTGTGCCGAACGAGCCAAACGAGCCAATCGAATCGAGCCGAGCCGAGCCGAGCCGAGCCGAGCTCGAGCCTCAAATTTCCAGCTCGTCGAGCTCGAGCTCGAGCTCGAGCCTAGAAAAAATGCCAAGGTTCGGCTCGGCTCGACTCATTTGCATCCCTAGGGTAGAGGACAAAATGATTCGAACTTATGAACTCCTTGATATCACTTTCAAATCCCGCTACTCAACTTTGAGCCGAATAGCGAATGCGATAGTCACAATGCAAATGTTTCAATAAACTAAAATGGTATCAATTGACTATAGTTGATCATAGCGTAGCCTTCTTCAATGCACTACTTTTTTTCTATTATTAAAATATCATAATAAGAGATTCAGTATGGCTCTCCCAATTCGAATAACCTAATTATCTCAAAATATTTATTTTAAACTAATAAAACCTTTTTTGTACTTTTCTAAAAGCATCAATGTATCATGCGATCATGCTATTGATAGCATATAATATATAATCGTTATAACAATTAAAAGTACAAAAAAAAGTAATTAGGTCTGGCAATGGATAGGGTTTTACCCTATCCTAATCTTAATCATAAAAATACTCAATTAAACATACCATATATTCTATCCTATTCGATTTAAATATTTATTCATTGTATATGTGTATTGGGTATACCCAATTTTTAGGGTAAGGTCTTGACCCTACCTAATCATATTTTTTTTTATTTGTCTTTTTTTTATATTATATTTTTTTTAGCTCACACACACAGTTAACAGTATACACGCGCATTTACACACACTGCGCACACACACACACTTTTTTTTCACACACACACACACATTTTTCACACATACACACATATTTTTCACACACATGCACACATATTTTTCACACACATGCACACACACATTAAACCATTATTTTTCATTTTTTATTTTCAAATACGGGCCACTTTTACTAATCCAAGCTTTTGTAACTTTAATTTATTCATAAGCGCAAGGAAGTGTTTGGTTCATACTTATGAGGCATTTATACCCAATTTTCAAACATATTTCTTGTGAGTCGATGGGTTGTAATTCGGCTAGATTTTGGAACCCCAAAATGTGCGTTATAAGAGATTCACCCATGATTACAAATTCAACACTTCAACTTGGTCGTGTGTTTTGTCCATTTTATCCCTAGCAAGAAGATTCACAAAGGGACCAAAAAAGGGCCTATCATGGGGGCAAAATTGACTTTTGAGCCTTACAGCTATGGCCATACATAAATCAACACATGCATCCTTTTAGTTATCTATATTATTATAAAAAGAAAGTTATTTTTGTCTCATAAATGATAGTTTTTTTTTTTGTAATTTTACAAAATCTTCTCCTCAATTCTATGGGAAATAAATAGAGATATGTAAAATTTAGGTTAATATTGGAAATTCACATGAAATCAATTTAATTCGGATACCAAATTTTGATGTGTCAATTTTACCCATTTAATTAGTAAACACATACAATAGAGAAGCAAATAGAGAGGATAATATTATAATATCACAATCCAATTTGAAAACTCACTTTCTCAATTTACAAATCACTTTCTCGATTATTTTTGTTTTTGGAAGTTGAAACTCATTTTTAATAAAAAGTCTTTCAAATCAATAATTAATGTTTTTAGTTTTATCTCTCTCTCTCTCTCTCTCTCTCTCACACACACACACACACACAAATAATTTCTCTAATTATAATTATCCAATGCTTTTTTCTTCTTTTTGTATTTATTTCTTTATCATGTAATTTTATTTGATATAATTACTTTATTTTTAACTTATTGTTATTAAATAAATGATTTCAAATAATTCTTAAAAAAGTATACTTATGAAAGAAATTTAATAATATATTATTATTTTGATCCTAAAATAGTTTAAGTACTAAATTAAGGTATATATTTTTTATATATTGTATATACATAGAGTGTACGGTACTGCTAATATATATATAAAAAAACATGCATCCATTTAAGGGGTTTCAAATAAATAAAATATTATACTAAAACAAATATATTTACTAAATGCGAAAAAGTGGCCATTGCAAACACCGAATTACCTAACGTGACTGAATTATAATTAAAACTCTTTTTTAATTCAATTTTAATCCCAAGACTTTTGTGAAACCTTAGCTGCTAATATCAAGTCACGACGGTATTAATTGGGTGATTGCCATTTACCCCCTCATTTTTAAGCACTCAGCATGTTGTCCATTAAATTAAGGGAATAGCATTTAACTTCATTAAAATTCATACACAACGCATTTTGTTTCAAATAGTATCTCCAAAAAAACTTGCCATTGAAAAGCTCTTTCTCTACTATCAACTGCGTCAAATGTAATATAATTATACAATATTTTATCACTTATTATTGCTTAAGTAACTTTTTTATTTACTTTTTTGCTGTATTGTAATTGATATTATTTAATAGTAAAAGTTATTATAAAATACTAATAAGGGGCAAACTACAAAAGTAGATGTAAGTTGAGGGGTTAATTGCTTATTACGCAATATCGATGGAAAAAGTGATAAAATGGTGAAAGTTGAGGGGGTGAAATGCCATTTACCGTCATTAATACGCCTATGACCTATTTATGTGCAAATTGTGTAACCAGTAACTACATACTAATTGTTTCGCTCAAAAAAGGGGAAAAAAAAAACTACATACTAATTGAAATTCGCACGGACACAACACGCACTACACATAGTAAAAAATACACGCACATCGCATGCTCTCTGCGCAGACCGGCCGCCAGTCAAGCAGTCGGAGACCTCGCCGGAGACTTTAACTTTGTTCTCTGGTTTCTCTCTCTATTCATAGGTTATTCTCGCTTCCTCTTTGCCTTCAAAAGTTAATATCATAGTTGCTTCAATTGAATTAAGCCCAGAAAGCGGAATCAACGTGTTGTTTCCGAATGTTGATTTCGGAGGCGGGTTTCTAGTTGCATGTTCTCTTTGAGTATTGGGTTGTTGAACTTTTGCGAATTTTTTTTTTTTGAATCTTGATACCTTGGTACTTGACATAGTGACGTGAAAAGGGGTTTTTCTTCCAAACGAAGTGGATGAAATTGAGTCTTAACTAAAATCATCTTGGATTAAAGTGGTTTGGCATGTTGAGTATTTGGTTATGTTTATATAAGCTAGGGCTGTTTTGCTAGAAATTGATGGAATATTTGAACGTTGTTGTTGGTTAATGATTGAGGGTGGAGTGAAGTAGGCTATTGAACTTTCATATTTCATGGCTCGGTTGGATTAATTGATTTTAGACTAAGTTTATGTTACTGTTTGTATGAGTGAGTGTAGGAAATGCTTGGGGCGCGGCGCTGAAGCAAATCCTTTGTTATGAGGCCAAATTGGATTGAATAAAAGAACTTTTGTTTTGGTCAGCCTAATGTTTTGTTTTTTCCTCACTATAACCCAAACAATAGACATAATGTTGGTTGTGCACCTTTTCTTGTTTTCCCGTTTTCTTTTATTTTTTAGGACCTTAGGTTGACATTTTCCTGAAAGAAAATTCAGAAACAACTTTTGTTTACTGAGAGTTGAGGTTAAATTTGTTGGAGGGACGATGTCTTGCTCATTGTGCTAAAAATAGCTGAGGCCGATAGCTACTTTTGCTTCAATCTTATGCAATGTTAGGATGTGATCCTGTTTTCTGATTATGCTAAAATTTTTCATATGCTTGTAATTTGAAATCTGTGACTGCTTTCTGCTCATGCCTTCAATTTTGAGTCTGTGTAAGGATTTTTTGGGGATTTGGCGAGGTCTATGAAAATAAGCAAGAATTGGATGGCCCCATCTGTATGATTGGACAATCATCAAAATTCAGAATTCTCACCAATTGCATTTGTCTTTACCCCATGCCTTGTATTGAACTTCTCTCTCTCTATAGTCAGATTGATATGCTCTCTCTAGGTTGCTGAGAGTTGAAATTGTCCTTCACGTTTTTCCCTATCTCACAAGTTAATCTTTGTACGGAAACAGTTCAGAAGGTTTGTAGTCCGCAGCCCACAAAGAGTTACAGAAATGGAAAACGGAGGCCATGAGATACCAGAAAATGCCAATGAACGTGTGTAAAATCATAATTTTCAAAATCGACATTTGTCAGACATAAGATGTTGTTATTCATTATATTCTCTGGTGTTATTCAGATTGCCCAGGGCCTCAGTCTGAATCAGCTGGAAAATCTGATGCTTGTGAAGGATGTCCTAATCAGGAGGCTTGTGCTACTGCTCCCAAAGGACCTGATCCAGGTTGTTTTTCCATTATGTTTTTTATTTCTTATCTAGAAATACAAACAATAATTGGACATGTTTGCGGCAAAAACAACTTTTGTACCCCAGATGAAACAGAAGGCGGGATTTCCTAAATCTTGGACCATAACTTAAGAATCTTCTACACATGTTTGCATCCTCAACATTAAACTACCTGTTGATTGCATCTTGTAAAGAGAAGAACTCTTATTTCTCTTATACATTCAGTAAGGCATTACACATATTTATACTAATACAAAGGAAAAAGATCCTACATATTTTATGCTAACATGTTTCCACTAACCTATAATTATGCTAACATGTTTCCACTAAGCCTATAATTATGCTAACATGTTTCCACTAAGTTTATAATAATGTTTCCACTAAGTTTATAATAATGCTAACACTCCCCCTCAAGCTGGAGCATAGATGTTAATCATTCCCAGCTTGTTACAAAGATATTCAATTCGAATTCCATTTAAGGCTTTTGTGAATATATCCCCTAGTTGCTCTCCTGTCTTTATATAGCCTGTGGAGATGAAGTTCTCTTGGATCTTCTCACGGATAAAGTGGCAGTCGACCTCGATATGTTTGGTCCTTTCATGATACACCGGATTTGAAGCAATGTGAAGAGCAGCTTGATTGTCACACCAAAGTTTTGCTGGTAATACTGGCTTTAATCCCACTTCAGCTAGAAGGTGATGTATCCACAAAACTTCACATGTAGATTGTGCCATAGCCCTATACTCGGATTCTGCACTTGATCTGGACACAACGTTCTGTTTTTTACTTTTCCATGACACCAAATTCCCACCGACAAAGACACAATAACCTGTGGTGGATCTTCTATCAACTTTCGAGCCAGCCCAATCAGCATCCGCAAAACACTCAATGCGAGTATGTCCATGATTGGTATATAGTATGCCAAGTCCAGGAGCTCCCTTTAAGTAACATAAAATATGTTCTAGTGCTGCCCAATGTTTAATTGTAGGGGTGGACATAAATTGGCTGACTATACTGACTGCATATGCAATATTCGGACGAGTTACAATGAGATAGTTCAATTTCCCAACTAGTCTCCTGTATGTATCTGGATCATCGAAGGGATCGTCATCTTCTTTCATAAGATGTTCATTAGGATTCATTGGAGTGCTACTCGGCTTAGCTCCCAACTTTCCTGTTTCTGCAAGTAAGTCTAGTACGTACTTCCTCTGGGACAAGAAAATCCCTTTCTTACTTCTCATCACTTCAACTCCCAAGAAGTATTTTAGCTGGCCCAAGTCTTTTGTATGAAACCGAGTGTGCAAGAAAGTTTTGAGGGACGAAATTCCAGTATCATCATCTCCTGTGATGACAATATCATCAACATACACAACAAGAAGAATAATGCCAGCTGTAGAGTTCTGTAAAACACCGAGTGATCACTCTTGCTTTTCTTTAACCCGAACTCCTGGACGACTTCGCTAAACTTTCCAAACCAAGCCCTAGGACTTTGTTTCAAGCCATACAAAGATTTCTTCAAACGACATACTTTCCCAGACTCCCCCTGAGCAACGAACCCAGGTGGTTGCTCTATATAAACTTCTTCATGTAAATCCCCATGAAGAAATGCATTTTGATGTCTAACTGATATAAGGGCCAATTGTGAGAGGCTGCCAAGGAGATGAAGAGTCGAACAGAGGTGAGTTTGGCCACTGGGGAAAATGTATCGGAGTAATCTACCCCATAAGTTTGAGCATATCCTTTAGCTACAAGCCTAGCTTTCAATCTCGCCAAAGATCCATCTGGATTGACTTTAACTGCAAACACCCATTTGCACCCCATAGCCTTCTTTGCTTCAGGTAAATTCACCAAATCCCAAGTTTTATTCTCATCCAACGCTAGAATCTCCTCGAGCATTGCTTTAGACCACCCAGGATGGCTCAAAGCCTCATTAACAGTCTTAGGCACAGAGATAGAATCTATAGAAGCAATTAAAGAGCTAGACAAGGATGACAGGTGATTATATGAAATGAAATTGGCAATAGGATAAGTAGATTTAGGAAGGGTACACTGACGTTTACCTTTACGAAGACTAATGGGGAGATCAAGATCATGTTGAGTAGGATCCGATGACGAAGGAGCTGGTGCAGGACATGTATCTTTGGTCTCTTGTCGCCTGGTGTAAACCTGAACAATCGGTGGTTTCTGTGGAACGGAAGGACCATTATCTGAGAATTGGGTACTTGAAACCATAGGAGTAATACCATCCTCAAAGTGTTCACCAGAAGTACTTGGATGCGCAAAAGTATAGATGAGCCAATCATCATCCTCCCCCTGGCTTGGAGGCTTAGGGGGAGAGTAAAAGAAAGGTGTGTTTTCCGAAAATACCACATCAGTTGAAACCAAGTATCTCTTGAGGTCCGGGGAATAACATCGGTACCCCTTTTGAAGGCGAGAATATCCAAGAAAAACACATTTTAAAGCTTTGGGATCTAGCTTAGTAACGTGGGGTCGTACATCGCGCACATAACACGTGCTTCCAAATAGTCGAGGCTCCACTGGAAACAAGGACTTATTCGGAAATAGTACAATGTACGGAACCTCTCCACTGAGTACTGTAGACGGCATACGATTGATCAAAAAACATGCTGTGGATACAGCGTCAGCCCAAAACTGCTTAGGAACCTTCGTCTGAAACATAAGAGCGCGAGCTGTTTCAAGTAAATGTCTATTCTTCCTTTCGGCAACTCCATTCTGATATCTTTAGCATTGTCACTTCTTAGGATTCGTACAGAGATGTTAAATTGAGTCTTAATTTCAGCACAAAAAGCAACAAAATGAGAGAAAACTTCGGAACGATTTTTCATAAAATATATCCAAGTCATTCGCGAAAAATCATCCACAAAAGTGACAAAGTACTTAAATCCAAATTTTGACTCAACAGGACAAGGACCCCATACATCAGAATGTACTAATTCAAAAGCAGAGCTAACTCTTTTATTTGGTCTAACACCTAACGACTTATGATGGTGTTTCGCGAACTGACACGATTCACAGTCTAATGAAGAAACGTCACAAAATTGAGGACACAACTTCTTTAACACTGGTAGAGAAGGATGTCCAAGCCGACAATGTACTTCAAATGGAGAGACAATACCAGGGCACGCAACCGACCGTGGTACCCATGCATCAAGAACATAAAGACCATCAGATACATGTCCTTTACCAATAATCTGCTTCGTCATAAGATCCTGAAAAAGGCAATGGTCAGCAAAAAAATGAGACACAACAGTTAAGATCTTTGGTAAGCCGACTCACAGAAATCAAATTAAAGGCAAGATTTGGTAAACTGAGCACAGAAGGCAAGGTAATAGAGGAGGTAGGCTTAACAATGCCAGATCCCACAATACTATAGGTGGACCCATCAGCTATAGTTACGGGGGAAGGTGATTTGTGAGATTGAAAGCTGTAGAAGATGTCGGGATTACCTGTCATGTGGTCTGTAGCACCTGAATCAATGACCCATTTGTTTGAAGATGAGACAAGGCAAGTTTTACCTGACTTTGCAAAAACGGTAGCTGGGGTGGCCTTTTTCACAGATTCTTGATATTGACAGAATCTAGCATATTCGTCAGCTGAAATAACAACATTATCAGTGGATGGACTAGGAGTAGAAACAACATTAGCAGTTAGGGATCTTTGATTGCGATTCGGCGGTCGTTTGCAAAACCTCTTGGTATGGCCTGGTTCATGACAATTGTAACAAATGATGGTGTGGGCAACATTGTTGCGGTTGTTGTCTCCTCTCCTGTTGTATGGTTTTTTTCCATTATCATTGCCCCCTCCTTTGGCAACAAGGATATTGGTCTGCTGATGAGATGACGTACTTTCTGTACGTAGTACCCTACTGAAGACATCCTGAAGAGTAGTGATATCAGAACTGGAGAGAATTTGAGATTTGGCAGTCTCAAACTCCGAAGGGAGGCCAGCTAAAAAACTCATTATCGCCATTTGTTCCCTCTGTGCTTGTTGTACCTTCATGTCAGTACTAAAAGGCAAAAGCATGTTTAATTCTTCATAAGTCTTCTTAAAATCCATAAAGTAGGTTGTGAGTGACCTGGCATCCTTCTCAGCACGATAAAAAGCCCTACAAACCTCATAAATACGAGACACATTCCCTTTGCCATAATACAAGAACTCCAAATAATCCATCAATTCCTTAACATACTCACAATGATTAATTAAACTCATTACTTCATTATCAATGGAGTTTCGAATTTGCAAGAATAAACGTGCGTCATCCCTTAACCAAACTTGTTTAGTTTCGTCTTTGGGGGATTCTTCAGTCAAGTGGTCATCTTTGTCAACACTACGTAAATAAACCCTTATCGTCTTACTCCATGCCAAATAATTAGAGCCATTTAATTTTTGCTCAGTAATTTTTGACATCGCCGGAACAATCTCATTAATAAATCCCTTGTTTTCACTCATGTTGACCGACTAATTAGACTTTATTACCAACACGGCATAGTAATAACCCAAATATTATCCAAAAAACACAGATTTGCAAGTGTGACTGTAAATACCTTAGTACAATCGAGCAACAGATCTGATTCGGTCACTGTACAGCTGTCGAACAACTGCACCCACACCAGAAACGTACCGGAAACGTCGAGTCGAAGCCGGAAAGTCATGGACGGCCGCCTGCCGCCTCCGCACGCGCCGGCGCGTGAGAACCGGCTGAAAACCCTAAGTGGCGCGTGGGGCCCACGCGCTGCTCGTCCGGTCGCCGGAAAACCACCGGCCGGCCGGAAATCGCTCTCCGCCGCTGTCTGTGGTGGAGGTGAGAAATAACGGGCACCCTAAGGGTAACCCACGCCCATTGTTGTTTCTAGACTACAAACCCTAGAATTTTTTTTTTTTTTCTCTTCTCTTGTGTGCTCTGATACCATGTAAAGAGAAGAACTCTTATTTCTCTTATACATTCAGTAAGGCATTACACATATTTATACTAATACAAAGGAAAAAGATCCTACATATTTTATGCTAACATGTTTCCACTAACCTATAATTATGCTAACATGTTTCCACTAAGCCTATAATTATGCTAACATGTTTCCACTAAGTTTATAATAATGTTTCCACTAAGTTTATAATAATGCTAACACATCTATGATATCATACATATAGTAATCGCTCATGGAAAGTCAAGTTTATGTCCTTTGGTATTGGCTATCAATACTTTTTAGTGACTGGCTGAAATATATATATATATAGTGACTTGTTAGCAGGAAAGATTGGACTCTGTGTTTGGTGGGTTTTGAATTAATAACGGAAGCATTGTAATCAATGTTTATTACGTGGCCTGCAGGGTTGTGTGATCTGAAGTCCATATAAGTGGTTCGATATCTGATAGGTAAAAGAGTGATGTCTTCATAATACTAGGAGTTGGGCATTGTCAGCAGTCCTTTTCGTTGTTTGTTTTATCATTAGCGTAAGTGGCACATTTTCATACCAGTAAAAGCATAGCTCTGTGTTTTGGTACTACGTTGTAATGTTTCTTCAAAGAGCATTGTTACAATGAGATGCATTTTGATTCTGAATCATGAGAGTATGTCATTCAAAGCAAGTTTATATATTCCTTGCTTTCTTGTTATTTTTTTAGCTAATGAATATCAAGTTAGTCTGTGGTGATTTGCTAACAACATTTGACTATGCTTTTTTTGTATTCATGGATTTTTGGTTCTTTTGTAGACTTGGTCTCTATTGTTGAAAGAATGGCTACAGTCAAACACAAAATACTAGTCTTGTCCGGCAAGGGTGGTGTTGGCAAGAGCACATTCTCGGCTCAACTCTCATTTGCCCTGGCAGCTATGGATTTCCAAGTGGGCCTCCTGGACATAGATATCTGTGGTCCAAGCATCCCAAAGATGCTCGGTCTTGAAGGTCAAGAGATTCACCAAAGTAACCTGGGATGGTCTCCTGTTTATGTCGAGTCCAACCTCGGAGTTATGTCAATCGGATTCATGCTTCCCCACCCTGATGAGGCCGTCATATGGAGAGGACCTCGCAAGAATGGAATTATCAAGCAATTTCTCAAGGACGTCTATTGGGGCGAGCTTGATTTTCTTGTAGTTGATGCACCGCCCGGCACTTCAGACGAGCATATATCAATTGTTCAATTCCTCCAAGCAACCGGAATAGACGGTGCTATTATTGTCACGACCCCGCAGCAGGTATCTCTCATAGATGTGAGAAAAGAAGTTAGTTTCTGTAAGAAGGTTGGGTTGCCAGTTCTCGGAGTAGTTGAGAACATGAGTGGTTTGTGCCAACCATTGTCAGAGTTCAGATTCATGAGCATAACAGAGATGGGTGAACAAAAGGACATGACGGATTGGGTTATTGCATCCATGAGAGAGAAAGCTCCAGAAATGCTGAATTTGGTGGCTTTTAGTGAAGTGTTTGATAGTAGCGGTGGTGGTGGTGCTAAGATGTGTGTGGATATGGGTGTTCCTTTTCTTGGAAAGGTTCCGTTAGATCCTCAGCTGTGTAAAGCTGCTGAAGAAGGAAGATCTTGCTTTGATGATAGTAAATGTCGGGCAAGCGCTCCGGCCTTGAAGGCCATCATGGAGAAGCTGTTGTCACAACTGAACATGTCGAGAATGGAGGAAGGTGCTTAGGTCTATGCTGAGGTAATATTTTTCCCTGAAGTATATTCTTTGTTGCTGTTTTCTCATTTTAATTCTATTTAAGTTGCTTTTTTGATAATGAAAGCGAATAGAACAAATAATACCTGTTTCAATTAGGAGTCTGGATGTAGAAGTGAAAAAGTCGGACGATGAGCTGTAGTTGTGAGTTGTGATTGTAGCTAAGAAATGGAGCCTATTATGATTCTGGTTACTCTAGCAATGTTATTTATCTTGATTCATGCTGAAATACTATGTGAATGAGGCAAAAAATATACTTTTGCTGAAACATTAAGTGTTGGACTGCAAAATAAATAACCTCTGAAACTTATTCAATTCGTAGTTTCTTTTCTTTCTCGAAAATAAGGGAAAATGATAAAACAGGTGAAAAATCACAATAAAACAATAAACAAATTGATATCCGTTTGGGCCCAACATACGTTCAACAAATTGAAGCTGATTTGTCTTTTTTTAATATTTATTAAACTTATGATGTCTATTTTTCATTAATTTGTTTCTGTTTCCATATGTCACGGAAAACATTTTGATGGGAGGAGCATTTGACGCTCACGATAATTAACATATTTGGGCATTGCGGTTCTGAGATTTAGAATGATATGTTGCATTGAGCGTGGAGAAATAATAAGAAACCTCATTGGATTAGGGAAAAGGTTTCGGGCAGCTTGAATGAATATTGGGTGGCACTTAAGATTAGTGATAGGAATAATCAAATAGAAATTCTTTTGATGACGAACAAGGTATCCCTATTCATAAACACTATGATTCCTTGATAAGTGCCTTCTAAATTCTAATTCTATTAAAACATTCACATAGAAATTTATGATCTTGATTTTAGCAAGAAGAGGTCGGGCGTGAGATCGATTGTGATGAGGGCTTCCACTTCCAGCACTAGCATTCTTATCTGGATGAGATCGATTCTTGTCTTGATTTTAGCAAGCACTTCTTGATAAAATCAAGCTCATAAATTCATTGTTAAATTAATTCTGATAAAACTACTTTAAATTATTTCAAACCGTCTTTATCAACTGAGGAACTTTGTTTCGCGTCAAAAGAATTTCTATGCGATCTATTTCAGTCACAAATCTTTTTACATTGGGGTTCCCCAATATTCGTTCAAGCCTTTCCAAACCCATCTTGTTTATTTTTCATTATTTTTGGGAAAAATTCCATATAACCTTCCTATGGTTTCGAAATAGGGTTGAAAACCCTCTTTTGGTTTTAAAATATGCAAAATGCCTCCCGTATTTTTTGAAACCCAGCATAATCGTCCATGTTGTTAGGTTAAGGTTGACAACATTACATTTATAATGAAATGTTGGTTATGCCCTTACAGTATGTGCTATTAGATTTTGATTTAAAAAAAATGAACGGTTCAGATTGATTTTTAAATATAAAAAATAATATTGAAATAAAAAGTTATAAATTAAAATAATATAATATATATACATTATATATATACAAATATAATCTCTCTCTCTCTCTCTCACACACACACACACACAAACACAAACCTAACACGCATACACACGCACAATGCTGAGGAAGATGCAAATCTAGATTTGCTTGAATTTTTTTTGAAAGTTGTTTAAATCTCAACCACAATTGACTCAAATAAGGTTTGGGTGGCGAGATTTGGACATGATTGAGCAAAACTCATAATTTTCAGGCAGAGATGGGGCTAGGGTTGGGAGGCGGTGACATCACGGTTTTGGGGGTTGCATGGGGTGGCAGTGCTGTGGGTTGGGGGTGTAAGGGGGATGACAAAGTAGAAATTGGGTAGGGATGGGGAGGCGATGGTTTTATGGAGATCTAGTGAAGAAGATTTCTAATTATTTAATTATTTTATTGATTATTTTTAAAGAAATAAAAAGTAAATATTTAGATATAACTATAATAAAATTCCATTATCACATTTTTAAATAGTCAAAACAAAATAAATTCATTTTTTTTTGGTTATTATAATTTATTTATAAAAGGGGTACTCATATTTAGTAAAGGAACAATTTAATTTTTTAATTATTCAATTGCTTTAATGATTATTTATAAATAAAACAAGAAAATAAGATTTTAAAGATAATTAACAAAAAAGGGCTTGTTTGCAATTTTATATTTTAAAGATAAAAAGAAAAAGGGCTTAATTAAAATTTTCACAAATTAAAGGGATTTACATGCCGGATTAGATAAGTATATTGAAACATAAAAGTGTAGGGATATATTAGTGAATATACTTACACAAAAAGTGCCAAAAATCATTAATTTGCGCGCATTAGATGCGTGCAATACAAGCTCTGTTATCTTTTGACTAAAATGGGATTTCGTGCAGGGTTTCAGAAAATACGAGTGATTTTTTACATATCTTTAAATCAGAAGGGAGTTTTCAGTTCTATTTTAAAACCAGATGAGGTTATATGGAATTTTCCCTTATTTCTAAGATTTAGTATGGCATGATGCTTTCACTAATGGTTCCATTTTATCATATATGTTAGTCATATAGCATTTAGACTATTAGTACTCATCTTATCGGCATTTCATTATGATTTTTATGTTGATTTAGTTGCATTCCTATTATCATTTTAAATTATGATTTATGAGGACCATTAGTTTATATAACGGTCATATTCTTGGTCCTATATAAGGACACCCATGTGAAGTTCATTTCGCATAGGAATTGTTAGTTTCATAGATGTTTTATCATCACATTTTCGCTCCCATTGAGGTATTTTGAGTTTTGCAATGTAATTAAAGACTGGATTTTACACTTGGACTTGTGTACATGGGATGAGATATCGTTGTAATTTAATAGAGTTTTATTGTTAGATCTTCATAAGTAGTCGTAATTTGCACACTATTGCAATCATGCCTTTAGAATAATAATAAGTGTCGTGACTCTTTATTAGTGCAATTTTTATGATTTCTTGAATTTTATATCGTATAAACTTTCATTGCTTTCTTTATTTGTTTTTTTTTTGTAAATTTGGAATACTGAGAAAATACACCGGTTTACCAAATTATCTACGAAGCCATGAAAACAAAAATACTTAGGCAAAAGAAATCAAACAAAAAAAAAAAAAAATTGCCTGTAGTGTTGTGTTTGGGTTGATGGAGATTCCAAATCTATAATAACCACTCTGTTAAATTTGTTTGAATGAATTTATATTATGAATTTCAAATTATTTAGCTTCCAATTTAAGCCATTGAGATGGATTCGAAATCAATCAAATTTGAAGTCATTCGAAATCTTTGTTTTCAAATCTTTTCTTTGATTTTTTTCAAACCCAATTCCCTCAATTTAGATGAAGCAAACCAATCTTTCCCTAGGTTCAAATTCTTTTAACATTTTTTTAAAAAAATGACATATGTATAAAATCTTTTAACATTTTTCACTATTTTAAGTATTGTGCTTATGCCATAACTCCATAAAAGAAAAAGTTCCCATTTTGATACTTTATTATCTCACTACCACTATTTATTTTAAGACTTTTTTTGCTTGGGCAAGTGCCCACTCCTAAACTCGCAGACCACAGATGAGTGAACATTAAATTTAGCACGAGACACATCCATGTTACATGGCTGATATTGCAGTGAAGGACTGTTGATTTTTTTCCATATAAATAAGGCGTGTTGCTTGCCTGGCTGTCGCAGTGACAGCAAATTAAGTCAAGGAGGCCCATAAATAGAATAATTCATAACATGTACAACTGTAGATGAAGATGTGACATTGAATTAATGATTGGTATTTTATTTCAATATAATAAGGACAGCAGCACAATAGGTAATATATTGTTGAGTTGTTGGATAGGACATGAGATTTTTATTGGGAAAAAAGATTGATTGAATATTGGGGATATACACACAATAGTTTTATGGGGACAACTCTTCTCCGAACCCACTCTTCACCGGGGGCTTTGGACGTTGGCTCCCGTGCCATCAAGTTATCAACGTCCTTGACCTTTCGGCATTGAGCAAACGTCAATTCCCTATACATAGGGTTATGACTTTACAGAAAATTATATTTTGGTAATCAATTCTTGGGGCCCGGTCACTGTACCTAGGTTCATATATAGGCTAAATAGTTTAGATTGTATTATATTTTATAGGGTGAATTACACTGACTATCCCTGAGGTTTGATTAATTTATGAAAAATTAATTATCAAAAACTCCCTAAGGTTTCAAAAATATTATAAACTTATTCAAATTTCTGAAAATACCCCTTTCCTTTTTTGGGTGATTTACACTGACCACCCTGAGATTTAATTAATTTATGAGAAACCCCCTATGGTTTAAAAAATTACCAAAATCCCCCCGAAGTTATACTAATATGACAACTAGCACCTATTTAGGTTGACTTATTAATAATATTAAAATTTTTTTTTCCCCTCTATAATATTGTTATCATAAAATTTTCATGTAATAGATTTGAAAAAAAATGTGATTATTTATTCAAATAAATATTCTGAATTTAATGCATTAAAGGTATCTACCAACACATCAAGTATGTTATATTATCGCCAATACGGAAGTAAATTTTAAGAGAAATGAGTTAAGAGTCCTCAAGCTAAATAAAGTTTTCAAGTGCATTATTTAATTTCAATTTTTTATTTCAATCAATGTTTATATTTCTCATTTCACATAATGAATATATACGATACATATTTCAATTTTTCAAATCTATTAAATTAAAATTTTATGATAATAATATTACAGAGGAAAAAAAATTATTATTGTTGATAAGTCAACCTAAGTGGGTGCTAGTTGTAATATTAGTATAACCTCAGGGGATTTTTGGTAATTTTTAAAACCACAGGGAGTTTCTAATAAATTAGCCTAATCTCAGGGTGGTCAATGTAAATCATCCTATTTTATATATTGATTTTTTTATAAACGAATTGATAATGAGGCATAATTTAAACAGTTCGGTGCATGTGTAAATCCAAACTGAATGCATGGATAATTTTCCGTTTTATGACTTGTGGAGTTTATTTTTGCATGGATTATATTTGTGATTTCTTATCTGGTGATACATTTTTATTTATTTATTTCTTACTTATGATTTCATTGAATGCACGATAGATTATGTCGCATGGATTTATTTTATTTTTCTTTCTTTTCTTTTCTTTTCTTTTTTTTTTTTGGTAATTTCTTGCATATATTTAATTAATATTCATTAAATCCTTCTTGTGATTCTGGTGCAGAGTCATATCTTATTTGGTCCCCAAATTCCCGTTGTACTCCAACCGACCGAAGAATAATAATAGAAAGGAATAATAAAAAAAATGCATTGGGAACTTGTACCTTTCAAGATATACGTTTAACTTTAATTTCATTTTCATGCCCTTTTTATTTGTTGATGATTTTTATAAGTTAAAACTTTTATTATATGCGTAAAATATATGTACATAGAGATAATTGAAAAATACTTTGACGTTTTGTACATTTTCTGAATTCAACGAATTCTACTTGTAATTTTGATGTGAAATGTATATATTTCATATAGCACATTATGAATGATATTCTATTTCACCAAATATTATTATATTTATTTTTAATCATGAAACGTATCAAAATTATTTGTTGGTGTTAACCGAATAACATACAAATAGTTCATGAAAATAGTAGTATTTAGACCCGTGCCGAGGCACAGAAAAAAGATATCTTTATGTATATATTTTCATAAATTTCTATTATAAAAAATAGTTTGATAAAAATAAAGTAGTTTTTTCATAACATAAATCAATAAATAAATATATTAAAATATTATATAATAGAATATGTTTGATCTTAATATTAATTTTAGTATAATTAAAGCAGGAAAGTTTTTAAAAATTTATGTAGAATAAAAAACATTAATTATTATTACAACAAATTGTAAATATTTCAAATAAAATATTAATTTTTTATTTTATTTGAATTAAGCTTTAATCCATCATATTTTATATACTTATAATTGTAGGATTCTTTTTGATATACATGAATCACAAGTATACTTATTTAAATTCATATAAAAAAAGTATTTGAATTTCCTACATAGAGAAATAAAATTAAACATGACTATCCACATATACACTTATGTGAATAATTTCCAGAATTTTTAATTATATATATATATATATATATTAGTTTTAGCGCAAATAGTTGTCTCAAAGTTGTAACATAATGCAAAATAAGTGATCTAATGATACATAACATTATAAATTTGTATTATTTAACAAGTTTAATTACGAAAAACTCCTTTAGAGATTGGTGAAATTATAGATAACACTCCGCTTTCATATGAGCAAAACATCCCTTCCATATTTTGGAAGTTTTACATCTATTGGAATTTTAAATGAAAATTGCTAACGTAAGGTTGTGTCATTTACACCCAAATATAGTGCATGCACTTTATGAAATAGTTGAAGTTACACATTTTTTATTCAAAATTCTAATGAATCTAAACTTTGCGAACGCCAAGGGGGCAAGTTGTGTAATTTTCAAAGAAAGAGTTAATCCTATTTAAAAATAAAAACTAGCTTGATATGTATAAAATTACATGAAAATTATAAGTTGTATTTTTGGTTTCAAATAATTTTTGCATATTTATATCTTACTCGTGCGTCTTACATATTACCCATTTTCATGTTATTATATCAATTTTTTCGTTGTAGCTTTGACAGAAAAATTAAAATATACTCGTATAGGTAACTAACCAGGGAATCTGATTTAACGTGAATTAGTTGATATATATATATATATATATTGATATAATCAAATTGAAATATCCTGTAAATGTTAATTGAAACACAACATGTATATGCATACACACATTCACCTAAAGAGAAAGGGGAGATGAGACAAGAGGTTCGAACCCAAAATTTCAATGGTAACAGTTCGAACCCCCATTATTGAGTTGTGGTCCCAATAACAAATATATATATATATATATATATATATTATTTACACGAAGATACGTAACAAAAAAAAATGAAAACACTTGTGCAAATGATGTAGTACACAATGGCCCTGTGAAGGTATATTATTTTAGGTAGCACCTCGCTTCATTCATTCACTAGATATCCAACTTTCAATGGTATCAGTTCAAATTCCCATTATTGAGCTGTAGCCCCATAACAAATATATATATATATATTATTTACACGAAGATACATAAAAAAAAAAAATTAAGACACTTGTGCAAATGATGTAGTACACAATGGCCCTGTGAAGGTATATTATTTTAGGTAGCACCTCGCTTCATTCATTCACTGGATATCCAACCTTTCAATTTCCTATGAACCAATCATTTTGCCACTTGCTTGGTTGGAGAGGACCCAAAGAAAACAACATTCTTGCCGGGGGTCTGTCAAAATTACTTATATATATATAGATGCATGGTTGATCTTTTTCTTTTATCTTTTTCTCTTTTAATTTTAGGAATATATATTGGATAAACTTTGTCACAAAAAACATTTATGTCTTGAGAAGAGTACGTACGTCAATTGTGGTTGGGGTGAAGAAAGAAGGCACAAATATATATATATATATATATATATTATTATTATTATTATTATTATTATAGGTTAAATTAAATAAGAAGGAATGAATATTATACTAACTAATATATTTCACTTTTGGAAAGAAAAAAAAAACTAACATCTTTCACCTATGTATGGATAAATTTTTTTGAATCAAATATTTGCATCCCACATAAGTATTGAATTGTCCAAATTCAACCACTTTTTAAGATGTATTGAATAAAAAGTTAACATATAAACTGTAGATGAATGTGAATTGTTCGGTGTATGAATAGAAACATCCGATTGATACAAGAATTTTTCGTATCTCTGACGTTGTTGTCATCATGCCATGTGCATGCTGTCAAGTGTCTTCTCACTGAAAATGTTGATAGCATACTATTGGTTTTCACACTAATTTAACCTGTGCTATCAAAAAAATACTCCCCATTTAATTTGATAGAAATAAGAAAAAGAAAGTTGTATATGGACAGGAGCAATTTGAAAAGGAGTTACTAACCTACCGACATGTTCTTTTTCTTTTATTTCACATATCAATCGATAAACTGTTATTCATAAAATCAATACTCACTTTTGTGGTACTCAAAAAATTCCAATCTGTAACCTCTTAATCGACGGGCTCCACTTTATCATTACAATTGAACCTCATTGGGTACCAAATCCAAAGTTCAGGATATATAATTATTTGTGTAATAGAATCCTTTCATATATTACAAGGGAGAATTGCATTTCATGGACGGTAAAGGTGACTATTTTCACATTTAGAATACTTTATTAAGGAGATAGCAAATGTGGAACGCTAACATTCAAATTTTTTGTAATGTTGGGATAAATTGGCCGAAAAAGCATAATTTGATCGGAAAATGATATGTCATCACCAAATAATGTATATGTGGCCATCAATTTTGAAATTTTGTTGACATTATAAATTAGTATATTATAAATTACATAATCCTGTATATATGTGATATGTAGTAATAATAATAATAATAATTGAAAAAATATATGATAAATCATATAAATAATACGATGATATTTATAAAAATAAAAAAAATATGAAGACAATTATATTTATAATATATATATATATATATTAACCCCCGCCCCCCCAACCCCCAATTCTGCCAGCCCCGCCCCCGCCCCCGCCCCTGCCCCTGCCGCTGCCCCGCCTCTCTCTCTCATTTCTTTTGATTTTATTTCTTGTTTCTTAGATTTGAACTTGTGGGATTCTACATCATCATTACAGAGATAGAATTCCTAGTATTAGGGGGAGGGGCGTCGGCGACTGCGAGAGAAAGGTGAGGAGGCGACGTCGGCGATTTAGTGGGGGAGGTGGGGGCAACGGACAGCTAGGGGATATTTTGGTTGTTAGAATTTGGGTTGGGGGGGGGGGGGGGGGGTTAACTGTGTTGTGTGGGGTGGGGGGCTAGAGAAGAAGGTGTCCAGGAAAAGAGAGGCGTGACAAATTGGGTTTAATATATATGTATATATTATATTATATAAGTATAATTTTCTACATATTTATGTTTATAAATATCATTGTATTATTTATATACTTTATTATATATTTTTTCAATTATTATTGTTATTATTACATATCACATATATAAAAATTACAAGAAAATGTAATTTATATATATTAATTTGTTATATGCTAATTTATAATATATTAATCTTAATTTTTAATTTGTATTTTATTTCAAATTAAGTTATACCTTTTTTTTCCACTTATTTTAATTTAGTAAGCTCCAGTATGCATATTCAAAAATCCACATATTCAGCCATGTCAACAAGATCTCAAAATTGATGGCTATATATGCATTATCTGGTGATAAAATGTCATTTCCCAGCCATATTATGCTTTTTTGGCCAATTCATTCTAACATGGCAAAAAGTTAGAATATTAGTGTCCCACATTTGTTATGTACCTAAAAAAAAGTGTTCTAAATGTGAAAAAGGCCTAAAAATGCAAATTTTCTTATAGCACAATAATGTGCCGAGATAATTTAATGTTTTCATTCAGCTCGTATCCTCTATCGTATAATCTTGTGACATCTTCTATTATACTCATCAATACACGCCACATGTATTGGTGAACGGTCCAGATAATGAAAGAGAATTTTCCATATCATCAAGTTTTCTCTTTCCTTATCTAGGTTGCTCACCAATATACGTGGCGTGTATTAATTAGTGTAATAGAAGATACAACACGATTATGCAAGTAGATGATCCGAACTGATTTTCACTTGCTAGCATATTTAAAATTTTGATCATTCACGTATAAGTTCAATTTTATATAGTAACCTTAAAAGGAAGTTAACATTTTTATTATCAGAACTTCAAAAAATTACTCACTAGTTACTGTTATGTACTCGTTATGCATCAATAGCGTGTTACATCCATTATAAGAAACAAGAACATAATTATCTGTCGCTAATTGACAAATCCGCCACCCTTTCACAAACTTAAATGCAATAATTGACAAAATGCACTATATGTTTCATTGGTACAAGCTCAAATGTAGTTGTATAGTTCCAAAACAATAAATGACAATTTGAAAACATATGATACATATTAGTACAACCGTCATTTCCTGTTAAAAAAACAAAAACGTAAAGGAAAAAGATCAGATTTTAGTTTATAGTAGTTTCTTTTCTTTATTAATTATCATTGTTATTTAACCAACATGGTTGGCGTGGTGGTTCAACACCTCGTCCCTTAAGCATGAGGTCGGGGGTTCGATCTCTACCCATGTGAATGGAGCAAACCATTTGGCCAGTCCCCTACCGTTTAGTGCGCTGACAGTAGGGACGGGGGATTAGTCTTCTGGCTGTCGGCCGGAAGGATACCCTGGAAAACCAAAAAAAAATTATCATTGTTATTTACTATTTAGTTGATTCTTTAATATTGATAATTAACTATGAATAATTTCATATATATTTATCATTGATCTATGATATTGAAGTGATAGTTGTTGAACTATTCTCCATAAAATTTAAATAAATAAATTCAATCGTTGTATTGAAGAAATTGACTTGAGCCAGACTAATTCTCAAAAGTCAGGGCGTAAGGGGAGGGTAGGCTCACAAGTCTATTTATTCAATATGGTATCTGAACATGTAAATTAAGCTCTGCATTTAAAGTTTTTCACCCGTATATATTCATTTTCGTGAATTTTCGATGCGTATTCGCCCGACCCTTGGGGTGATTAAGGAGTGTGTTAAATGTGCCACATAGATAAAATACAATAATATGGGGTGTTTTATAACAACTTACTATCTCTGCCCCATCCCAAATTTTAGGAAATTTGAAAAAAAAAATCATCAATTAAATTAAAGACTTTTGTACAGTAAGAAGTGAGAAAAGGGCGTGCTTCGCCAAAACTTATCCTTAGCCCTTTTGAGCTTTCCTTGCTACCACATGTCTTGTTTCCAAATCTTTATCATTTTGAGGGTGACGTATCCAAAAGGGGACCATTCAACCGAGAAACGCACACACACACACATATGTATATGTATATGTATATGTGTATATAACTATATATATATAACTGATAAATCTCCTAATAAGGTACTATTCATTTGGGGTGGGCGAGAGAGAGAGAGATGAGTCACTGCGTAGTGCCCAAGTGGAATCTGAGGGTGCAGGAAAGACAAGAGCAAGTAGAAGGAGAGGAGAGGAACAGATCCCCTCACGTGCAATCAGAGCAAAACCTCAGTTATGTTGTCCCCATGTATATCTTCATATGCTCTCTTATCCTCAATCCAAATATTCTTCTCTCTTTCTTTTATCTGTCTAATTTGCAAATTATACATATATATATATATATGTACCTATATATCAAGCAAAGATATATAGGGGGAATTAAAATCTACAAGAAACTTTTATGTCTGTCAGCAATTAACTATTTCTTGACAAGACTCCATTTCACACGATGACTTCCATTCCCAGGTTCAACTTCACCTTTTTTGTTTTAATTTTTTTTTCTTCTACTCATAATTTCTTGAAACAGTGATGCCTAAATTAAGTCAATTCAGTTTATAATTATTCATGTTTTTTAACTTACAAATTTCATGTCGGATATATCATATATGTTTTTTTGATTAAAATATAAAGTTATTATATATATATATATATGTATATATACATCTTGTGTGTGTGTTGGACTTAAATCCTGGATGGATTGAGTTAGCAGCCGGTGGAGGGGTGTAGGCCCCGACACATAAAATGGCTTGTGTTTATATATATATATATATATATTATTCAGAAAAAAGTATTAAATTTCTTGGAATGCCATACCTAGTGCATTTTTTGATCAAATTTTCTTGGATTTCATAGCTTAAAATAATTCCTTTCTCAGGTCTAATAATATTGAATTGACCACGGAGCTAACATGGGAAAATGGTCACTTGTCGTTGCATGGACTTGGTGGGATTAATAATGTTAATCCATCTCAATTATCAAAGCAAACATGGGGAAAACCAGGAGATCACACCCTCGAATCCATAGTTCATCAAGCCACTAACAAATTCAACAACGTCCCACAAAACAGTAGACTAATGCACCTGGAGCAGCAGATTAATCCCCCCCAACAGTGCAGTTTGAGCAGCTCCATGGCCGAATCAGATTCCCACATGCAGGTCGAGTTGCAGAATGAAGGGCTGATGAAGGTGCAATCTTCGATTCCTGTGGTACCACCTTTTTGCCATGGAAAATGTGGGGAGAATGAGCAGAAAGTATTTAAAGAAACTTCGAAAAGAGTGAGATCGGAATTGGAGCAGTACCACTTGTGCGGGAGAAAATGTGGTTATAATGAATTGGAGGTCGAGAGGGGATCTGAGCCGAGTGCGTGCGCAAGTGCGAGCGCCACGTTCTGTGGAGATAGAGACGCGACGATGATGACATGGGCTTCCTTTGAATCCCCTCGGAGCTTCAAGATTCCCAGGAATGCAGATGATGATTCTGCCTGTCCCGAATGCTCGGTAACCTTTCTTTTTTTTTTTATTTATCAATTACTCTTCTCTTCACACACACACACACACGCACCGTGTATGCATTTGTGTGTTTAAATGTGCAGTTTGGATCTTCTACATACAACTATATAACATCTTTTATTGTATTTATGAATACACTCAATTTGTGTTGATAAACAGTTGCGGTAAATGGAAATAATCTTTAGAATTTCTTCCATATCATGAATACTTTCTCTTTCTTTATGTGAAGTGCACGGTGGATATTGGTAAATATAATAGAAAATGTTATAAAATTATGGATTAGGCGACTTGGGTCCGTAAATATGTGGTGTGCAGTTAAGTTTATGACTAGGAGTTGTTTTTTAAAATGGACAATTCTTTTGACTGAAATTTTTCATTACGGGTATCAATAATGAAGGGTAAACTAGTTTATAAAAATAATGGCGTAAAACCGTGAAGTTCATGTCATAGAAAAATGTTTTCCGGGAGCTAAAATTTTTTCCCCAGTTCCGTTGATTTGTGTGAACTGACTGAACTCTGGATTAAATACACTTGCACCTCCCTCCCCCCCCCCCCCCCCCCCCCCCCCCTCTCTCTCTCTCTCTCTCTCTCTCTCTCTCTCTCTCTCTCGATAATAATTAATCATGCATATATTAATACAGACATTTTCATACGTTGAAAAGTACAAGTGTCTGAATTAGTGAAGACATACCATCAAGTCTCATCAAAACTGGCAACTTGGGTAAAAATGTTCGGTACGACAAAGTGATATATAACATGGCTCTACTATTGTTACTATGTTTCATAAATCACGAAGATATAATAGAGAAAAGAAGGCACTTAACATACACTTGTTCGAACATAATTATTTAATTTGGTTTTTCATGCGTCTAGATTGTTTAACATGCCATCCCTACTATTATATAAAGAAAAAGCACCATTTAGGAACCACAATTGATCTATCAAAAATGTTGGCCTGTCATTTTTCTTTCTCCGTTGTTTTATTTATTTTTTAATTTTATCTCCTCTCTTCTCTCTCCTCTTTTAAATTATTGTTTGACTTTCTCTTTCTCTCTCTTGTCTCTCTTCATCCTTATTCATCTTTCACTACTATTTAATATGATTTCTTTTACTTTCTTTGTAATTGTGTTCTTAATTTTTTTTATTTTTAATTTTTAATTTTTACTTAAAATTAATTTTATAAATCCATTAAAATAGTTAAAAATTGTATTGATAGTATAGATACTATTAAAATTTTAATATTTGATTAGATTATATTATTTTTTGAATTATACATATGCATTGAGTGAGCTAATATTATTAGTATTAATTAATTAATGAATTGGCATTGAGCATTAATTAATGCAATGTACTAAGTCTAACATTGTAATTATTTTACTGGGAGGGTAATTCGTTTTATTATTTGTTTGATAGGAAAATCAGGATGGAGACCGCATTACCAAAGGGGAAAGTTACCGCTCCGAATCATCAGCTCGGCGTAGTCGCGCTGCAGCAGTACATAATCAATCAGAACGGGTACTTAAAAACTATAGAATTATCATTATAATTTATAAAGCATACAATTTTTTTTTTTCAAGCACAATGTAGCTCAATTAATTTGACTTACAAATTTTTTTTGACTAATTACCTCTCTCTCTCTCTCTCTCTCTCTCTCTCTCTCTCTCTCTCACGCACACGCACACGCGCACACACACACACACACACACACACACATATATATACATACTATCTATATTATTATTATTATTATCTATGCTATTATATAAAGAACCACCAATAAGTTGTTGGTCGAGTGGTAAGCAACTCTGACCCTTTTAAGAAAGAGAACACAAGTTCGAATTTCAAAAAACGCACTTGTTGGGAGGGGGAGTGACCTTTAGGTTATATTTGGAATAAGGAGTTTGGTGAGGAAAAATGGAAAGAAAATGGAAAAGATAAAAAATAAAAGCATAGAGTACTATTATTGAAGCAAAAAAAAAAAATTTCATCCTATTTTTCTTACCAAAATTCAAGAACCAAGAGGAGGGTTAATGCTTTATCCCCTGAAATTGCGAGAGCAATGTCTCCCACAATTAATAATTACCAAAAAGCAAAAAAAATAAAGAGCAAGCACCCTTTGGTAATTATTTGTGGTCTGCTTATTTTTTGATTTATCAATTTTTTTCCCTTTTTTCTTTTGTTACTTTATGTCTCTCCTCTCCCCTTTTACACGTTCTTTTTATTTTCTATCCCTTTTTGCTCCATGTTGCCTCTCTCCTCTCTCAATCCTCTTTTATCTCCTAATATTTTCAATATCATTTTTCTTAAATTATTGTATAATTATTTTCTCAGTTTTCTTTATTTTAAATTATTTTATTCTTACTTAATACTAATTTTATGAATCTATTAAAAATAATTGAAAACTATACTTTATTGTATATAATGCACCAACCCCTTTTAGTAATTGTTTTTGGTATTTTTGATTTGTCAAGTTCACATTCTCTCTCCTCTCTTATCCCTTGCTACTAAACATTTTCTCGATCGCTAACTCTCTTGGTATTTATTTTCTTAATTTGATTTTGGTTCATTTATTTATACTTTTCTCTTATTGTTAATTTAATGAGTATATTGATAGTTAAAAGAAAATTATACTCATACAAAAAATTAATAACTATTTATAATTTATACTATCTAAACCTAAGAATATAATTAATTTTTTTTATGTTGCGCACGGAACAAGTGTGCCAAAGCAACTGGTATATATATATATATGTATATATATAAGAAGAAACCTTTAGTACAAATTCATCTCTAGCATTATAAGTCCATAAATTGGTTTACCTCTATGATGTAGGGTCGAATTTTGGGGAAAGCACTTAGAGGGTTATTTGCGTATACCCGTCAAACAACTTACATAGCAATTGTTATTATATTTATATTTATCATATTATTGATTACTCTCCACTAAAATATATACTTATCGCATGTTGAGTATAATTTACTCACCGCGTGTTAGTGTTAGAGCTAGTGCATCTGGATCGGTCCAACATAAAATTTCCCTTGGATGGCTATTATGTTGGCCATCTCACTGCATTTGTGTATATTGGCAATTTTCCTTTTTTTTATAAAAAATAAAATAAACCATCTTAATTTATAATGGAGTGGATTATTTGTCTAACTCATGTAAAATATAGAGGGGTTTCGATCCGATTGTATTTATCTCGAATTGTTACTATACTGGTCGTCTCTCTGTCCCTATATTGTATTTGAATCCTATGTAAGATGTGTAAGTGCTGAAAAATTCTTAATAAGCATTCTTATGCATGTACAGAGACGCAGGGACCGGATCAACGAGAAGATGAAGGCTCTCCAGAGGTTGGTGCCTAATGCCAGTAAGGTCAGTATTTAAAATTTTTCTAATTCAGTTTTTGTGTTTCACTTTGTATTCCATTATTTTATTTTGCGAATTTCTGATGCATGTGCGTCATAAATTCAAATAGCACGTAGAATATAAGCCTGGAACATGAAAAATGGTGCACCACATGTAAGTTCGGTGAAATTGCAAAATTGGTCCCATAACTTGAACGTGTTACACGAAAAATATTACAGAAGGTCCGTGTTGCCCATTCTCCCCCTCCTCCCCCTTCCTCTCTCTCTCTCTCTCTCTCTCTTTTAATGAAGATTTTGGTGAGTTATTAATTTTCATAGGAAAGGGGACCAATTCTACAGTTTTGCCTTAATATCCAATAGAATTGAAAGTTGGTCAAAATTTAAAATTAACAACATATATATGCAGACTGATAAAGCATCAATGCTGGATGAGGTGATTGAATACTTGAAACAACTCCAAGCACAAGTTCAGATGATGAGCAACGCAAGAAACATGCCCCAAATACTGATCCCTTCTTTGGGAATGCAACAACAGCTTCAAATGTCTCTGTTGGCCCGCATGGCCGGAATGGGAATGCCCGGAATGGGAATGGCTGGAATGGGAATGCCCGGCATGGGAATCTTTGATGTCAACAATTTGGCCCGTAACCTGCAGCCCCATAACTCGCTCATCCACGCCGCGGCGCCTCTCGGCGGCTCTGCCACTTCATTTGTACCGCCGCCTTTCGTGATGCCGCCTCCGGTGGTGGCCCCGTTGAAACCCAATGCTGATGCTGCCAATGTCGGTAACTCTGCTGTCCCTAATTTCAGCGATGCCTACCAAACATTTCTTGCTCAAGTAAGTCAACTAATTTTTGGATTTATGGAGTTGATCAAGTTATATATATGCCCCTTAGTGTGTAGGTTAATCCGTATTCATTCCGTTCCCTTTTATTTATTTCTTCAACAAAAGAAAAAGAAAAGAAAAAAAATATTCCAAAACATTTATCATTCTCATATTTTAATACTGCATTTATTATTTTTTTTCCCAATTAATGTACCCTTTTACTTTAATAAGTGAGGCAGTTATTAAATCTTATTTAATTAATTAACTCAAATAGTCTTTTAATCTTATTAATCAAAAATTATGAATATTATCTTTCTTAATCCTTGTACAAAAATTTTGAACGACAAATAAAAGGGAGCAGGGAGAGTATAAAAGAGATGTGAAAAAAAAAATCTCTTTTTTCTTAAAAAAGAAACTAGTATTTGTCACATAAATATTATATTCTAGCTGTGGAATGTACTAACTACTAAATGCGTATAGTGAATCAAAAGAACATATTTTAAATATCTATGTACACACACACACACACTCATTTTTTAAAAAATTCAAATAATATGTTTGAATTGAATTTGATAGTATAAAATTAGAAATAATATTTATCAATTGTTCCACACACAGACACACACACACACATATATATATATATATGTATGTACTTATCAAATTCATGATAATAAAAATAATAATTTAAATAAAATGGATGTATATAACTAAAAGATAAATATAAAAAAAGATGGTAAGAAAAAGATTAATAGTGAAATAAGAGAGATGAGAGAGAGATGGTAAAGAAACGAATGAAGTAAAAAATTAATTGCCCCAAAAATATTTACTGGTCAATCATTTCCAACAATTTATTTTAATTATTTCAATTAACTTGTATTTTTTTTTTTTTGCAGCAATCTTTGAACATGGATTTCTTCAACAAAATGGCAGCGTTATACAGACAACAGGCCAACCAATCATCCAAGAAACCAGTCAACTTGTCACTGCCCACTGATGCTCAACGGGAATGACCAAAAGAATATATCTTAATTATTAGACTTGAGGGTATATATGTATATCCTTTCGGATTCAGTTCAAAATGGATTTGATGGAATGTGTCGATTGTATATTAATTCTAGCTAATTCATTTGTTATTATTGACTTAGTACAAGGCAATAGTGTAGTTTTGTGGACATCATATCTTCGAGCACTTTACATACGTTTGTGCATGATTGATGGCTAGCTTGTTGGTCATTTCATGTCTTAGTCTTCCCAATAAATGCAGCACTATTCTTTTGAATTTTGTTTTGTTGTGATTGATAAATATGGCCGCACGGTAGAGCCGGGATTATTAATCTGGGATTAAAAAGTGTATTTAATCAATTATGAGTTAATGATAATACAAATAGTTAAATTAAAAAAATATAGGGAATGCATTGAAAAACGATTAGAAAGTACATACTAAAGAAAAATTAGAGTAGTCATTCAAATCTAACCACTTGTGTATGATTTAATTTTGAAGTCAAACGGTGCATGTGCACTCTCTGAACTATATGTGGTTTTGTCATTGGTCCTATATCAGATAGTTTAGAGTTAGGACAATATGTGCCTCTTAAATTTTATTTTATTTTTCTTCATATAATCAAACCTAAATTATAATTATTATTATCATTATTATTATATTGTATCATTTTTTTACGTACATTACATGTTTTTCATCCAACCACTTAAAAAAGCTGCATATGGCATAGCATGAAATACATCTATCCCACTTAAAGCGATGAAATTGTAAATTTTGTCCAATAACTTTGCTCGTTTCGCATTTTCGTCCTTTAACTTTGGCTATTACAAAAAAAAAAACATTTGCTAACTTTGCACAAAAATGATGCTAATATAATTTATTGAGTAGTATTCATTTGCATTATATTTTTTCATCTATTGGAATTTTATTTTTGCTATTTATTTTGACGTTGGAATGAACAACAATATCAATAAACTCTTTTTTTATTACCATTATATCGGATGTGTAATTAGCTCTATGTTTTTAAACTTCCTGCCATTTATATTGGATGTATTGGTAAAAATAAATTAAATTGTGAATAATGTACATAAAACCCATCAACCTGACCGCTATATGAATTGCACAACACAACAAAACTCGAACCGCTCAACTTAGAAAAATAATTATACGATTACGGTTTATAATTTTTTTGAACCACAAATGTCGGGTCAGGCTAATTTTTTTCTTGAAACCGTTTGAACCCAACCGCATACACCCAAGTACATAGAGACTATACAAATGCAATTTTCGTGCCAAATCAACAAATCTCCCAATTAAGGATGTACGTGACCGGCACGTGCAATATTTGGCCAGAAAATGGTGCCAAAATCGAACTAAATGTGCCATTGTTTTAAAGTTAATGAACGCTTTTTGTAATGATAAAAGTTAAAGGACGAACTAAAATCCGAAATGGGGAAAGTTATTGGACGAAATTTGTAATTTTACCGACTTATTTCAATTAACCTAATGACAAGTTTGCCCCTCCACCATCCGCTAAACCACACTATCATGGCATGCCAAACAAACTAATTGCCATAAAATGTGAAAACATCGAAAGACCATGTGAATTATGCTCATTTCATTGAGCTACTAGAAAACAAGCCTCTCTCTCTCTCTCTCTCTCTCTCTCTCTCTCACACACACACACACACACACACACACATACATTCTTTTTTTCCCATTAATTGAGTATAGGGCAAAGGTTCACCTAATATAATCCCATATCTATGATATTTTATTTCTATGTCATGTCATGGACACCAAATTAAATTAAGTGGGATATATATACTCATTCCAATTTCCAAGAAAATGGGTGTATTTACCTCATCATGCATTAAGCTTTTTTTTTGATAAATCATCATGCATTAAGCTTACTATCAACTTTGTCGCAAGCTAAAAGTACCATGAAAAATAATGAAAAAAAAAAATCAGAGTCCTAATAGTAAATTGCTCATGGAACTCATGGCACAATAGAAAAAAAAAAGCTGTTGATGAGAACAAAAGAGTTGGTCACCGTCAAGTTGCAGAAGATAAGGTTTCTTCATTAATTTTTTGGAGTGTGAAACCAAGTTTTTTTCGTGTGGTCCTAAATTCCAGTCAAGCAATTTTATGAGTATGGTCACATATTTGATCCTTTCAGGGCCGCTATGGTATATATAGCTTGAAAAGACTTAATATATATTCTTTGTGTCTAGCTCTTCTCTCACTTCATTAAATTCATTTTGCAACGTTAATATTTTCATTTTCACATTACACCCGCCAGCAATTTTTTTTTTTTCACATGGAAGTTATGGGGCCTCCATCTTGACATGTGCTCAAATGATTTAAATACTTTGAAATGTGAAGTAGAAGATGAAGTGAGGTTCGAATCCCATCGGAAGTAGTTGAACAACCAACAAAGATCCTCTTTTTTTTTTTTTTTTTGTTTAAAAGAAGATGAAATAAAACAACAATATGTGTCATGACTCTTTATTCCTGCTTCATATATATATATATATATATATATATATATATTAATTCTATGTATATTCTTGGTTTATAATGTATAAGCAATGTATTTATGTTTCGAAGTTTTCTATATCTCATGCAACGCGTGGTGCTATTAGTTTTAATATTCTTTATAATCATTTATAACTTTGTAAACACAAATCTGATAATACAACCAAATAAACCTCGTGTTTTACTTTTTTGGATGAGTGCCGACTTCCTAGGGTCTGCTTCCTAGAAGCTCCAACTCATTCAAATTCAAATAGAACAACAAAGAAGACAATTAACACAGTGGTCCAATAACGTTAAGTCAACATTTCCAAAATTTGTACATACGTTCAATCCAAGTCACCCACTCCCTTACGTATTTAATGTGTGTAACTGTCATGGTTCGCCGTCGCAGCGAGAAATTGGTCGGTCGGAACTACAGTGGCTGTTCTATCGGGATAGAGGGGAACGACCCAAGTTTGGGCCGGTGCCAACGTGGTGATCTCTCGACCAAATCGGCGTTCTAGTCTGATTTCTCGGACTGTAACGCCAATACGGAACAGATCCGATGAGAAATCGACATTAGAGGTGATGGTGTAGAGCAAGTAGAAAGAACCATTGGTGGAGAGGGGCGGTGGAACTGATAGCAGTGGGGAAAATTCTTACCCGAACCTGGTTTGACCGAACCTAACAAATCATATAGTAAGTGTATTGCACTTGCCAAGTGATTGGTCACTCTCCCTAAATTATCGACCATTCACAGGGCAAGTGTAAAACACTCGCCGCGTGATTAACACTGGTTCGGCCGAACCGAGTCTGGGCTAGAATTTCCCTAGCAGTGGTTAGAGAAAATGGAGGCAAAAAATTAAATTAATTGGGGCTCTTTTTTTCCCCTTTTTCGTTTTCTTTTCATAATTTTGGATTAATTTCTTCATTATTACAATTTATCTGCTAATTGAGGATTAATATAAATAAACAGTGAAATTTCTAATATATGTTTCGTTTCAAAATTTTTGGTTATCAAATTTTAAATTATTAAATAAAATATATTACCTATTTATTTGTTGGCATTCTTTATTTTAAATGTTGAAATATAAAAATACCTTCCAAATATATAAATTTTCTAGATATTTTAAATATTTAGACTTATCATCATTAATTTAAAATTTTAAGTAATGTAAATATTTATTTAAATTTCATATTAAATTGTATTTTATATTTCACTTGATTAATAATAGTTAATTTAAAATCGATAAGTAATGTTATTAATAAGTTTGTGGTTTAATTTTAAAAGGGTTAATTTATGTTTCATAATTCAAAATTATACTAAATGTTGCTTAATACAAATTAATATATATTTTTATATATTCTAATATTTTTCATAATTTTTTTAAAAATTTTCAATTTTTTAAATATGAAATCAGCAAAATGGTGGCAATCGTTCCGCAACGTTGCACTGGAACTGGAACAACGCCTCTGTTCTGTTCCTCACGACCGTTCTGGCGAACCATAGTAATTGGATATATATAGAGAAAGAGAGAATCTCTCTCTCTCACACACACACATAGAATTCAATGATAAGAGATGATATCATTGAGGGAGATGATATTGGAATTCTAAATTTTTATATTAGAGCTCTATTGTCATTGTTTATTAAGATATTGACTAAAATACTCATTAATTTATAAAATATTGTTTATATTATTTTTGAATGATAAATATACCCTCACTCTAATATGCATATATATATATACTTTGGCTATTACAAAAAAAGAAAAAAAATTGCTAACTTTGAAAAATGAATGGCGCATTTAGTCCAATTTTGATTAGAAAAGAAATTTTTAGGCCAAATACTGCATGTACCCGTGACGTGCATCCTTAATCCTTTCTTCATCCCCGACACCCCCCCCCCCCCCCCGGTTTTATGGTACTGTTGCCCTTAATTTTTTATGATTATTTAGAAGATCTCTTTATTTAACACGTGATTTGCAGATTTTCTCTAACGGCCACTTTACTTTCAAGATATCTAACGGCTACTTACCATCTTAAAGGATTTCAAATTAAAGTTGGAAGTCAAACTTTGTCTTATTACTCTTCCAACGGCTACTTACCAAAATGAAGAATTGGATTCTTGCCAAAATGAAGTCGTTCCATTGCACTATAAATACGGTCAATAATGAAGAGGAAAATCAACGTTTGAGAGTTCTAAGTGATAGCAATTGAGAGCTCACGTTCATCATATTGTAGAAGTGAGAATTGAGATATTATCTATTCTTGGGTGTACGTTGTTTACCTAGTATTAGTAGTACTAATGGTCCAATAGTGTGTTGTTTACCAAGTGTTTGGTAGTACCACTGGTCCTGCGTCAGTTCCAGAATATCTCTTCTCACTTTCTTTCTATATAGTTTTGTTTGGAAGTTATATTTTCCATAAAGTCTGTATTGTTCCACTATTATCGGCTTGTGCCGCGTTATTCCGGTTCTAACTTTAATAAGATATTTCGCATATTCAAAATCCTAAGTAGAAAAACACTTAGGTAGAGGATTAAGCCTCGACCCAAACCACTATAAGTTATTTGTGCATTTAACTTTATTTTCTGTTAGGTTTGTTACATTGGTAGTTCCAGTGCGTTTTTCTATCTCATTAAAAATCAGTTTAAATAATCTAATTCACCCCCTCTTAGTTTGTTAGGTATGCAGTTGGGGTATACATGTACTCACCTTACCCGCTCAAACGGAACTGATCCGTCTACAGGCTATCGGTTGTAAAATATTAAATCATAATCACAGTTAAGTAATATTGAAACATGCCACTTCTCGGTCAATGGTGGGTTCAATATTTAAAATCCACCTATTCTGCAACCCGGCCGCTATATGTGGACATATATAAGATGTATATATTCGATATGTGTACAATATATATGTAATGTATAATATATTTATGTATAGTATATATGTTGTGGATCTATACAAATTATCAATATATTCATGATGCGTTTTCATAGTAAATTCCTTTTATCAAGTTTGTTTTTCTACTCATAACAACTTTCTAATATAATTTATTGAGTAGTCTTCATTTGCATTATAGTTTTTCATCTATTGGAATTTTATCTTCGCTATTTATTTTGTCGTTGGAATGAACAACAATATCAATAAACTCTTTTTTTTTTACCATTATATCGGTTGTGTAATTAGCTCTATCTTTTAAACTTCATGCCATTTATATTGGATGTATAAGTAAAAATAAATTAAATTGTGAATAATGTACATAGAACCCATCAATCCGACCGCTATATAAATTGCACGACACAACTCAAACCAAAAATAATTATACTATTACAGGTTTATAATCTTTTTGACCCACAAATGTCAGGTCGGGTTATTATTTTTTTTTCTTGAAACCGTTTGAACCCAACTGCATACACCCAAGTACACAGAGGCTACACATATGCAATTTTCGTGCCATATCAACAAATCTCCCAATTAAGGATGTACGTGTCCGGCACGTCCAATATTTGGCCAGAAAATCGTGCCAAAATCGAACTAAATGTGCCATTGTTGTAAAGTTAATGAATGCTTTTTGTAATGATCAAAGTTAAAGGACGAATAAAATCCAAAATGGGGAAAGTTACTGGACGAAATTTGTAATTTTACCGACTTATTTCAATTAACTGAATGACAAGTTTGCCCATGCCAAACAAACTATTTCCATAAAATGTGAAAACATCGAAAGACCATGTGTATTATGCTCATTTCATTGAGCTAGTAGAAAACAAGTCTCTCTCTCTCTCTCTCTCTCTCACCCTCACACATGCATTCTTTTTTTCCCATTAATTGAGTATAGGGCAACGGTTCACCTAAAATAATCCCACATCTATGATATTTTATTTCTATGTCATGTCATGGACACCAAATTAAATTAAGTGGGATATATGTATACTCATTCTAATTTCCAAGAAAATGGGTGTATTTACCTCATCATGCATTAAGCTTACTATCAGCTTTGTCGCAAGCTAAAAGTACCATGAAAAAAAAAATCAGAGTCCTAATAGTAAATTGCTCATGGAACTCATGGCACAATAGAAAAAAAAAAGCTGTTGATGAGAACAAAAGAGTTGGTCACCGTCAAGTTGCAGAAGATAAGGTTTCTTCATTAATTTTTGGGAGTGTGAAACCAAGTTTTTTTCGTGTGGTCCTAAATTCCAGTCAAGCAATTTTATGAGTATGGTCACATATTTGATCCTTTCAGGGCCGCTATGGAATATATAGCTTGAAAAGACTTAATATATATTCTTTGTGTCTAGCCCCTTCTCTCGCTTCATTAAATTCATTTTGCAACGTTAATATTTTCATTTTCACATTATGCCCGGCAACAATTTTTTTTTTCACATGGAAGTTATGGGGCCTCCATCTTGACAATGAGCCAAGGGCTCATCGGCATGTGCTCAAATGATTTAAATACTTTGAAATGTGAAGTAGAAGATGAAGTGAGGTTCGAGTCCCATAGGAAGTAGTTGAACAACCAACAAAGATCCTCTTTTTTTTTTTTTTTTTGTTTAAAAGAAGATGAAATAAAACAACAATATGTGTCATGACTCTTTATTCTGCTTCATATATATATATATATATATATATATATTAATTCTATGTATATTCTTGGTTTATAATGTATAAGCAATGTATTTATGTTTCGAAGTTTTCTATATCTCATGCAACGCGTGGTGCTATTAGTTTTAATATTCTTTATAATCATTTATAACTTTGTAAACACAAATCTGATAATACAACCAAATAAACCTCGTGTTTTACTTTTTTGGATGAGTGCCGACTTCCTAGGGTCTGCTTCCTAGAAGCTCCAACTCATTCAAATTCAAATAGAACAACAAAGAAGACAACTAATACAGTGGTCCAATAACGTTAAGTCAACATTTCCAAAATTTGTACATACGTTCAATCCAAGCCACCCACTCCCTTACGTATTTAATGTGTGTAACCGTCATGGTTCGCCGTTGCACCGAGAAATCGGTCGGTCGGAATAACAGTGGCTGTTCTATCGCGACCATGGTTCGCCGGAACACCGCGATAACGGCCGGAACGGCCGGAACGGAACCGGAACGCCGCCCTCCGTTCCGCTGTTCCGGTCTTTGTCGCAGGATTGAATGATCGCGGCGTTATAACGGCGGAACGGCCGTTCTTTTGCGTCGTCGCGGTGGTGGAACGGCCGGAACGGGACAAAACGGAACGGTAACGGGATGAATGAATATGATGAAAAACATATCAGAAACATCAAGAAACAAATCATATTAATTGATAGAGATTTGGCTAGATATACTTGTTAATTATCATAAAAAATGGAGATATTTATTGAATTTTTTTTTAACCCACTATCATCACACTCTACTAGTTATGATTCATCTAACCAATCGCATCCTGCTTTTGTCACACGTAGAGAAGATTATGTGCCCCATCAATTGAATAATTTGTATGATCAGACAGACATTGATGATTTTGTACTCCCTTCGTCATTCAACATGGTACTAATAATAAATGTGATTTGTAATTAATAAATTTTGAATCATTGTATTATATATATAATTCTACTATTTTTCAAAAATTTTTTAAAAAAAATCATACATATTAAAGCTTAAAATGTGCGGAACGGCCGCGACCGTTCCGCGACGTTGCAACGGAACTGGAACGGTGGCCTCCGTTCCGTTCCCCGCGACCGTTACAGGCGAACCATGATCGCGACAGAGGGGAACGGCCCAGGTTTGGGCCTGTACCAACATGGTGATCTCTCCACCAAATCGGCGTTCTAGTCTGATTTCTCGGACCGTAACGCCGATACGGAACAGATCTGACGAGCAATCGACATGAGAGGTGATGGTGTGGAGCAAGGAGAAAGAACCATGGTGGAGAGGCGCGGTGGAACTGATAGCAGTGGTTAGAGAAAATGGAGGCGAAAAATCAAATTAATTGGGGCCTTTTTTTTCCCTTTTTCTTTTTCTTTTCATAATTTTGGATTAATTTCTTTATTAATTACAATTTATCTGCTAATTGAGGATTAATATAAATAAACAGTGAAATTTCTAATATATGTTTCGTTTCAAAATTTTTGGTTATCAAATTTTAAATTATTAAATAAAATATATTACCTAATTATTTGTTTGCATTTTTTATTTTAAATGTTGAAATATAAAAATACCTTTCAAATATACAAATTTTCTAGATATTTTCAAGATTTAGACTTATCATCATTAATTTAAAATTTTAAGTAATGTAAATATTTATTTAAATTTCATATTAAATTGTATTTTATATTTCACTTGATTAATAATAGTTAATTTAAAATCGATAAGTAATGTTATTAATAAGTTTGTGGTTTAATTTTAAAAGGGTTAATTTATGTTTCATAATTCAAAATTATAATAAATGTTGCTTAATACAAATTAATATATATTTTTATATATTCTAATATTTTTTCATAAATTTTTTAAAATTTTTCAATTTTTTAAATATGAAATCAGCAAAATGGCGGCAATCGTTCCGCGACGTTGCACTGGAACTGAAATAGTGCCTCCGTTCTGTTCCTCGCAATCGTTCTGGCGAACCATAGTAATTGGATATATATATATAGAGAGAGAGAAAGATAGAATCTCTCTCTCTCTCTCTCACATAGAATTCAATGATAAGAGATGATATCATTGAGGGAGATGATATTGGAATTCTAAATTTTTATATTGGAGCTCTATTGTCATTGTTTATTAAGATATTGACTAAAATACTCATTAATTTATAAAATATTATTTATATTATTTTTGAATGATAAATATACACTCACTCTAATATGCATATTTTTTTTTATTTTTGTATCCATCTATTGATGGTAAAACATATGAAAATATTTTTTAAAAAATCTCTTGAAATAAAACTCAACGAGTCAAATATACAAATCATTGAGTAAAGAAACAAAACATAGTATAATCCAAAAGATAGTATATTTCCATTAGATAGGTAAAAGTTGGACTGGTGTACTTCTCAAAACACTTTGTCTCCAAATAGAGTTTGACCAAATTATCTGATTCTTACATTTAATCCTGTCAAGAAAAAGAAGAAGAAGAGAAAATAACAAGAATAAGTAGCTTTATCTATAGAAATAAAGAACATCAATTGTTATTTTTTTCTTTTTGGATTTTTCTACTCTTGTTTATCGTGTTGAGAGGTGTAGAAGAGAAATTTGATTTTCCGATATAGGTTGTGGTTGTTGTCTTGTTAAATAAAAAAATAAGGTGGATGGATGGTGATCTAGGATAATTGTGTCCAACAAATCAAATTAAGTAACACTTAAAAGGTAAAAAACTATAGTACTCAAATGTCTAAAATTAAAAATTGAAGTGGAATACCAATATAAAATTTCGAAGTACTAATATCATTTCCCTATAATTAATCAATTAAATTGACTATTTTTTGTAAATGCAGATCTAAAAAGATCAACTGATTTCTTATAAATAAAAAAGAAAAAGAAAGTGATATGAACAACATGATGAACACTATGATCGGCGAGCTTTAATGGTCCTTTCATTTTATAAGTTGTTCACGTAATATTTTGCAAATATGAAATATCAATTCACATTTTTTTTGAATGAAAAATATCACTTCACATTTAAATTCCAGAAAAAAAAAGTCAGAAATTCTCGAATAACAAATTTAATCTCAAAAAGAAAAAGAAAAGACGAGAAAAAGCAACTACTCAACTCGACCGACAATGTAGCAAAATGGAATTTCGATTTCAAATGTAGGTGGATAATTTTATCAAGTATAAAAAGTTGTAAAAGTACTTTTGAGGCCATATCATTTTCATTGCCTAATATTATTCTCATTGTTTATGGTCTGAAGTAGGTATGCAAACGAAATGAGTCGGTTCACGAGCCTGACGAGCCAACTCGACAAAGGTGATTAGAATTTGAGCCGAGCTAAGCTAAAGCCAAGTAATTCTTGTTGGTAGACTCGCGATCTTTTATTTTTTTTAATATTTGTTTTTATTTTTATATAATTATATATATAAATAATATATTGATTTTCAAACTTGAGTTAGAGCTCGAGCTCGAACCTATAGCTCAAACATAATAAAATACTTGAAAATATTTAAACTCGAGCTCGAGCCGGGGGTTGAGCCTAAAATTTATTCACAAATTCAAGCCAAACGAGTTGAGCCGAGACGAGCTCAAACATGACTTGAGCTCAAACTCGAGTCTATTTTTTCCTAACTCGTCGGGCTCAAGCTCAAGCCTGAAAAAAAGGCCAAGGCTTGGCTCGTTTACATCCTTAGTGTGAAGGCACCTCTCATCCATAAATCAGTGACCCCACCGTGGGATCTTGAAATCTAGATGTGCAAATATTGTGATTGTAGTCCAGCAGTGGAAATTTAAATTTGATATTATTAATATTTTAAATTCGAACCTTTTTATCCTCTCCTTCGTCCTTTTGTGTGTGTAGCATTTCAATTGACATCTATAAATTCTATCGATTTGATTGTACATAAAAATAAATAAATAAAATTATCCAAGTTTGTTTCATATGAAGAATCAACTATACCATTATGCAATTCAAATACAGTGGAGTAGATAGGAAAAGGTTTGACCAATCATAAAATTGAAATCAAGGTTTTGGGCAACCAAATCTAAAGGTCCTAGCCTCGTAGGTTAAACTCCAAACCAGCTTCACTGGCCAACTACCTATCTATTAATTTAGGTACCTTCAACTAGGGATGGCAACGGGCCCTCACATGAGGGATGGCAATGGACCGTTTTACAAAAATAATTTAACAATATTAGTTTGTTAAAAATATAAGGGTCAATTACATTTATTATTCTTGAAGTATAGTAAAATTATAAAAAATATACCTACATACGAGAAATTACCACTATCTCCTAATTTGAGGGATCAAATATTATATTTAACGAAATTGAAAAATGTCATTTTGTCCTTAATCAAATTAAGGCAACATACATTTACTTACTCTTAAGGTATGAGAAATGACAAGAAACACCCGCACATGTGGGAAATTACCATTATTCCCATGATTTATTTGATGATCAATTTAAGCAAGCGTATATTTTATATTTTTATGCGTAAATACTAAACTTTATGACATGAATTACAATGATACTTTTGATATTCATTTGTTGCGATTTTTAAGTGTTCATATAATTTTTTGCTTTATTGGTGAAAATTGAGTTTTGTATGGTTAGTGAATAATTTTTTATCAGTAAATCGTGCAATATAAAACAAAACCTCACATTGCTTGAACATGCTAATTAAAAACTAATAATTCAATAAATATACACACTATCTACTAACGTCTTTAATCAACAAGTTTGAAAAAAAAAATAGGAATATTGTATTTAACCCATTGTAGTTTCTACAAATTACATTGCAATACCCAAACTATGACATATAATAATAAACACACCCCTAGGGTAATTTCGGAAGTTCATCTAGGTTTACTAATGGTTGTTGTTAGGCTAACCAACGGTAGGTGCAAATTGTTGGATAATACATAACATTAACGAGATAATGTTAATTTTCTATACATGGAAGTGTTTTTTTTTATAATTTTATGGCTTATTTGATGCTAGGGAGGTACCCATTGGGACAGAGCCTCCAACGTCCGACACGTGTTAAATGGAGTTATTTACTTTTTCTTTTTCCCTCTTTGTTTCCTCCTTTAAATGTGAATTGTTCTCACAAACTAAACCATGGTTTCATTAAAATTGTCTGCTAAAGTTGTTCTCCCACTCGTTTCGAAACTTTTTAGATTACGAAAATTTTTTACATTTAAAAATTGAATCTTGTTTGATCCTTAAATAAATATTAATAGCGTCGTATGGATGCATTTCATTCTAGAAAATTATTAAATGATGCATTTCATTCTAGAAAATTATTAGATTTATTTGAAAATTTTCGAAACGAGTGGGAGAATAACTTTAGCACACAATTTTAATAGAACCATGGTTTAGTTTGGAAGAACAATTCACATTTAAATGAGGAAACAAAGAGGGAAAAAAAAAGTAAATAACTCCATTTGACACGTGTCGAACGTTGGAGGCTCTGCCCCAACAAGTACCTCTCTAGCATCAAATAAACCTAATTTTACCATGCTTTAGAAGTGATAACTGTAATTCACTCAAGAAATAAACATAAATAGACTCATGCCATTCCTCCGATCATCTCGCACCGGGTGCAGCACCTACAAAACTACAAAACCTTATATGACAAACTTTCACCAAAAATTTCTCATTTCCTAGGCGAGTGTCTTAATTGCAACCTTATTCCAACTAACAATGTGTAAGCTAGAATTCGAAAAGCTATCAATGAGATCCAACTCCACTAGCAAAGTTGAAACCACAAGACGTGTGGGTCTTTATTTTTATTTTAATAGTAGTTTATTATTTTATTGTAAGAGTAGCATGATTGTTTATTAATGATTTGGTTTATAAATATTTAATTTAATATGATGTAATAATATAATTTCTCCTCCACAAGTTATTAATGTAATTGAATGCCATACTCCAAAAAAGCCAGAATTTCAAATGCTCTATGCCAAGATTGAATAAGATTTGCCGTGACTAGATTTGCCCTTACTTGTAAAGTTAAGATGGAACCTGTTTGCACAAATGAGTAGTTTTCCAGCAAAGAAAACATGGACCACATCCTTGTCACAAGTAAGAATCATAGAAACTGGTTGATGCGTTTTATACTCTCGAAAGCATTGGGACAATAGTACAATCTTCGATGCCCTACAAATTATTTGACATTCTAATGCATCTCAGTAAGCTGCTAAAAAAGTATTCGAAAGACATCGATATTTGAGAATCGAGAAAAAGGTCCGCCAAAATCTTTCGAATAAAATTCAAGCAACATGACAAACCATATCCTCTATTTCCTTTTTGTGTTTCCAGCAAGGATTCTGTAAGGATGTCGATCCATCACTACTCATACTAAGATGAAATTTCTAGCATGGCCGACACAATATCCAATCAAATAATACATCAAACAAATGAGCTTTACTGATAATACATGCTTGCGAATTTCGAAAAGAAATCATTGTAAGCAATGATTGACCAAGTTCCCCTGCTTTTAGGAGCAACAATTGATTATGTGTATTGCGTATACAACAATAAATACTACAGACTCTGTTTTTATTGAGAAAAAACCCAGCTTACAATGGATCATCATGTACAATTCAACTTCCAGACATGGGGATTTTCCTGAAAATTCAAGATCCAGAAACAGAAGCTCTTCACTTAGAAGCTCCAGTTTTAATCAATGTAGATTTTTATGATGTGAAATGACAGAATACCTTCTGATTGGCTTGTTGCATGTGTTAAGAACAAAATGGTGTTAGGGCCACAGTATCACGGGGCCACAGCAGAGTTTTGCAGTTTCAGCCCAGCAACGGACAACCATGGTGCATAAAGATTTTTATATTTGGATCTTTGGCAGAGACGGGTGGGGTGCAATGTCAATGCATGTGCTGATAGCTTCAGCAAATGCTGTGTACTCGATGCAAGAACAAAAATTTCGTGCATTGTAAACTGCTCAGCGAAAAAGAATCATCAAACAATCATCGAGATCTTAGTGAAGCATGACCAGTCTCTCCCAAATGTTTGTGTAGTTTATTCCTATTAAAAGGATGGGAAGGATCTCAGAGAGGAACAAATGAAAAAGATGGAGAAGAGGACAAGCTAAATTCTCTCATAGATTAAGCAAAAGCAAAGGGAAATTACCTTGTATCAAATTCTTCTCCACACTTCTCACATACATTATCAGTTGCTGCTTCCTGAAAACATTGTTAGGAACCAAACTTGTTACGACGTACTACCGGAAAAGAGTAAGCATCTCTGTATAACTACAACCAAACATCTGCAGAAAATGAATTACCAACATTCATCCACCTCAAGACATGCACAAGCCCCTCTTTTTCTGGTTTGGATGGGGATGGGGGTTCTTAGTCAGTCTAGCAGAGAAATTGATGATATAGTTCATGGAATTAATAGCCTGGGTAAGTGGCCTTAGCTTGGTAACAATTACATTTCCCCAAATATGTCCAAAGTATACTATATTCCATAAAATTATACATTGCGAGCATAGAAAATTCTGATGGCACAATATATGGCCAAAAAAAGTATCCTGTAGTTTCTGTTACGTAGAGGCACATGTAACATAAAAAAATATATATATATATTTGAAAACAATTTTACAAATTTCAGTACTAGACCAGTTAGAAGAACAGAGTACCTTTTGTTTCCTTCCTTTGGATGCAGCCTTATTCTTGGAAGCATTCTCCTTCTTTGGATTATTTTTCTTGTTTATGGCTTGTTGCAGGTGCTTATGACCCCTTTCTGTACGGACATCTGCTCTCCTCTTGGTCTCAGTTTCTGGTAAAGGATGGTAACTTGACTTCCCAACAACATCAGCTTGCTCATCATGTTTCTCAGCCTCACCATTTCTCTCTGTCACATCAGCTTTCATTGTTTCTGCATCTTCTTTTTCTTCTTCTTTTCTTCTACCCCTCCGCCTTCTGCCTCCCCCGTTCCTTCGTGAACCCTTTGTATCATTATACTCCATGAACTCCAATTCATCACTATCAATCTCCACCAGAAGTTTCTTAGCTGGAGCCTTGGGTTGATTCCCCACTTTGTTCCTACTCTTATGCCCGGACAGCATAGCTGCAAGGACACTTGCCTCATCATCATCTGATCCCATCTCTACAGCTATTCCTTTCCCTCCTCTATGATCGTCAGTATCAGCAAACTCGTTCACTTCACTGGATTCAGTCTTTTCATCATCTACTTGAATACCAAAACTGCCCTCAAATTGCTCCTGCAACTCATTTACAAGGTCATCTGCAGACAAATAACTGCCATCATTACTGTCAACCTCCTTCCCGTCCTCACCCTCCCTTTCATTCCCTGTTGTTGCTTCATATTCTTTATCTTCCTCACTAAATGCTTCCCTTAGTTCTGCCACCTTCTCTTTGTGCTTCTTAGACTGCTCATGGTTCTTCCATTGCTTCTCACTCTTGAACTTCTTGCTACAGACTACACAATAAAACTCCTTTTTTTTTTCCTCTATGACATCCTCAGCATCGTCATCCTCCAACTCCTCCACCTCCTCCACCTTCGTCCACTCCGTTTCCTCATAACTCCTTGCCTTTTCTGCCTTCTGTCTCTCCAACTCTTTCTTTCTTTGTTTCTCTTCTTCTCTCCTCCTCTCCATCTCCTCATTCCTCTTCACCTGCATATCAATTACTCTCTTATCCCTCTTCTTCACAAACTCTGCCAGTCCCCTCACCGTCTCATTATACTCTCTCCTTGCCTTTTTCCTTAATTTCTTGTTCTCATCCTCCATTAGCCTCCTTGACTTCCTGTTCGGACCTGTCGTAACATCCCACTGGTCCACCCAAAAGAATTCCAGTACTGTTGCAAATCCCAACCAGTAGTTATAAAATGCTGTAACCTGCATAATTATAAGTAAAACATTGGAGCTAACAGGATATGCCATAATTAAAGATTATGCAGAAACAGGTATCTTATCAGATAATCTATACATCTCATTACTATAAGAAAATTCTCAAATAATCATACAGAAGTTATCAATATTCATTTGTTCCTCTTTAAAAAAGTAAAACAAAATCGAAATACTTTTTTCAGGACAATTGAAAAATGACAACACCTAAAAAAAATATAAGACCGTAGATTTGCCATATATTAACGGAAACTTGCTAAGGGCACATGTATGAAAATATAAAACAATTTTGTGGAAAATAAATAATTATCTATTAAAATTTCAGAGCTCGTTTACAGTACCTTCACAATATTAAAGGTACCTAAATTTATTTACGATTCAATGATAGCAACTCATACCATGCAATCAATACATATATCTTATAGGTTTGGCCATTTATTTAGCGGTAACAATATCCTGTTAAGGAACAGAAAAGGCCTAAACCTTGAACTAAGTCGCTAGAGTGAAAATTCACATTTTTCAGATACTCACTAAGGGTGGTGCACTTTGAACCTAATAAGGCCTACTGCTTATTGCATTGGCCCCAGGTAGAACAGTCCATGTTGAACTAGCTAGGTAATCTAACATAATCACTTACTTCCATATGGAAGTTCAGAGTACTTCTAGATTATACTATCAAAAAATGCAACCAACAAAAGTATGGAAGGAAGGCTTGGAAAGGAAATGCGTACCTAGGATAAGCAAAATAAAACTAAAATTATGAATTCGAAGTTTCAAAAGTTTCAATTAAGCTCAAAACAAAGAGTAACATTTCAGTATTTCGTACTTACATTGAATAGGTGAATGAGCACGTATACATGCATATTCCGGTCATTCAAACTTAAAATTGCCCACATTCAGCCAAAATTATCAATAAATCGCAAAAGCAAAACAAAAAAAGGCGCAGCAAAAATCCTTGCCTGAACATAAGGACTCTCCAAATTGCCCATGACCGGAGCTTCCTTCGGCAACGGCAACCCCAATTTCCTCGCGAAACTCAATTCATTCGCGTAAATTTTCTCGAACAAATCGCCGTAAACCTTATAAAACCCGCGCCCGGAATCCGAGTAACCCGAATAGACCGAATTCGAGAAGAACGAAAACAAATCGGGCACAAAACTCGACGAACCGCTCGCAGCGGTAGTGGAGGAGAACAGTATTTGGTTCCGGTGCGAATCGTACCATGCTCGCTCCTTCGGGTCGGATAGGACCTCGTAGGCGTTGACGAGCTCCTGAAAAGCGGCCGTGGCTTCGGCCTCGGGGACGCCGCTTTTGACGAGCTTGTCAGGGTGGCGCTGCAGGGCAAGCTTCCTGTACGCGGATCTGATTTCGTCGGCGGAGCAGTCGCGGCTCAGCCCGAGGACTTCATACAGGCACCGCTTCTCCGACGATGCCATTTTGGCGTTGTGTTTTCGGTTTGTAAGAAATGGCCCATGGGGCTTGATTTTCCTGTGTTTATATATATGTTAGGGCTTGGCCGTTCGGGGATGCATTTTCACCCTGTTTTGGAACCAAATTCCAAGACGGATCTGAATTTGGGAATTTCATTACATTTTTAAGAGAGAGGAAACCATTACTTACTTAAAATGATAATTAACGAACACTTATAAATTGCTCACAATTATTTTTTTATACAATCAATCCGTGACACTTTATAACTATAAATCAAAACATCACACACACTCACTTAAAAAGAAAAGTGAAATAACAAGAAGCTTCGAACCCAAAATTCAAAATCTTAATAGTACTGAATTCACACTCTTATAGATATATCAATCGAAATATCACACACATTCATCAGAAAAGAATAGTTAATGAGCAAGAGGCTTCGAATATAAACCTCAATAGTATCTAAATCACACTGCCGAATAATTAACAAAATATGCTTTATTTTCAATGTCATTTATTTATCATATAGTTAAAAGAATTTTAGAAATTAACCTCGCTTGGACTACAGGTGTTTCGGCATAATATACCTACCATTTCTTTATTAATTATTTCCTAACACTTTTTAATTAAGGATTAAAATAACCTTGCTTTTGCACGAAAGACTAATTAGTTGATATGTTGAATAAATATTAATAAAAATATCGCCCCACAATTATTGCAATCGAGAAACTGCAATTGTTTGTTTTTTGAAATTTGTGTGTTTCATTCTTTTTTATTTACATAATAATATAATGATATATTTTTTGAAAAATTATGAGTTTAAAAATTAATAAAGAAGTAATGACTTTTAATTATTTAGAGATATGCTTATAATCAATTAAAAAAGATTATGATAATAGGATTAGAGTTTTATTAAATTATTGGAGAGGTAATATTTTTTTTTCAATATTTAGAAATAAGGGAACAGTAAAGTTTTCAAATTATTAAGAATTTCACTAAAAGATAAAATCATACCTATGTTTGTTATCTTTATTTTGTTTTTATCAAAAAAAAAATCTTGTTTTCTATTTAGTAGAGTTTAATTTATTTTAAATATTAAATTAAGATTTTTCATCATTTCACCTTTTTGATATAAGCCTATAATTACATTTTGAATAAGATAAAGAAAGAAAGAAATCTGATAATTTCTAATATAAATCTAAATGTGTAGTCGATATACACCTATTTGATTATATATTCTAAAAGAAAACTAAAAAAGATGCTAAACATCACATTAATTCAATGAATAATTTCTACTATATCATGCATCGTGTATTATGAGGCTCAAAAACAAATAGCGCGTGGAAAAGAAAGCCGTAGAATATATCTTGTTGGATAATTAGAAAAAAAATCAACCATATGATACGGAATCATTTATTTTATATTTACCAATGCCATAGTTCAAGGGAAATCTATTTTGTGTCCAATAGATATTAGAATAAATGTCACTTTACCTCCCATGATTCCAAAGTTGGGCACTTTGCCCCCTTCAACATATGAAGATATAATGTATTTTAAATTTTGCCCCTCTTATTCACATATAAATATATTGGTCAATTATTGAGTAATAATTTAGTAATTAAAAGTTATTATTGATTCTAAATAATTAATTACTATTTTTTTAGTTATATCGTTTTATAATTAGTAAAATTTTGATTAGTTATTTCATACTACCTAAGTCGTATATACTTCGAATGGGGGCTTTAACTTCAGTTAATGTGAAAGCCGGTTTAAGTTGGTCAAAAAGCTTGTCAAATGTGACATTTGATACTCAGAGTTAGTTTAATAGTTAGAAGACCAAAATTCCATATTTATTTGCATTATAAGGTAGTTTTTTTATGTGTTAAATGTAAGAATTTCTCATTTTGCCCATTCTATCCTCAAATCGACAAAACCCCAATTGTCCATTGTTTCCCTCTTTGGAACTCAACCATCATGCTTGGACCAGCACTGATACAAGCGTAAACTTTTTAAATTGCCTAAACCGTTGTGCTCGCGGAGAGTAAATGCATCCCTAGTGTTCATGAAATTGTAAAAATTTAATATTTTAACTTTAATAATTTTTCAATACGAGGGACAATATTTTGATTAGTTATTTTATATTGTAAAGTGTTCATAAAATGTAAAAACTCTAACATTTTAATTTTTAACAAATTTTCAATAAGAGGGACAAAATTGGAAATAATATCTATTTTCGCATCTTTAAGGGGTAAAGTGTTTATTTCAATAACTAAAAGGGACAAAGTGATTTAAAGATTGTGGGGGGTAAAGTGACATTCACCCCAAATGTTATTTTAATTTTTAATCAAAGGAGTCCATGACATAATTGAAAGAAGACAAATACAAGTCAAAAATATAAATGACGAGAGGCGAATGATAAATACAATTACAGAAAGGTTGATGCAGTTCTAAATTGTTTGGACGTATAGCATACGTAAATAGCGCGCGCACACACACACTTACATAGGAACAATTACATCTATTACACTCAAAAATTTGAATACTATAATCGATCCTTCAAAAATTTTCAATATTTCAACCTTCTCCATTGATTAAGTTAGAAATTACATCTACCTCTAACCAGTCGATTTTTGATCATTTTTTTTTTCATAAACTTCAAATTTTACCACTTAATATTTATCTTCGAGGAAAAAAAAAAACTGAAAAACTAATACTTATAAAGACATTTTCACCCCTTCAACTAGAGAGGACTTTTGGTTAAATTCCCCAAACCACCACCATCAGCCAAATAAAAAAAGAAGCTTCTTGGCCACCAGTGTCGACCTACTGGTAGATTTCCACCGGGAAAATCTAATAGATAACCTTTTACACCTTTTTTTTAAGCGAATGGCCCACAAATTTTAATTTTTGGGTAGATGACCCTTTTACTAATTATACATAATTAGTTACAAATTAAACCTAAACATCATTAAATAAAAATATTTATCCTTTTTTTAAAAATTGTATTTTAACCCAAAAGAAAGTATATATTGCAAAAAATAACATATCCAATACTCAGCAAACAATTAAAAAAAAGCAAAACAAAACAAAACCAAACAGGAAGAAGACAGATACACACAAACACCATCACACAATTAAAATTAACCATTCAAACTTTATGAGATTCCAAAATTGATCAAATAATCTATTTGCCCATAATAAGGAGAGCTGATTTATGGCAAACAATTGAGAAATTTTGGTTGGAGGAGACAGAACGGTGGCAACGAAGTGCGTGTTCCATTGTCGCCGTTCCACCTCCTCCGGCCAAAACTTTTCAAATTTCTTTACATAAATCAACTTCTTTCGTCATGGGTTAATAAATCATGTATTCAATTTAACATTTTAACCAACTTGCATTGTTTAATTTGATGATGTGTGTGTGTTGTGTGTGTTCCTTTTTTCCCCCTCTTTCTGTTTCTTGTTTGTTTATTGGGTTTGGGTTGGGGTGGGGTATTTTTCTATTTTTGTTATTTTTTCTTTTTTTTAAGAAAAAAGCTTGTATTATTTTTTGTTTATAGTAATTTTTAAAAATTCGTATTAGCTTATCTCTTACTCAATTTGTTTATTATGTTTTCAATAATTTGATCTTAAGAATAAGTTAATACTCTTTTAAATAATGATGATTTAATATATATATATATATATATTCTCTCAAAGTTAAAGATCTCTAAAATTATAATGATCTTTTAGAGAGCAATTTACAATACGTAATGGATTTACTTATGTACAAAAATTACATTATTGTTTAATAAATAATTTAAAGAAAATTATTATTGATCGCTTAGGAAATTACACTATGATTTTAAGAAATTATTCTAAAATAAGAGAATCATGCTAAAAAAAAAAAGCAAGATAGTAGAATCTCTTAAGCAATAGATTGATCGCTTAGGAGATTGGCCCGAACGGCTGTTCATTTTTTGATGGCCCGACCGTTTAAGAGATTATGCTACGTAGTAGAATAATATAATCTCTTAAATGATCAAGTGACCTTTTAAGCGGTTTAGTTAGAAGAAAAGAATATCTCTTAAGAGATAGATTGATCACTTGGAAGATTGGCTTGAACGGCCGTCCATTTTTTGATGGCTCGACCGTTTAAGAGATTATGCTACATAGTATAATAGCATAATCTCTTAAACGATCGAGTGATCGTTTAAGCGGTTTTGTTGAAAAAAAAAATCTTAAGAGATAGATTGATCGCTTAGGAGATTGGCCCGAACGGCCGTTCATTTTTTGATGGCCCGACCGTTTAAAAGATTATGCTACATAGTAGAATAATATAATCTCTTAAATGATCAAGTGGCCTTTTAAGCGGTTTAGTTAGAAAAAAAGAATATCTCCTAAGAGATAGATTGATCACTTAGGAGATTACATTATGATCTTAAGAGATTATTTTAAAATAAGAGAATTATGCTAAATATATAGAGAATATTAGTATATTATAAGAGTATATATTACATAACTCTATCTTTTATAATAATCTTTTGTAATAATCTTTTATAATATAGATATCATAGATACATTATAATGATCATTATAACAATATATTCATGATAAGATCATTATGATTATTATATAGAATTATTATGATAAGATGAATTGATATCTATACTTCCATTAACTATACATATATATATATATATACATTCTCCACAAATTAAAGATCTCTAAAATTATAATGATTATAACTATCTTTTATAGTATAAATTAACATCATAAATATATTATGTATAATGATATTTACAATGATCACTATAATAAAGAAATCATGGGTATATTATAATAGTCATAATGATACTCTTAATGATTCAATATAATAGTCATAATGATATTTTATAATATAGATATAGACATCATGAATGTATTATAATGATTATTATTATAAAATTGATCTATTATTTTCTAAAAGTATCATAATAGAGAGTTCAAAATGAATTTATGTCAATATTTTTCAAAAAAATAATAGCATCACTTTAACGACTGAGTGATTAATAAAGAGATTATTCTAAAATAAGAGAATTGTTTAAACGATTGAGTGGTTGTTGAAGAGATTATGCTAAAAAAAAGCAAGATAATAGAATCCCTTAAGCAATAGATTGATCGCTTAGGAGATTGGCCCGAACGACCGTCCATTTTTTGAGGGCCTGACCGTTTAAGAGATTATGATACATAGTAGAATAGCATAATCTTTTAAACTATCGAGTGACCGTTTAACCAGTTTTGTTGGAAAAAAGAATATCTCTTAAGAGATAGATTGATCGCTTAGATTATTCTAAAATAAGAGAATTATACTAAAATATATAGACAATATTAGTATATTATAAGAGTATATATTACATAACTCTATCTTTTATAATAATCTTTTGTAATATACATATCATCGACATTATAATGATCACTATAATAATATATTCATGATAAGATCATTATGATTATTGCATAGAACCATTATGATAAGATGAATAGATATCTTTATTTCCATTAACTATACATACATATATATATATATATATATTCTCTACAAATTAAAGATCTCTAAAATTATAATGATTATAACTATCTTTTATGGTATAAATTAACATCATAAATATATTATATATAATGATATTTACAATGATCATTATAATAAATAAATCATGAGTATATTATAACAGTCATAATAATACTCATAATGATTCAATATACTAGCCATAACGATATTTTATAATATAAATATAGACATCATGAATATATTATAATGATCATTATTATGGAATTGATCTATTATTTTCTAAAAGTATCATAATAGATAGGCCAAAATGAATTTATGTCAATATTTTCCAAAAAGATAATATCATCACTTAAACGATTGAGTGATTGATAAAGAGAATTGATCTATTATTATTCTAAAATAAGAGAATTGTTTAAATAATTGAGTTGTCATTGAAGAGATTATGCTAAAAGAAAAAAGAGCAAGATAGTAGAATCTATTAAGCAATAGATTGACTGGTTAGGAGATTGGCCCGAACGGCCATTCATTTTTTGATGGTCCGACCGTTTAAGAGATTATGCTACGTAGTAGAATAACATAATCTTTTAAACGATTAATTGGCCTTTTAAGCAGTTTAGTTAGAAAAAATGAATATCTCTTAAAAGATAAATTGATCATTTAGGAGATTGGCCCAAATGGTCGTCCATTTTTTATGGCCCGACCAGTTAAGAGATTATGTTACATAGTAGAATAACATAATCTCTTAAACGATCGAGTGACCGTTTAAGTGGCTTTGTTGAAAAAAAGAATATCTCTTAGGAGATAGATTGATCGCTTAGGAGATTGGTCCGAATGGCCATCTATTTTTTGCTGGCCCGACCGTTTAAGAGATTATGCTACATAGTATAATAGTATAATCTCTTAAACGATCGAGTGGCCATTTAAGCGGTTTTGTTAGGAAAAAAGAATATATATTAAGAGATAGATTGATCGCTTAGGAGATTGGCCCAAACAACCGTCCATTTTTTGATAGCTCGACCGTTTAAGAGATCACGCTATATAGTAGAATAACATAATCTCTTAAACGATCGAGTGACCGTTTAAGCGGTTTTGTTAGAAAAAAGAATATCTATTAAGAGATAGATTGATCACTTAAGAGATTGGCCCGAACGACCATTTATTTTTTGATAGCCGGACCATTTAAGAGATTATGCTACATAGTAGAATAACATAATCTCTTAAACGATTGGGTGGCTGTTTAAGCGGTTTAGTTAGAAAAAAAAAGAATATCTCTTGAGAGATCATTTTATAACTTAAGAGATTTGCTCGAACGGTCATTTATTTTGTCACGACCTTAGTATTTTGTTGTCTTTATAAGTTAAATTATTTTTAATTTAACCCTCGAACATAAGTTAAGTTATTTATAATTCGACCTTCCATTCAAACTTTAGGACAAATAAAATATACTTATTTATCCTAATTAATACCATGTCATAAATTCAATCCAAAAAAAAATAAAAATATAATTTGAAAGTTAGTTTATTAAATAAACACTTAAAGGGCCTCATGGGCTAAATTTTCTCACTTCCACCGCCATCAATCACTCGCCAAAATACACCACCAACACAATTCAGGTCTCAAAAATCAGTTATTAAAATCCCATAAATTGATGAAACTTAAAAATTTAGAACCCAAAAAAAACACTGAAGAATAAGAAAGTCCCTCACATTAGAAAATTGATCCCTCAAACTCTATTTAATCCTAAAATTGAGTATGGATCGAGTTTATCCACGAGACGAGGAACAAATTGATGGGTTGAGATCTGACAAACGATAGCAGTTGATGGTGGAGCGACTCATGCGAGGGGGAGGTGCGATTGGTGCCAGGTTTGGTGAAACTAGAAACTATTGTGGTTGGATTATGCTGCCGAAATGATAGGACTGACCAAGATCAAGCCAATTAGTAACTTCAATTTGGGATTTTGTTGGTCGCTGTGTGTGTGTGTGTGTGTGTCTTTCTTTCTTTTTTCTTTTTTATTTTTTAAATCAATAAGCAAAGCTTTCTTCTTTACCACAAAGAGTCCACTATATTTACCCAACAAGTAGAAATTTGGGAGAAATGGGACAACTCTGAAGAAAATTCAGAAGTAAGATTGTATCTCATGGGTGCTCTAAAGTCTAAACCTGGGAACCTTCATGTTTTGATATTTGAAGTTTTCTTTCCCTCTCTTACATATTATATATATTTTGAGAATATGTTATGTGTATATATATATATATATATATATATTATATTTATATTAATTTCTTGTAAATAAATCTTAATATATTACATTTTTATTTATATTTTATATTTTTAATATGAAAGTTATAATATATCTCAAAATATATTATATTTCTAAATATATATACACTTGAATAAAGTGTATATACTTGAATAAAGTGTGTATATATATACATATATAATTTTAGGTATATGTGTATGTGTGAATGTCGTGTTAATATATATGTATATATATGGCAAATTTAGACATTTTTTAGATATATCTGTTTGAATAAATTGTGAATATATATTATGCATTATATGTATAATTTTAAGTATATTTATATATTGCCTTTTATATTACAAAATCACCCCTCCTATTTTATTATATTGCATGGGGCATTTATGAAAAAAATGTACAACTATTAGGACATCGGCATATTCGAATTTCATTTGAAAATGTGCCGGCGTCATCATTTTTTTGATCCGGAATTGGCTGATTAGGGGGTAAATATAATTTTTAAATTTTAGTTAAGGAAGGAGATTGTAATATTAAAAACATTTGGGTACCAACTGTAGTATTCAAATTTTCGTGGGCAGCGGATGTAATTATCCATATATATATATATATATATACGTACAAAAGTGATGTGTATCTTCGCTCAAACTCACAGAGAAAAAACTGGAACTTGAAAACCGCACAGCTCCAACCTCTGGCGCCGGCGGCTTCATCACTGTCGGGTTGGTATGAAATAGAGCTGCTTCTTTTCTCTTAGAAAAACTAATGGGATGCAATTTTGCCTCTATAGATATGCGCAACCAACCCCAAACCTTATTCCAAGGCGTTTTATCAACTGTCCATGGAGCGCCCCGAAGGTGTTCGACATTTTTCCCCAGTAAAAACCATCTACTGTATTCGCTTGGCTTAGGCTCTTCTTTTTCTACTGCTGCTCTAAGAACTATGGAAAATCCTAACTGGGAGTTTAACTATAGAAGAAACCCAGAAAAGATACGGCCCCGGCATGAGTTAAAAGAACCAAAGAGTTGTAATTTACAGGTTACAGTTGATAGGGGAATGAGAATGAGTAGAAGCTCGAGGGGCTGTCCGGAAAGTGTGAATGGAAAACGGAAGCTTATATGGTATTCAGAGATGTTGAGGAATTGCGCGGCTGAAATGCGTTGGGGTGAAGGGAAGGTGATTCACGGCCGAATCATTAGAAGTGAGACGGAACCTGACATGCACTTATTTGTTTCTTTAATTAATTTTTATGCGAAGTGTAGGGCTCTGGAACATTCACGCCACGTATTTGAGCAGATGCCTTTGAAAGACGTGGTATCTTGGACTGCTTTAATATCAGGTTTTGTAGCTCAAGGGCATGGGGCTGAAAGTGTTGAGTTGTTCTGCGAGATGAGACAAGAGGATGTGAGACCTAATGAGTTTACTCTGGCCACAATTTTGAAGGGTTGCTCAATGTCGTTGGATTTAGAATTTGGGAAACAATTGCATGCAGAGGTGGTTAAGGTTGGCGTTCTTTTGGACGTTTATATTGGTTCAGCTTTAATTGATCTCTACTCCAAATGTGGGGAAATGGAATACGCAAATGATGTTTTCTGTATGATGCCTGAGAAAAATGCCGTATTATGGAATGCTTTGCTTAACGGTTATGCACAAGTGGGACATGGAGAAGCAGTCTTGCGGTTGTTTTGTGAAATGGTGGAGCCAGAGGTGAGATTTAGCAATTACACGATGTCTATTGTTTTAAAAGGACTTGCCAACATTGGTGCTTTGAGAACTGGTCAGGCAGTCCATTCAATGGTGATCAAGATTGGGGGTGAACTAGATGATTTTGTTAGGTGTAGCTTGGTTAATATGTACTCGAAATGTGGAGTAGCTAATGATGCCCTCAAAGTGTTTAATTCTATTAAAAATCCTGATATAGTCGCATGGAGTTCGACTATTAGTGTTCTTGATCAGCAAGGTTTAAAGGAAGAAGCAACCAAACTGTTCTCCTTAATGAGGCATTCTGGTATGAGGCCGAATCAGTTTACTCTCTCCAGTCTTGTTAGTGCTGCCACTGATTTGGGGGATCTGCGTTATGGTCAAAGCATTCATGCCTGTGCTTACAAATTTGGTTTTGAGTCCGATGATTTGGTCAGCAATGCATTGATTGGATTGTATATGAAATTTCGATTAATTTATGATGGGTACTATATATTCAACAAGATGACAAATCGGGATGTGGTTTCTTGGAATGCCATTCTATCTGGATTCCATGATGAAACTTCTGGTCAAGGAATCAGGATTTTCAATAAGATGCTTATAGAAGGTTTTAAGCCCAACATGTACACATATATCAGCACCCTGAGGTCTTGTTCGAGTTTCTTGAATATTGAATTTGGGAAACAAGTGCATTCACACATAATTAAAGACAACTCTGTATATGATGGTTACATTGGAACTGCTTTACTTGACATGTATGCCAAGTGTGGGCGCATGGAAGATGTGGAAGCAATTTTTAGCCGATTAACTGAGAAGGATGTCTTCAGTTGGACAGTTATCATTTCAGGTTATTCACAGAGTAACCAAGGAGAAAAGGCTGCTCATTGTTTCAATCAGATGCGTCGACAAGGTGTTATTCCTAATGAGTTCACTCTTGCTAGCTGTTTGAGGGGTTGCTCAGGGATCACGAGCCTTGAGAATGGCCGACAGTTGCATTCTCTGGCAATTAAGGCCGGGCAGTCCGCTGACATGTTTGTGGTTAGTTCGCTGGTTGATATGTATAGCAAATGTGGATGTATTGATGACGCAGAAACATTATTTTATGACTTTCCATCAGGTGATACTGTTTTATGGAATACAATTATATGTGGATATTCTCAACATGGAGACAGTGATAAGGCTCTTCAATCATTTAGGAAAATGGTAGATAAAGCAGTGTTACCTGATGGGGTTACTTTTTTAGGGATTCTTTCTGCATGCAGCCACATGGGATTGGTTGAAGAGGGAAGGAAGCATTTTTACTCTATGAATGAATCTTATGGAATTACTCCAACTATTGAGCATTATGCTTGCTTGGTTGATATACTGGGTCGAGCAGGCAAGTTCGATGAGGTTGAAACCCTGATTGATCATATGGATCTAACTCCAAATGCTTTGATCTGGGAGAATGTTCTCGGGGCATGTAAAGTCCATGGAAATGTGGAATTAGGTGAAAGAGCTGCTGAGAAACTTTTTGAAATCGATCCTGATACGGATTCTAACTACATTTTGTTATCTAATCTGTATGCTAGTAAAGGGAGGTGGAATGATGTTTCCAAAGTTAGGGCTTCCATGTCTGGCAAAGGCATCAAAAAGGAACCTGGGTGCAGCTGGGTTGAGGTAGATGCTCAGGTTCATGTTTTCTTATCTCACGATGTGTCACATCCAAGGCTGTCAGATATCCATTGGAAGTTAGACGAATTGGGACAGAGAGTTGCTGAAGCAGGATATGTGCCTGAAATAAAACACGTGCTTCATAATCTGTCGGACAATGAGAAAAGAGATAACCTTTTTCGTCATAGTGAAAGGCTGGCTTTAGGTTTTGCTCTTATAAGCAGAGTTAGTGGTGGAAAAATCAGAATCTTCAAGAACCTTCGCATTTGTGGAGATTGTCATGAATTTATGAAGTTTGTCTCGGGCATCATGAATCAAGAAATTGTGGTTCGTGATACAAGTCGCTTCCACCACTTTCGCCATGGCTTGTGTTCATGTAAAGATTATTGGTGATTTGTTGATAGTACTCTTTTTCAACTGCTGAAGTTAAAGAAGTTTTTGGGCCAAAGCAATGGGATTTCGGAGAGTTGCTGAAGCAGGATATGTGCCTGACATAAAACATGCTTCATAATCTGATGGATAATGAGAAAAGAGAATCTTTTTCGTCATAGTGAAAGGCTGGCTTTAGTTATTGCTCTTATAGTGTTGGAAAAATCACAATCTTCAAGAATCTTTGCATTTGTGGAAATTGTCGTGAATTTATGATGTTTGTCTCAGGCATCATGAATCAAGAAATTGTGGTTTGTGATACAAGCCACTTCCGCCATGGCTTGCGTTCATGTAAAGATTATTGATGATTTGTTGATAGTACTCTTTGAAACCGTTAACATCAACTATTGAAGTTAAAGAAGTTTTTGGGCTTGAGGCAATGGGATTTTGGATTTAAAGAATATCAGACAATCTTCTTGGAAGTAGGAAGGACACAGGTAATGTTCCAGCTTGATTGTTGGTTGCCTTGTTTGACAAACATAGCATGTGAGAATGTATTTTTGCGTTGCAGCTTATTGCTATTTACAAGAAAATCTTATAGTTGCCAAAATATTCTTTTTGCACAGGTGAATGTGTAATCCTTGCAAGGCAGTTCTGTTTATGTGTTGCATTTGGAAGGAGAACAGCAAGAACTTACCATAGCAGGTTGTGTACACCTACTTGAAAAAATCTGATTGCAGGCTAATTATATCTGTATAATGTTAAGTTGTCCCCCAGAGGGACTGAATTGCATCTCATTACTTTGTCAGAATTTTCAGGTTAGTTATCATGGATTCCCTTTGGCTTCTCGGTTTATTTCTCTAAAATTCGGGTAATCCTTATTTAAATGTTTCCAAGCATTTATTTCTTTATTTTTCTCTATAAAATAATGTTTTTTTTTTCCTGATATACATCTCCATTTGCTGGATATAGTTACTGGTTTTAAGGAGTTGAGCCGTGAGGAATCTTGCTGGCTTGGCTGATTTATTCTCAATATTCCTTCCTAGTCTTAGAAAGTTAACGTTGAGCGGCCTTGGATTTGTGTGGGAAGATAAGATAAAGATTGATTTGCTACCCAAACCATGAAGTGCTCAGAAGTGTGACCCTGCTTTTCATGACACAAACTGGAAATTAGATTAATTGGGGTTCCTTCTAAGGAAATTCTTGCAATTGGAAGAATACACTTCGTCCATTGGAGGGTTGGCTCCTATAACTTCCCTAGGCTTAAGAGCTACAAATTGGCAAGAGATCTTGTGCAAATTCGGGATGTACTAAAGCTTCAAATGATTTAGCTGGTTGACTGTTGCCCTTCAGCTGTGGCTTCAAGCAGCCAATATGACATGAATGGCTAATAAAAGAAAATGATTTCTTTTGAGTTTATTTATTATTCATCGGGCAATAAGAATTTAAGTCAGGAGCACAAAAGGTAATTGATAAATTATTCTTATTCTTCTTATTATTATTCTTTTCTTTTCTTTTCTTTTCTTTTCTTTTCTTTTCTTTTCTTTTCTCTTCTTTTCTTTTTGCGCTTTTTTTTTTGTTTTTTTGTTTTTGCTTTTCTAGGTGAAGGATACATGCATGGCTGGTGTTACTATTCTGATGTTTTGCTTTCAGGTGACATTGTACTAATTTTTCTTAGCAACTAATCTCCTGCAACTTTGGGGTCTATGCAATAGACTGGACACGTAAGTGCTTGTGCTAGAGCTCTGATGATTTTCTGGAATTAGAGTTCTATAATGCTTGTGTAGCTTGGAGGTCATGAAATTAGAATACAAGTTGTTATTTCCTTTGTTTTTTCCCTTATTATTTGTTGTTTTGTTCTAATTTGCTGCAGAGTTGAGCAATGAAAAATGCAAGGAGTAAGATAAAAGCGCACCATTTTGTTATTGAATCAATAACGGTTTTCTAGAATTAATTTCAGCCCATAAAAAATGGGGAGCTTTAGCTAAGGGTTGTGTATGTCGCAGTGGGTGCTCTGGTTCTCTGCTACATTGATCTTGCTTATGAACTTATATTAATCTTTGGTCTGCTGTGTTTTCATGCAGTCGTATAATTAAACAGTCATACGAATAAATCAATGTGAATGCAAATGGTAATTGAAGTTTCGGACATCCATTGGCAGCCTTAAGAGAACGTCTGATTGTTTTTTGGAGGAGACAAATTTTATTATATATGTATCTTCATTTAAGGTTTTAGTTGATTAATCAAGTTTTTATATTATTATATGTTATTATTGATGTGGTATTAGTAACTAGCAGCTAAAGATATAAATATATACTTATATATATATATTGTTGATATGATATACCAATTTGAAATGATTATTTATTTATTTTTCTAATAATCTCTTTGGACAAACCTATGATTGTGATTTGTGAGTTGAAAAATGAATTTTAGGTTAACGATGATGCTACTGTTTCTCTACTAGATGGAGCAAACGAAAAAAGACGGATTGTAAAGAAAAAGGATGAAGCAGACTACAACATCTACATGTTCAAGAGAGAAATTGAGGTTCCAATGAGAACACGTTTAATGATCTTGATTTCAAAAATGCTAAGATTAGTTTAGAAACATGGAGGAGACAAAGACAAATGGCAAGTTAAAATACCTGAAGAAGACGATAGCATCTGCAACTGATTTGGCCATTGAGGATTCTGGGAATTTGATTCTGTCAAAGATGATTTGGTTTTGAGCTCTCCAAGTTACTTCCATGGGGAAAACTGCAAAATTGAGGTATTCTTCTTGGGTGTGCTGGAGGTTACGAGCATTCTTGTTGGAGTCAGATATAATCCCACAGCACGGATCAAAGGAGTCAATGTTCAGTTGATCTATCTTGAAGCACCATTTGGGTTTCCAACAAATTTTCACTGTGATATGAGTTTTATGAAAAAGGTGGTCCACTGCTTCATCTTGAGATTTGCACAGAGGGCAAAGAGAGTCATCAGTTTCAAAAAGAGCTTGGACAGCTCCACCTTTGTGTCTTCTATTGCTGTCAAAAAAAAAATAAAAATCAATAGAAGTGTCATTCGGTGTAAGATGAATCATCAAGGAAGGGTTCAAGGAGATGGTTGTGGGAAGGATGCTCCCACTCCAATGATTCCCACCATGTTCTGCCACCCAATTCGTCTATAAAGATAGTGTCAAGAGCTGGTGGAGGGGAAAAAGATGGCTCTATCCGTCCATCAACACTAGTACTAGTATTACATGGAGGAAAATATAAAGGCAGTTTCTTTAGTGCTGGGCATCCCCTTAATTCAATCATCTCAATGGAACTGCAAATCATTGTAGCTTTGCAGATGGTTTCTAGTCTTGGCAACCGTTTCAGGCCCAGTACAGTTAATTTGGGGAGAGAGACGACACGTGCTTCTCCTTCTCCTGCGTCGCCATCTGAGACTTTTATTATCTCTTCTACCTGTCTGCAATTGTACACAAAGATCGTTTCGAGGTTTGGGAACTGCGAGACTGGTAGCCCCAGCTTCTTCATCTTGTTACAATGTGAAATATTCAAATTTTTAAGAGAGGAAAACATAGCCTGTGCAGGTGGAGGTGATGCCATTTCAGCTTCTCTTTTGCACCAAAATACTTGTTCCAAATATAGCCTTAGAGAAAAAGTGAAAAAGATTTTATTTGATGTATTACTTTGATATTTATTAAAGAATATGAGTGATTAAAACATATAAAATTTGTAGCGAAATTGTTAGCAAAACTCAATTACCACGATGATATATACTTTTAAAAGTTATTATATATATATATATATATATTTATAAGTGATTATAAATTAGATATTATGACGATGTTCATGTGTATGGTTGTGGATGGAATATCGGGGGCGGTGGACGTGTGGACACTTTGCAGCGTACCTTCTCCCAATTAACTAAATTTTTTGAGGTTCCGTTTATTTGTTGGAATGTACATTAGAGAGAATATGAATTGGACAAAGTCAAAATTTATTGGTTTTTCTAAATAATTAAATATAAATTATTGATAGTGTCATGTCGTCAAAACAATTAACATACATTTATAAACCTGATTATAGAGATAAATATTAAGCAATTATAATATAAAATTCTGTATTGCTCAAAATCAGAATACGTTCCACAAAATGTATATTCAATGGTCTAGGAACAAATATTAAGAACACGTGCATCTTACTAGTTAAAGGGTGTATTGAAGAAAATAATAAATATATCCTCAAAAGTCGACGATAACAAATAATTGGAAATATATATATAAATATTTAACTAAAATGAAAATTAAAAGCGACAGGGTGAGTATATTTATTTAGACATGAGTTATACTCTTTATCTTTAAGATGAGATTGTTCTATACTAGTGCTATAGTTTAGAGGCAACCTTCTATCATGTGACGACCTCTTTCTCGAGATTACCTTGTATGAGTGCTTACCTAGAGTGCTATACTATTGCACCTTTGATATTAAAGTCTAAATGATAGAGGTACTTACAAAAGTGCCACTAAATTCCTTTAGGACATCATTAGCCCAAATAGGTTGAGGGGACCATTTGGAGGTTGAGTGGGTTATCTAGCTAGATTCCATGTGGATAGAGAGGTTGTGTTTAACATGATGGAGGACTGAGGTAACCAAGCAACAATGATATTGTTGGCTAACAGAGCTCTCATAGACACTAACATCCATGCAAGATTATATGTCCTTTTATGAACACATGTTTAGTCGCTGAGGAGCAGTCCTCAAGGTGTTCTAGGGGGCCTAGTCTGAAGAAGCAAGTTCTTGAGGGGACTAGCTTCAAGCGACAAGTCATCGAGGAGTTTAAGGTGGTTGGCCTCAAGGGGCTTAGGGGTTTGTCCTCAAAGGGGTTGGCCCTTGTAGAGATAGGTATTCAAAGAGGTCGAGGAGGCAAGTACTCGAGGGGTTTGAGAGAATTGAGCCTCATGGAGGTAGTTCTTAAGGGGGCTAAGGGGCTAGCCCTCAAGGAGTTTAAGGAGACAGACCTCTTGTGGTATCATAAGGGGGTTGAGGGGCTAGCATTTGGCCCTTGAGAAGTCAAGTCCTCGAGGAGGTTGAGGTCCTTGATGAGGCAAGTATTCAAGGAGTTCGAGGGAATTGGACCTGAAAGAGCTAGGCACACTCTCGAGGGGGTTGAGGGGCTGGTTCCCGAGGTGTTGAGTCAAGGGGGTCAATATATGTTTTGATCAAAATTGGACATGGACCAAGATGATAGTGTTTAGAGAAAATTAAGATGTATTTTGTATTTATAAAAGATATTATCACTTAATATATATTCATACGGAGCTAGAATTTTTTATTTGGGTAGATGATGTCAGATTCTTATATAATATTAAAAGTATTTTTTGTTTAAGGGGGGCCAAAGTCAAATTTTTTTTTAAAAAACATATATAAATTATAGTTTGACATAAATTTGAGGAGGCGCATCCGTCCCCAAAAAATTATAAAATATTTAAAGTATTTGAATCAACTTAGAAAAGAAGAGATACATTGAGGATTTACAAAATAATTCATATATAATGAGGAGCTCATATTGCATATCAAATAAATTTAGAACGTTTCTTCCTCTGTATCTATTTATTTTGAAGTTCATAAACGAATATATTTCTTAATTAGTGAAATAATATCCTAAAATCCATCAAAAGAATTAATATCTTAAAAGATCCTGAAGAATAAATTTACCCACCATGCTAAAATCGAAAAGTAAATTCAGCAACTACGCAAAACAAAAACATAAATAAATATAAGAATGGAACTGAAAATAAGTATGAGAAATTTGTTAATTACGATGGCAAGGCCGAGTAAATTCACCTGAAAGCCTTCTTTGTAGCTTGTCCTAAATAGAAGACCATCAAACCAAAAAGATGATGATATGTTGTATATATGCCAAGAATTTTATGATCACCAATTAATGGCTTAATTACATATTGATGAATTAAAAATATAAACTCGAATAATATTAGTACTGCAATATTGACTGCACTGGACATGTATGTATTATATATATATAAATATATGTTATTAATTCAATAATATTGATTGCATTAACAAAAGTCAGAATGCTTATTTCACGTAGTAGAAAGCAGGAAACTCCCTGGAAGAGTTCAAATGAATAATATAGTAAAAGTAGTCGTTTTCATGCAAATTAAATAGAGCGATTACGTTGTACAGTGGTTGTGACCGGATCAATAGGAGAAGTGGCCGCCATAGGATACCTATGTATTACAATGCCAATTGCGTCTCCCTTCGCTGAGGTATAATATAATTATAAATTAATTTATTTTATTTTATAAATTATAAATATCTTCCTAAAGTATGTATTAAGTTAATAAAATTTATCATTCATTAAAAGGAAATATAATCGTAAGTTGTATTTTTGTAGTTTTAGACAGAATTTTGTGATGAGATTCGCATGGTCTTGATGATATATATGAAGTCAATTTCAATAAAAATGAAGTGACGAAATCAAATTATAGACGTTGATGCCCAGTAGTAGTTATAGTGGTATAAAGTAAAATTATTTCACGAATGTTAGTGAAATAACAAAATTGATTGAGAGATTTTGTTAGGTTTGATAAGGCGCATCTCTTGGTGATTGGGTTAACTATTATGGTTGTATGAAAGTTATTTTTTGAATGCCTCTATTAATACTTACAAGAATGTCCTAAACTACGAAGGGATATTTATAATTTTTTAAAATAAAAAGAATTAATTTATAATTATATCATACTTCAAATAGTATAAATATAATTTGTCCTATATTATACGACTTGAAATATATTTTTTGGGGTAAAGGTACGTTGCTGATGCTGAATAACTAAAAAGGTTGCAATGTGTAAGTTTAGGTCAATCATATGAAGCCTGAAGGGATGGGCGTCGGGCCTAGTATGTATGCCCCGAAAATTTTGAATAATATGTGTTGCTACCCGACCCGATCGAACCCAAGCAAATCGAACTTGCAAAGTATACAAATTCAGATAAAAATCTCAGCCTCGGCTAAATTAAAATTCTTGGCCATTTCTTCACAAGATTTTCCATCCGTACAAAGCACAAATATATTGGAAATTGTGTTTTCTCGGAGCTTGTTTCTGGACCAACTTTCGTATATTAGTAAAGTGGATAAGGGATTACAAATATTGGAGTTTGTAATATTATTTTGCATAATAAAACTCATTCAGAGAGTAAATGCGAAAAATGTATTTACTCGTTTAAATGCAATTTCGAGTGATAAGTGAATCAATCAAGTCGATAAAACTAGGAAATGAATAAAGGGGTTAAATGCATTTTACCCCCTGTGATATACAAAATATTCTAAATGCCCTCTCGTCGAAAAAAAATAGGCAAACAACCCCCTCATAATTTTTAAAAAGTAGCAAGATGCCTCCCTCTTCAAATTAATCACAAATTTTGTACTTGATTGTCCGAAATACACTCATTAACTTCATCTATTTCTTCAATTTCTACCTAAAAAATGAGTCCTTGCCTCTTCCCGCAGCATCCATCTTCGGTAGACTTCAGCAGCCACTTAACCAGCCAAATCCACCACCGACAACACAAATCCCAGCCCATCCCAACCCCATCATTAGTGACCAAACGCCAAGCCAAACTCTATAATGATTATCTATACATGCATTTACAATTATTTGGACTATATTTTCATATATAATCATATTGTATTAATAAAATATATTTTTTAAACTGTTGATATTGATAAATTTTAATGTCAAGCATTGACTGTTATAAAACAAAGTTGGACCTCTAACTTTTACGAAAAAAAATTTAAGCATTGATTTGTTTAGGGTGTAAATGACATTTTACAAGCTGAATTCCTACAGAAATCGCACAAATGGGTGCGTACAGTGTGTTGGGGGTGTTTTTGCTTCTTTTTAGAAAACACGAAGGGGTTGTTTGTCTATTCTTTTTTCACAAGGAGGTATTTTCTATTTTATTTCCTCCTTTATTTCAACTGGGATAAGGAATACTTGTTAGGATTAGCTGTTTCGGAAATCTTCAGTCTTTTTCATCATATTCACAATTTTTGTTGACTTGGATCATTCGAATGCGCCATAACACAAATCCTAAACATTATTTCTTTGGTCGCGCCCTGTTTGTTTCAGTCTCAATATTCCTTTCTAGTCTTCGAAGGTTTAATTTTGAGTGGCTATTTATTTGTCTGGGAGAAAAAGGGCAAGATTGATTTGCAAGCTTAGATAGTAAGGTGCTCAAAATGGTGACTGCTTTCCGAGGTGAAACTGGGTACTAGATCAATTGGCGTTCCTTCTTAAGAAATGGCGACTCTCCTTTTGATTAAAGGATAACACCGCTCTATATATGTTTCCTTCTAAAAAGAAAAGAAGAAAAGAAAGAAACCAAGCCGTCTTATACAATTGTCCAAAATTGTGAAGTATGTTCCTTGACTGCTGGACATATCCTTAATTTCGATCATCTGAATAGAACAAATCAATGTAGACTTGCAGATGCTGGCATCTGTGACAGACCCAACACCTTAATTTGGGAAGAGAGACTCGTCATTGTCGTTGTCGTCGTCCTCCTCCTTTTGTGTCACCATCCAACATTTGCATTATCTATTCTACTTGTCTACACGCGTAAACAAAGCAACAGAAGAGTTCACGGATAATACCAACTTTCCAGGGGTCCGAATATTTCAGGGTAAAATTCAACATCAAAATTGTGGGTAGAAGGGGGGGAAAAAAAGTAAAAATCTTATGCCACACAATGGCGTTGCATATTTTGTTATACTTACTAACACACGATACATGTATTCATGAGCCATTAAAATAAGCAAATAAAAAAATTATGTAACAAAGAAAAAAAACTAAAGATTATTTTTCCTTATTTGAATTGCCATCCACGAACACACAAATATGTTTGATTCGTGAGTGTAGCAGAATGTAATATCGTTGTATAACTAAGGATCTGAACTAGAGAAAAAGTAGACAATTAGTAAATGATTAATAGCTCTGTAGATCATAGATATTGGTCAAATAATAGTTTTCACTCACAAGAAAGGGGAGAAAAAAAAAAAGTAAAAAGAAAATACAAGGGATCTCATATAGCTTTTTAAGCAAACAGTTAGTCGAAACCATCCGAATATACGAATGGCTGAAGTATATGTTTGTGGGTGGGATGCTCCCATTCCAATGATTCCCACCATTGTCGATCTCCTCTGCCCATTTTGATTGCTTTAAGAGCTGGTGGAGGGGAATAAACATAAGTAGAGTGCGGTCCATTTAGTGGAAAAAACAATGGCAATTTCTTTACTGCTGGACATTTCCAGAATTGAATGGTCTCAATTGAACTGCAACTCATTGTAGCCTTGCAGATGCTCTCCAGGCTTGGTAGACTAGCCAGAACCAAGCTTCTTAATTTGGGCACAGGAACGACTCGTCCACGTGCGTCGTCATCATTTTCTACTTGTACTATCTCTTCTATTCCTTCACAATCGACAATCATGATTTCTTCAAGCTTCTGAAATTCTAACAGTGGCAAATCCAGTTTCTTCATCTTGTTACACGCTCGAAGAGTCAATCGTCTAAGAGAGGAGAAAATAACAGGTAACTGTGCAGGTGGAGGTGATACTACTGCTTTTGCAACTCCTGTTATTTCCCGCTTGTAGATGATGCCCATAAAATCTGGTAAACATGATAGCTCAATTTCTTCAAGATTCTGTAAGCAAGATTCTAGTTTCTCATGTTCCATCAGAAATTGCTCATTTGTTAAAATGCACTCTACTCCTCCACATTTATGAGTTTCCAAAGTTTGAAGCGATTTGGGATTGTTAAAACGTGGGAAATAATCCGATAAGCAAGTACTCATACCGTCACATTCGTCAAATTTTAGGCATTGGACATCTTGTGCCAGCATAATCACATCTTTCCCCCCATCTCCATCCTTAAGGTTGTATTTACGGACATCCAGCTTATTTTTATTCATATTCTGATCTTCGTGAGAAACCTCACCATACTTGTAGTTCCCGCGCCCCACCAAGATGCAATACATGATACTGCTCAACTTACTTTCTCTGTATCTAATAAACCGATTAAATCCACACGCATCTTCAACTCGCCCCCGGAACTCCTCTAGCTGTTTCAACTTTTTGATTTCTTCCACTGGAGTTTGTATTACACAAGGAAGATGGAGAGATTGAAGATACGGGAAATTGAGTAGCAAACCTGGTGGCAACATCTCCAGGAGTAATGCTCCATAAATGGACATGAATTTCAGATTGGTTAGCTCTTTTGTTCCTTGAGGAACTTCCCTGATTCTAGTATATGAGAGGTCCAACTCCTTAAGTGCTTTTAGTTTTCCCAAGTAGGGCACTTCTACAAGCTCCTTACAACATCGAAGGAGTAAGGCCTTAAGCTTCTCCAAGTCTGATAAAGAATCTGGCAATGCCTGAATCAAAGTTCTAGACAAATCCAGAATGCACAGGCCATGCATTTGCGAGAAGAATGAACTTGGTATAAACTTCAAAGGATTACCCTGCAAAAGCAATGTGGAGAGCTTAGGACAATTTGGAGACATTCCAACTGGGATTTCCTCTATTGAATTATACATCAAGGACATCGCCTCGAGATTTTTCATCCAATATTCTTCTTCATTTGGAATTTGTTTCAAAGAGTAGCAGCGCTGAGCTATTACCATGTTTTTACCCTGAGTGATCTTTAGTGCCATAGCTCTTACAAGATCATGCATCTTCACATAAAGATCATCATCACAACTTTCTAGCAAGCAGACATTGGCCAATTTATCCAGTATGGCATGACCTTGGTCTACTTGTGCTTTCCTACTCTTTCTTTTATCCAGAAACTCCTCTGAAATGAATTTCCTCACTAATTCATCTCTTGATATTTGATCATCTTCAGGATACAAACAGCAATACAGGAAACAAAGTTGTAATATTGTGTACCCCCCATTAGTTTCTCCTTGTCTTTGATGTTTTGGATCTAGGCGATCAAAACTGTATTTAAGTACTTTCACAACATGATCTTCCATCTCATCGTGCCCCGTAACAGATATTTGTAGTTCTGCTAGTGCATTTCTCCACACATGGATGGCGGTCTCACCCCTCATGCTTCCAGCTATGGTGATGATCCCTAGGGGCAAACCGTCACACACTTTTGCCATGGACTTTGCAATTGCTTCTACTTGAGGAGGAAGGGTCATCTCTCGTCCAAGCCTTTCACTAAATAAGTTCCATGCTTCATCTGTATCCAGGGTTTTCACTGCAATAACTTCTTGACAACCAATTTGACGGCACACTTCCAATGAGCGAGTTGTTAAAATTAATCTGCAGCCCTCCACAGAAAGCGGATCTCCCACCTTTTCCAAACAGATATTTCTCCACACATCATCTAATATGAGTACAATATTCTTTCTTAGGGAGGATAGCGCTCGGTGCAATCTTGCTGCTCTTTTATCTTCATCGTACTCATCTGAAAGGTCTATACCTATGACATGGGCTATTTTTTCTTGCAACATCCTTACGCTAGATTCTTGAGAGACAGTGACCCAAAAGACACATTCTTGAGTCTCTTCTAGCAGTCGGTTGTTGATGTGTTTTGCCAAAGTCGTCTTGCCAACACCACCCATTCCGTAAATCCCGATGCTCGACACTTTATCAACCACCACCAGTTTCCGAATTCTTTCCAAGTTTTCCTCAAATGCTTTGCCAACCAACCTAGTTGTCAGCAATGCCTCCCCTTTGGTTTTATCAACATCAAGTACAAGTTCACCAAAATGTCGAGTTTGCTCAACAAGTTCGGCTACTTTTTCATTCAGTTTTTTTGCTTGATCTCCATTCAGAAACCTGCTAACAAATCCTTCTGATTGTACTTCACTTTCCAACGTACAAAATTCACTTTCAATTACTTTTACCTGTTCCAACCAACCCTCAACTTCTCTCTTTCTTTTCTTTTTACCCGATAGCTCTGTGTTCTTGATTTCATCCCCAATATCAGAAGCTTTAGCACTCAATGCCTTTAAGTTTCTTTCCAAAGTTTCCAAGGTGGAGTGGTATATAGTTTTCTTCCCTAAGGCGTCCAGTCCATGATCCACTAACTTCTCTAACACCTTGGAGAAAAAGGATTCCATAATCTGACCTAGCATTCAACTACTGTGCAGACTGTGCATAAGTACAGATAGAACATTATAAGTTTGTGATTGCATACAAACAGAAGCTACAAAAATCTAGCCAGAAAGCTGCAGATGGACTCATATTGGCAGACGTGTTGGTATTTATTCACTGGTGTCTATTTTTGTGGTTGATAGTAGAATAATTAAAAAATTATGGTTAAGGAATTAAGAAATTTTAAAAGTATTACACAATTACTTTTAACTAATTGGGGAAAGGGAATTGTACACTTTATAATTTATTAAAAAGACAAATTTTAGTACAAATGATATTAATATTACCTCTATAATTTTGTTTTCTTAAAAATACTGATTCTTCATTCAATTTATTTTTTTCTTCTTCCTTCTTTTTTTTTTTTTTTGAAAGAAAAACAAGATCTTATAAATCAACCAAAGACTAGGCTTCAGCCTCAATTACATGCCTGATAAATTCCGGAAACACATTCATCTCATCCTCACAAAAGGATGAATGACGAGCCAATCGGTGAGCAACAATGTTTCCCGATCGCCGAACAAAAGAAAAGCTAATAGAAGTAAAACCCTTACCCACATGCTTGATGTACTCAACTAAGTGACCAATAGGTGAAAAGTCCTCAGCTGACCTATTTAGTGCCTGGATAAGAATGCTAGAATCCCCTTCAATTATAATGCAGTCCCAAGCCGCAGATTTAGCCATGTGCACTGCCTCCTTTGCCGCCAAACCTTCAGCAAAAAGGGCTGAGATAGGCATGCGGTAACGTTTTGAAGAACATGCAATACATTTCCCTTGCCAATCTCTAGCTACTACTCCAACTCCAATAGATTCGTCATCACCACTAAACGTCGCCCCATCAAAATTCAATTTAATAACTCCTTGGGGTGGCTTGGTCCAAACCTCTGTATCCACTATAGAAGTACCCCTTGGGGGCCTACCTAATATGGGATTTGCCTCCTGGAAAGCCAAAAGTTGGGAACGCGCTGCTGTGAGTACTTCCAAAGGAGAAAGACATCGACTCTCCATCTTTGTTCTATTACGGTTGAACCAAATGTTTTGCAGGATCAAAAGGAAAAGTGCAAAAACATTCGGCTTCACAGAAGCATGCACCGATCTAAGCCACGATTCAGCGGTGGTACTCCATTGGCTAGTTGCTGCCCACTGGATATGAGAAAGAGCCCAAACCTGACGGGCGAAAGGGCAAAGTAGTAGCGCATGACTCGAATCTTCCTCCTCTGCACTGCAAACTGGACACCCTTCCTTAACCAAAATGCGTCGGCGACTAAGATTATCAATCGTTGGAATAGCCTCATGACATAGCCGCCAAGCCAAAATCTTGACCTTATTAGGCACCTGGGCTAACCAAATAAACTTCCACGACTCGTCGTCCGTGTTTGAACCCGGTTGATGTAGTCTGTCGAGAACACCCAATAAATGGTAAGCACTTTTAACGGAGAAAAGACCATTACGATTATAATGCCAGACCAGAACATCTTTAGAGTTCGGTGCTCCGAGAGGAATTGCGAGGATATGATCCACATCTGGTTGTAAGAAGTGTGTTCGCACTAAATGTTCCTTCCACTCGCCTCTACTTCCATCTATGAGTGTCGCCACCGAAGCCCCCTTAAGCTGGTCACATACAGGGGAAATCACCTGAAAAGAGATCGGTCGCGGTACCCATTTGTCCCCCCATATCTTGATACTATCTCCCGAACCCACTCTCCATCGTATCCCCGCTTCCAGCACTCGTCGAGAACCAAATATCCCCCGCCAAGTTGCCGAAGGATTCCCTCCAAGTTTCATCCCCTTTTCAAGGGACGAGGAAAAGTATTTGGCTTGGAAAACCTGGCTTAGAAGAGAGTCGGGTTGAGTGATAATCCTCCATAGTTGTTTGGACAGTAGAGCTTCATTAAATTGACGTAAGCATCTAAATCCCATACCCCCTTGCATTTTGCGGACACAAAGTTTGGACCACGATAACCAGTGGATTTTCCGTGTTTCTTTGTTATGCCACCAAAAATCAGCCATGAGCGCCTCCAATTCTCGCAGGAGTCCATCCGGGAGTCTAAAACAAGACATGGAGTAAGCTGGGATAGCCTGTAGGACAGCTTTGATAAGTACTTCTTTCCCTGCCTGCGAAAGAGTATGAGCATGCCACCCTTGAACTCGTTGCCAGATACGATCTTTGATTGAGGAAAATAATTCTCTTTTGTTCTTGCCTACTACCGCTGGAAGCCCAAGATATTTATTAAAAGCCGGCTCAATTGTCAGAAGTCCCATCCTTGCCAATTCCTCACAAAGCTCCGGCTTCACATTGCGACTAAATACCATAGATGATTTGGACATATTAATTAGTTGCCCCGAAACCCGACCATATTCCTCAAGAACTCCAAGAATATGCCTCATTGCCTCTGGAGAAGCCTGACTGAAAATGAGGGTATCGTCTGCAAAGAAAAGATGCGAGATACGGGGGGCCCCACGACACACTGCTACACCAAGGAGATCCCCCTGAGTCTCTTTTTCCTGCATGAGACAACTAAATACTTCTGCACAAATCAAGAAAAGATAAGGAGATAACGGGTCTCCTTGCCGGAGCCCCCGTTTCGGACGAAGAAATCCAAATTCACGACCGCTCAGAACAAAAGAATAAGTAACCGACGAGACACAAAGCATAATAAGAGCCACAAAATTTTTATGAAAACCTAATTGGAGTAAAGTCCGCTCAAGAAAATGCCATTCAACCCGGTCATAGGCCTTGCTCATGTCCAGTTTGATCCCCATGTAGCCCAACTTCCCTTTTTTCCGACATTTAAGAAAATGATTCGTTTCAAAAGCAAGAAGAACATTATCTGTTATCAAACGACCGGGAACAAAAGCAGATTGTGTTGAGGATATAATGGAATTCAGAAAAGGTTTAAGTCGATTGGCCACAGCCTTTGACGCTATTTTGTATATCACATTACAGAGTGCAATAGGTCTAAATTGTGTCATATTTTCTGGAGAGTTGCATTTGGGAATAAGGACAATATTCGTATGATTAAAAGAAGGACTTGAGACTCGATTGTTAAGAAAATCTAGCACACAAGAGACAATATTCGGACCAACCACCGTCCAATAAGATTGAAAGAAAATGGGGGGCATTCCATCCGGACCCGGGGATTTAAAGGGGAACATCTGAAATAGGGATGTAGTTACCTCTTTTTCAGTGAATGGTGTCAGGAATTCCTCGTTCATTTTAGAGGTAACCCGAGTTGGCACCGTCCTCAAAGCATCCACGATATCTTGCTCCAAAGGGTTTCCCGAGTCAAACAAGGTGTCAAAATATTGCAATATGATATCCTGGATCTCAATGTCTTCCTCTGCCCAGGAACCGTCTTCTCTCCTAAGCCTGGAGATATTATTATTTTTAAACCTATTAGATGCAACTCTATGGAAGTAGGCGGTGTTCCGATCTCCTTCTTTCAACCAATGAGCTTTACTTCGTTGTTTCCAAGCTATTTCATCCCGCAGTTGCATCTCCTCCAGTTCTTTTCGTAAATCTCCTTCCAATTTCTTAGTCTCCCTCGTAATCAGACCTGAACTCAAACTCGTAATACGCTTCTCAATTGCTGCAGCTCTCTTTCTCGGATTACCAAATTTTGTCCGACTCCAATTAAGAAAGCCCTCTCGACAACGGTTTAGATTAGTCTTGACAACCTCAAGTGGCTGTCCATCGTCTTTCGTATCCCATAAAGTACTCAATAAGTGCTGACTTTCTTCGTCTCGGATCCAATTAGCCTCAAACCGAAATGGCTTTGTCCGCCGGCTCTCCACCCGCACCGACCCATCCAGTATAACACGAATAGGGCTGTGATCAGAATGATTAGAGTTTACATGTTCAATTCGCACATTGGGATGCAAATCCAACCAGCTGGATGTCGCGCAAGCTCGATCGAGACGTTCTCGTATAGTGTGCGGGAATTCCCGCTTATTGCACCATGTGAACAGATCACCAGAAAAGCCAAGATCATGCAACGCACAATCCTGTAATGCGTGCCTGAAATCCGAAATAAGAAAGTCAGGTCTCCGTTGTCCCCCGTCCTTCTCGGAATGGTCAAGTATCTCGTTAAAATCACCAGCTACCAGCCAAGGCCTCAAAGACAAATGACTCAACTGCCGGAGCAGATCCCAGAATTCCTTACGCTTACTAGCCTCAGGACTGCCATAAATACCTGTAAAACGCCACCCCGACTGACCCGGACCAATTTCCACTGTAACATCAATGTGAGAGGAAGAGTAGTGCTGGAGTGTAACTGAACTGCGCTTATCCCATAAGAGAGCTAGACCACCCTTTCTTCCTACTGCATCCACACCTACACCAAACAAACCCAATCTTTCCTTAATGCGATCAATCGTCTTCTTCTTACATTTGGTCTCGGAAAGAAAGACCAAAGTGGGACATAAGTCTCGGACTAAGCGTCCGAGGGCTCGAATTGCCCGGGGAGTCCCCAAGCCCCGGCAATTCCACACTAGTAGACTCATTGATCTCGGCAGTCCTGCTCAGCAGGAACCGCCGCTGGTATTGAACACTTCATATCTGTACTGTACGAGAGAGAGGGCTTCTTTGGATTTCGACCATCCCCGTCACTGGACTGCTGATCGTCCACTTCCAGAAATGGTCTCTTCCGCGAACCGGGGCTAAGCAGCTTTCTGGAGGGATTCGGACTTAATATTTTTTTCTTTTTTCGAATTCGGTTGGCTTTAGCTGGTGGCTGGTGCTGACTTGCGATAGTAAACGTGAGGGGGGCAGTGGGGTCTAAGATGGGATTGAAAAAGGTTGGCTGTGGGTGATCAGGAAATTGTTGTGGTTGGGAGACAAGAGAAGAAGAACTGTGCGCAGGTGGAAGTGGATGAGGAAGAGGTGGTGAACTGAAATCATTTAGACTTTGAATTAAAGCAGGTTCTGGAATGTTGGAGCTGGATTTTAACGTGTCTAGAGGGCTGCCCCGATTGGGCTGACAATGATCGACCAGGCTCAGATTTTCGGGAATAGCTTTAAAGTGGGTTGAGGGACTAATAGAGGTTGTTGGAGTAAGACTAGATGGACCTACCTGGAGACATGGGCTGCTTGTTGGGCTGAGAAGATAGGCGTCATCTTGGGTCTCCAAAAAAGTGAGCTGCTTTGATGGGCTTTGATTAAGTAACCCAATTAATGAGCCCGATCCAGGAAAATAAGCTGACTTTGATAAAGATATTGGCAAATCTCGACCAGAATCCAGCTTGCCTTGCACGTTTCGGTCGTTGCCATGATTCAAATTTGAGCTTGAAATTCGGGATTCACTTGGTGCATGATTTTCGGAGGACACCCCTGGGTTGCGGAAACTTCCGAAAACGTTGCCACCCCTTACCGATCCATCTGTTAGATTCTGATCTGAAGAATTTGCCCGGCGGAACACCGGCCTTCGACTCTCAGACTGCTCCCCAGCCACCGCCGATCCTGTTACCCGACTATTCTCATGTCCCGTCTGAGTCGCTCTTAGCCATGGCCCATAAGCATAGTCTTCCCCCGGATCGGAAAAACCTTCTTGAATATGCATGGGGCAAAGGTCTTTTATGTGGCCTATTTTTCCGCAGAGGTAGCAAAAATTTGGAAGCCTCTCGTAAGACAAGGAGACCATGACGTCCTCCCCCGTCGGACACCGCAATTGTAGAGCCCGTTTAAGGACCTGGTTTACATGTAGTCGCACCCGAATTCGCATAACTGCTGTTCCCTGAGAGCCCCTATCTGTGATGAGTTCTCGGAACTCGCCCACCTTATCCCCAATGAACTTAGCCACAGCTGGAGTTCTCTTGTTCCACGGCAAGCCGTTAACTTGAATTGTAAAGTCACAATGATTTAAATCAACTGCCATCGGGTCTTCCGAACCCTCGAACGAATTCAGAACCATCAAATTCCTATCAAAGGCCCAAGGACCGCCCTGGAGTATACGATTACGATCGTATGTGTGCTTAAATTCCACAATAAAGCGGCCGTCGAACAGATTGCGTACCGAAAAACCCTTCAGAGTATGAAACGACACCCGTAAGGTCCGTTGGATTGCATCAATATGATAAGTTTTGTGTGATAGTATCCGTCCAACCACTTTGTAGCCATCGCTACTATCGGAACCATTCCATGCACTCCCCGGAATCTCAACGCCATCATCCTCCTCCGTCGTCAAGGAGAGCACTTTATTCATCCTTGCAATATCAGCATCCATAGTTCCACGAGACCAGCCCGGTTACCGCAAATCTGAACGAAGAAGTTCCTCCTGCAACACAAGGAAAACACCAAACTCGAAAAGAGATAAACCCTAAGAAAACAGCAGTGAATAACTAAAAGAAGTGAAGATGAAATTAAAAAGGAAGAACGCATAGGGGGAGAGAGGAGGAAGGAAGGGGACAGGGAAGAAAGGGGTGGAGAAATATCTTGCACAAGCACGTCCAATGACCGGAGGAAGGCTGCTGCCCTAACTCACAAACTCTCATAAGAGAGAAAAACGTTCTCATACGAGAGAAAAATCCTTCTTCTTCCTTCTTAACAGTAAATCTTTTTCAAGAAGTTTGTTAAATTATATAAAAAAATGTATATAGCGTTTTTGATTAATTAAGATTGTAGATGGCTAAATCATATTTTTTATTACTCCTTCCATGCATTTTCTTTTTAAAAAATGTCACTAATTGTACTTTACAAATCTATCCATCACAACAAATAAAAATGCAATCGTCTTTCATTAATCTAAAAAACTAAAAATGCAATTTAAGTTATTTCATTGAAGGATTTTAGGAGAAGAAGTTGTAAAAATTTCTTAGATATTGGTGCGCCACATCTTATTCTATATTGATTGGAGACGAGGCACTTGATTGCCATAAAAGGTGTCAATCATCTCCTTATCTTGCGAGAGCCCTTTTAAAGGACAAAACCCCCATGGTTCAAAGGAACTCTGTGAGTATCCATGACAGACGGGACAATACCTCATAGAGGAGGCTACCGAGTGTGAACATGAATGGTCATCATCAGATATACTATCCTAATTTAAAAGTTTAGATGTTCAAGATGTCTATGGCACTTCCCACAGAAAAATTGACGTTTAACATTATCTTTTTTTTAAAAAATAAAAAAATAAAATCCCTTCATCCAAGTCAATATAAGTCAACTACAAATAATTATATATGTATACATATACAGACACACACACGCATGTTCTGGGAAAAGGGTTCAAGAGATATAACAAATTGAAAGTCTCATGATGAGTTTTTAACTTCGAGGCCAAATATCACATTAGTATATATTATGATAATCACACATTATCTCAGTTTATCATCATTGTTTCTTTATTGTATTTAAATATTTCACAACTACAACCCCTTGTAAGTCTTTTCTTATGTTAAATAAAAAGATAATTTAGGAATTAGGAGATGTGCTTAATTAAATACTTACTTACAAAACTTAAAGCGTAATATAAATTTTTTCAATATAGTAATAAACGAATTATATATTTCCAATCTGAGGAGTATATTTCCTCAAAAAATCAATCCTAGAAAAATATATTATTAAGTCGAGGATTGTCATTTTAAAGAAAATAAAATTAAAAGAGTAAACGATTTACATTGAGATTGCCATGTTACTAACTTATAAAATTTTAAAATCCCTTCTTCTTAATTAGGTAAAAGATTTATCTCTTCAATAATTTTATAACTTTCTAATCCCTTAAGAATAATTTGCTCATTGTACTTGTAAGTTTTCTTTTACTTTTGTCAAGTAAACACTACGAAACACTATAATCTATGTCAACATCCTAAAAGTAGTCCGAATTCTCTATTACAAAAGGTGTTATATTTTTTCCTATACTTATTAATACATGTCACGTGTATTGGTGAACGGTTAAGATAAGGAAAGAGAATCTTCAAAAATTTTCCTTATAATTTTTCTTATCTCAACCGCTCACCAATATACACATAGCATGTATTGATAAGTGTAGGAAGAGATGTAATACTATTTTGTAGTAGTGGCTCCGGATTTGACTAGCTAATTGATAAAGCTAGAAACTAAATTAAGTTATCAACTCCACAAAAATGAAATAAAAACACAAATAAAGAAGTGAACCGGAAAAAGGTAAGCATGAGAACTTTGCTATGACAGGAAGAAGGAACTGATTCACCTGAAAACCTTGTAGCTTATAGTCGACAGAAGCCCACAACCCAAGGGGATGATGATGTATATGTTGTGTGCAACAAATGCACGAACTCGAAAGTGAGAGAAAATAAGGGGCTTAATTTGATATTGATGAAGAAAAAGGCATAGAAACATACGAGTTAAAACTTATTTTCCATGCATGGGGCCAACTAATTCATTATATATATAATCTAAATTGACTTATTAATAGACTGCTTATAATTTTCGTAAAGGAAGCAGGAAGTTTCGTTGAAAGCCACTGCATTGAGTAACATATTTAAAGTGGCGGTCATTGTCATGCAAGTTAAAATGAAAAACTGGGTTATAAATGTTAAGTCACCGGCGTTTTGATACAGGAGTCCGCAATCATCAATGATCACAAATTTAAATATTATATATACGCTCTTGATTGTCTATAAATATAAATTTAAACACTAATTTTTGTTACAGCTAATCAAAGTCAAAATTATAACAAAATAAAATTTAGTATAACTTAGTATGTCTTATTAACATCCCACAGATTGCCACTTTTTGTTTTATCAATTTTCATTCGCTTCTAGGGCCACTCGTACGAGCAGAATATTAATTAGCAACAAACAGTTTTTCTGATTAAGATCAATACAACATATGTTAATAATTTATATATACTCTGTGTGTGTGTGTGTGTATATATATAGAGAGAGAGAGAGGAGGGGAGAGAGAGAGACAGAGAGAGCGGATCAGAGTCAAAGTCATAGATGGTTGGCTAAATTGTTCATTCATTCACATTTTGAGTGTGACTAAAGAGTCAAGCATTAGGAAGCTTTCATGACTAGGTTCACATGGAGGTGATGTCTGGCTCTTTAAATAACAGTAGCGGCCATTATACCAAAAGTCCTTCAAACTAGGAATGCAATGATCAGCGAGAGAGAGAGGAGGAGAGAGAGAGAGAGAGACAGACTCATAATAAGCCAAAGACAATCAGCGGCATTTTTAACAAATAAAATCAGCCGACATATTAATATCCCTACATCTAAAAAACAAGGTGGAAAGAGCAATACATAAGAAAGAGTCAGCAGTCAAAAATCAAAGAGCTTGTGATTATATTACTGAAGAAAATAGTCACAATTGAAAGCATTTGGGTTTCAGTACTTGTGATTGTGTCTTGATTGACCATTCTCCGCATCAAAACAGCTTATGCAACAAATAGTTCAGTATACAGAGACTTCATACAGGGCAACAAGTAGGGATAATTACTTTTTTTTGTCCTCTATATTTAGGATAATTTTGATTTTGCTCTCCTCGTTTCAATTTTATTAATTTTGCCTTCTCCGTTTATAAAATTTTTCAATGTTGTCCTCTCCGATTATCAATATTTCGATTGTCGTTCGATTTTGGATATAACTTCTCGCCGGTGATGACGTAGCAATTTTCTGGCCGTTTATGGTGATGACCAAAAAATCGCAATTTGCGGCCAAAAATTTGCCATATCATCACCGGTGAAAAGTTATGTCCAAAATCGGACGGCAATCGAAACATTAATAATCGGAGATGACAAAATTGAAAAATTTGAAACATTCGATTTTAATTATAAGAAATTTTGAATTATTAAAGCCCAAGACGTCCCTAAGCCCAAATCTAGGGACTAGACATTCCTAAAGCCCAAGCCCAAAAAGGAAACGGTCATAAACTCAAGCTCAGAAAAGAGACGGTCCTAAGCCCAAGTCTAGGAGGGAGACATCCTTAAGCCCAAGTCCAGGAGGGAAGACATCCCTGGGAGCCAAGCGCAGGAGGGGATATTTCGAGCCCAAACCTATCTAATCACCTTGGATAAAGAAGAGTAACCCCAAACTCGAGTCAAAAGACACGTGGGGATAAGAGAGTTCAGAATGAGCCACCGTATCCATGAGAGTCTCAACCAACACGCCCTCAACCGCTTTGATTTTACAGATCATATCCTGATTTTTAGGATAGATAGGTTAGGCCATTGACCCTATATAAAGGCCAGGGATGTACAAAGGCAAGGGGATGAAATTTTCAGCATAAAAACTCATTATCTTTTATCTAAAGCACTCTAAATCACTCTTAGTCGCTCTCACACATAATCTTGATAATTTATACGATCATTTACGTTTTATTTCATTACTTTTGCACGATTTTTATCGTTCTTGTATGAATTACTAACTTAATTTAGTGGAGTGTTAATCTCTTTTTTACAGGTTCTCCCATAGGAATCTAGAATCCTCATTTAAAATGCTCAAGCGTTGTTCCTCGCGTTACGAATTCTTGATACTCGGAAAAATCAGAAGCATCAACAAGCAAATGTCTTTCGAACACATTTGTGAACTTGGTAACACGGTTAAAAAGTAATGCATGTGTACAATCGTTTACTATTTGCGAGTATAACTCACCTGAAAACTTACTTTCGGCTCAATTTCACTCCAAATCACCGCCAGCTCTGTCGTACACCGCCGTCTCGATTTCGCCACCACCACCGACGTTTATTCCAAATTGAGGCTTCCAAGAGCTTTGTTGCGTATTTTCCGCAAGTGTACGGATCGCTCAAGTAATAAAGTGAAAGTAATAGTATCGTTCCCATGAGGAAAGGTCTACCAAGTACCAAACTTATAATTTTTCTATTGTTTAAGCTTCGAAAATTTATCGGGATAAGATGAAATAAAAACAAACAACTAAATCAAAGCAAATAAATCAATAAAAACTAACTAGGGTCTAGGCATCGTTGATTGAATCCTCCCTTGTGATCAATTAAACTTCCATTGATTTTAATTAATACACCTTCCCACAATCCAACTCACAGAAATATTTGTAATCTCCTTTCGAAAGTAAAACAAACGCGCCAAGAAATGCTATGTGTCTACTTTCGTGATCACATACGGATTCCTTGGTCCATTGTGCACAAGAGTTGTGTTAGTTAAAAAGTCCTAGCAAATTAACCTAACCGATTGCACAAGAGCACGATTATTTCTAATCTATGCGTTCCCTATGTCTATAACACAAATAGTCAGATTTTATACACACCCTTTCGTAGTCGAATATAAAATCTCAAAGCTTGTAAAGATTGGCCAAAAATTCACAAGTAATAAAAACCTTGAATCATAGATAGGAAGTACGTAAAATAACAATCAAAGAAGTTCAACAAATATCACAAAGGTTTCATCAACAACTTAGCCTAGAACCCTATGATTTAATTAGCTAGACATAGTGAAAATAAAACAAAACAAGAACATAATGAAAATAGAAGGAAACATAAGCAAACTCGGCTCTTGACGATAATCTTGATAGATGGAGGAGCTTGGCTTTTGGAATTGTCACCTTTCCTAAGCTTTTGCCCTTGAATTCTCCTTCAATTCTCCCTCAATTCTCCTTCCCAATCCCCCTTTATTCTCAGCTCCAAAGTCCCCTTTTTATGCACAAAACGTCCCTTAAAAAATAGCTGTAAAGCTGTTGATGTTTTCACCACTATAAAAAGGTTCACTTTTTGGATGGATCGAATCGGGACGGCCTTCACCTGATGGGACGGCTTAAACCGTCCAAAATTGAAGGCATTTCACACCCACTGGACGGGACAGGACGGCTTCGTCAGTCGGGACGGCTTAAGCCGTCCTATTTCGAACATAAATCACCGTTTCTGGACAAATCAGGACGTTCACGCTTCATGAGACGGCTTAAACCGTCCCGATCCGATCGGTTAACTTTATTTCTGCACTTTTGGACACTTCGGGACGGCCTCGCTGCACGGGACGGCTTAAGCCGTCCTAAATCGAACCATTTTAGCAGCTGCTGGAGCGTCGGGACGGCTTCGCCGATTCGGGACGGCTTAAGCCGTCTCGGCGCGCGCACCCATATTTTCAGCTCAATTTCAGCCCCGATTTCTTGCAATAACCTCACGAAACTCTTGTGGGTTGATATAGACATCAAAACCTTGAAAAAAATAAAGCTTTAAGGGTGTAAACACACTTTAAATTGATCAAATTAATGTTTGGTTACATAAAGCACAAATTTCATCCTTGGAACTTTAAAACCTTAATAGAAATCAATGAAAAGCACAAAAGGTTGCCCAATAAAATGTACACATTTTAAGCTTATCAAACTCCCCCACACTTGAACATTTGCTCGTCCTCGAGGAAAGGAACGTTGAACATTCCAGGAGTTTAGATATGATTAAATGACTATGACTGTACCTTGCCACACAACTTTCTCTCTTGTCTCTAACATGTGCATAGTTTGAAACCAGAGTTTCTCAACTTTACACGCACTTCATTTAACAACAAACATATGTGTCAATATCTAATGAAGAATGTCAATAGCACGTTACGAAACCAACATAATCAACTTACCACTTATAAAGTTTAAGAGTCACTTTATACAATAACTTTGTTCTTTCTACCTACGACAAACACGCTAGTGATATAGAGGTTCCAACTTGTGCTTCTACAACCAATTTCAAAGGTTCTCACTTCAAGAGTCGCTCTTTTTTTTTTTTTATTTTCCAAGAGTATATACGCAACCTTTTGACGCGAGGACACACATTTGTGATGCATGCACCCGGTTACTCAGTTAACATACAACTCATCTTTCTTCTTTTCTTCTTCTTAACCATTGAATATTAAGAGAACACTAAGAAATTTAGCACGAAACAATCAAGAAGGAAACTAATCTAATCACTTAAAACGTGTTTCGGACTAGGCATAGAAAGATTACTTGTACTTGACTCTCCATCTTTATAAGCTAGCAGTGATCAAGGCAAACTTCAATAACATATTCTCAACACATGCAAACATAGGGCCTTGAACACACATGCTCTATCCATAATTCACACATAAAGCTAGAAAACACATAATTTCTCATATGCACCTATCACAAACAAGTTCAATAGATACCGGCAAGGCATTTTTTCAAAATAATGCTCAAAATTAACATCCTGAAAGCTCAACTTCCTCTACTCAAAACTACTTTAGTCTTTTTATGCATGATCCAAGATGATAAAACCTCTCACCCAAGTAGTAAATAAACAAAATGAAATCAAAAATCCCTATATCCCCCCTACACTTAAAGTGTGCAATGTCCTCAATGCACAAAAGAGAAAAGAAAGTAGAGAGAGATACTTCCCTGATGGAGGGGATGACGATGAGAGAATATCCAGTGTGTGACAAAATGACTCAAGCCAGTTTGTTGTTTATGATCTTCCTTTTATCTAGATAAAAAAAAAAAAAAAATCAAAATAAAACAAGAGACAAGAAAAGACATAAAAAAAAAACATGAATGCAAAAATAGAGAAGGGGTAGAAGGTGTAGTTCTAAGTTATAGTCGTTAGCTTGACTTTGCAGGGCTTAATTAATTGCTATGGCTTAGCCCAGTTTCCCCTTTCCCAAACTCTTCACCCTTGCTTTTCCCAAAGTTCGGCTTATGCGTTTTGCATCTAAATTTCCTCCCAAGAATTTTCAGCTTCTTTCCTTGCTTTTCATGACCGAAGTCTTGCGAATTGTGGAGTTCATTAAGCTTGAGAAGTGAAGGTGAGGTCTGAAGTGTTTCTTGGATAACACCAAGCGAGTTGCATGTCTCTTTGGTGGGGGTGGGTATATCAGACTTGAACACCATGAAATTTATTTCTTCATCATCAACCCGAAGTGTTAATTTCCCTTTTTTGACATCAATAATTGCCCCCGCGGTTGCTAGGAATGGTCTCCCCAAAATTAAAGGCAACTCATGGCACTCTTCCATCTCAAGCACAAAAAAATCCGTTGGAAAATAGAATTTTCCTACTTTCATGAGCACGTTTTCCAAAACTCCATATGGGTGCTTGATTGATCTATCTGCAAGCTGCAAATTTACTGTTGTAGGCTTTAATTCGCCTAAGCCAAGTTTCCTGCAAATAGACAAAGGCATTAAACTCACACTAGCACCTAAGTCACATAAAGCTTTATCAAAATTAAGATTGCCAATTTTGCAAGGAATAGAAAAACTCCCTGGATCCTTTAACTTCGGGGGCAACTTATTTTGTATGATGGCACTGCACTCTTCCGTGAGGGTGACTGTTGAAAATTCCTCAAGCTTCTTTTTATTGGACAAGATTTCTTTCAAGAACTTCACATACTTTGGCATTTGTGCGAGTGCTTCTAAGAAGGGTATGTTGATGTGAAGTTGTTTAAGCAAATCCTTGAATTTCCCAAAGTCCTTGTCCAATTTATGTGCGATCAACCTTTGGGGGAATGGCACTGGAGGCACATAAAGTTTAATATCACTTGCCTTCTTCATCTTCTCTTCTTCCATCTCTTTTATATTGCCATTGACTCCCTTAGACTTGTCCTCATCCTTTTCCTCATCAAGATTCTTTGTTTTTCTTGGCAAGTCTTGAAGTTCACGCCCAGTCCTTAAGGTGACTGCATTGCAATGCTCTCTTGGATTTACCTCCGTTTGACTAGGCAATTGCCCTTGTTGCCTAAAGGTTGATGTACTTCCTTGCGCATCAATCCTATTTAGGCGAGAATTAAAGTTTTCCAACTGATGCTTAATCTGGCCAAATTGGTCCATGGTTGACTGCATGAATTTTTCAAGTGTGGCTTCCAAGGAAGATCTTGGCTCGGGTTGGCAAGGTTGATGTTGCTGTGAAGAAAACCCTGGAGGTGTGGAGTGGACATTTGCCTTAGGTTGCCCAAATTGTTGGTTTTGACTGTTTTGATTACCCCCCCAAGAAAAATTGGGATGATTTTTCCATCCTGGGTTATACGTGGGTGCATAGGGGTTGTTTTGAGTCCTATTATTGACATATTGAATTTGCTCTGGAGGGAATTGATTTGGACACTCGTTCATGTTATGAGAACCTCCACAAACACCACATCTCAAAGGAGAGTTAGACACCGCGTTAATAGATAATTTATCAAACTTTTGAAATAATGCATCAAATTTAGAATTGATGTAAGACATGGTATCTAACTCAAGCACACCTGCAACCTTTGGAGCTTGCACAAAAGAAGGAGTTGTCCTACTTGTCCCCCATTGGTAATCATTAGCCGCTATCTCCTCAATCAATTGACATGCGGCCTCTGTGGATTTAGACATCAATGTGCCTCCCGCAGATGCATCGATCATTATTCGAAGGGATTCTGTCAAACCATTGTAAAATCTTTGCACGAGCAACCAATCTGGCAAGCCATGATTAGGGCACTTTCTTTAAAACTCCTTAAAGCGTTCCCAAGCCTCGCTTAGGGACTCTTGGTCCTGTTGTCGGAAGGCCATCAATTCCTCACGAATGGCGGAAACCTTCCGAGGTGGAAAATACTTTGCCAAAAAGGCTTTAGAAAGCTCATCCCATGTGGAGATGGAATTCGGTGGTAGAGAACCTAACCAATCCTTGGCCCGATCCCGCAATGAAAATAGAAACAAACGTAGGCGAATGGCATCACTCGAGACACCATTAATCTTGAAAGTTGCACAAATTGCCAAAAAATGAGATAAGTGCGAGTTGGGATCCTCCGTTGCGCCTCCCCCAAAATGGTGTTGCTGCACGGTATTGATGATTGCTGGCTTGATTTCAAAGTTGTTGGCATCAATAGCTGGCATGGCGATGCTTCCTTGGATTCCCGTGGCATCAAATAGTGCATAGTCCCTCAATGTTCGATTTTGTTGAGCCATCTCTACAGCTGATAAGGCCAATGCTTGGTCTAATTCTTTTCTTTGATCACGGCGAAGTTGATGGAGAGTTCTCTCTATCTCGGGGTCAAACGGTACCAAGTCAAAGCTTCGAGACCTTTGCATACGCCTACTCCTGCACCAAGAAAAACAAGATGTATGAACTGAAAATAAAACACCGAAAAATAAAAATAAAAATAAATAATTGTGCTTAAATCAATAGATACTAAAATTTGTTTGATATTGGTAATCACCGTTCCCCGGCAACGGCGCCAAAAACTTGTTGCGTATTTTCCGCAAGTGTACGGATCGCTCAAGTAATAAAGTGAAAGTAAGAGTATCGTTCCCACGAGGAAAGGTCTACCAAGTACCAAACTTATAATTTTTCTATTGTTTAAGCTTCGAAAATTTATCGGGATAAGATGAAATAAAAACAAACAACTAAATCAAAGCAAATAAATCAATAAAAACTAACTAGGGTCTAGGCATCGTTGATTGAATCCTCCCTTGTGATCAATTAAACTTCCATTGATTTTAATTAATACACCTTCCCACAATCCAACTCACAGAAATATTTGTAATCTCCTTTCGAAAGTAAAACAAACGCGCCAAGAAATGCTATGTGTCTACTTCGTGATCACATACGGATTCCTTGGTCCATTGCGCACAAGAGTTGTGTTAGTTAAAAAGTCCTAGCAAATTAACCTAACCGATTGCACAAGAGCACGATTATTTCTAATCTATGCGTTCCCTATGTCTATAACACAAATAGTCAGATTTTATACACACCCTTTCGTAGTCGAATATAAAATCTCAAAGCTTGTAAAGATTGGCCAAAAATTCACAAGTAATAAAAACCTTGAATCATAGATAGGAAGTACGTAAAATAACAATCAAAGAAGTTCAACAAATATCACAAAGGTTTCATCAACAACTTAGCCTAGAACCCTATGATTTAATTAGCTAGACATAGTGAAAATAAAACAAAACAAGAACATAATGAAAATAGAAGGAAACATAAGCAAACTCGGCTCTTGACGATAATCTTGATGGATGGAGGAGCTTGGCTTTTGGAATTGTCACCCTTCCTAAGCTTTTGCCCTTGAATTCTCCTTCAATTCTCCCTCAATTCTCCTTCCCAATCCCCCTTTATTCTCAGCTCCAAAGTCCCCTTTTTATGCACAAAACGTCCCTTAAAAAATAGCTGTAAAGCTGTTGATGTTTTCACCACTATAAAAAGGTTCACTTTTTGGATGGATCGAATCGGGACGGCCTTCACCTGATGGGACGGCTTAAACCGTCCAAAATTGAAGGCATTTCACACCCACTGGACGGGACAGGACGGCTTCGTCAGTCGGGACGGCTTAAGCCGTCCTATTTCGAACATAAATCACCGTTTCTGGACAAATCAGGACGTTCACGCTTCACGGGACGGCTTAAACCGTCCCGATCCGATCGGTTAACTTTATTTCTGCACTTCTGGACACTTCGGGACGGCCTCGCTGCACGGGACGGCTTAAGCCGTCCTAAATCGAACCATTTTAGCAGCTGCTGGAGCGTCGGGACGGCTTCGTCGATTCGGGACGGCTTAAGCCGTCTCGGCGCGCGCACCCATATTTTCAGCTCAATTTCAGCCCCGATTTCTTGCAATAACCTCACGAAACTCTTGTGGGTTGATATAGACATCAAAACCTTGAAAAAAATAAAGCTTTAAGGGTGTAAACACACTTTAAATTGATCAAATTAATGTTTGGTTACATAAAGCACAAATTTCATCCTTGGAACTTTAAAACCTTAATAGAAATCAATGAAAAGCACAAAAGGTTGCCCAATAAAATGTACACATTTTAAGCTTATCAAGCTTCTACAACACCGACCCATGCGAAGACCCGTCCAATTCGGCCTCAATTTCTGCGGGAAATAATTGGGTTACATTTATCAATATATTTGGTAATGTCATTTAGACCCTGAAAATTTTCCACCATCCTCAGAACGACCCTCAATCTTTCTGAATTCTTAATCAAGCCCTTATATTTTCAATTAGTCCTCTAACTCTTAGTTCCTGCATTAACCCCAAATAAATTAAACTTTGGACATGTTTGATATTACATTAGAAATATAAGATGCTAAATTTCTTAATTGATGAATTCCACATTTTATGCATTTGGTAAGTGTGTTTGTTTTGGAATGAACGTTCTCTTGATTGAAATTCACGAAATTCACCACACATGTGAGATTATTATAGATTATGTTATGAAATTTGAAGTTCAAGCCAAATTTCAAGCCATATTACTCATAAAAAGTCCAACACCAAATCAAATATACTTGTAAAATAATTTCATGAAGTACAAATATCATATAAGATGTAATCAAATATGGCCTTTGACTTTTCATTCAATTGAGTCCCCAAAAATTCATTTGAAATCGTATGCTATAACTTTTACCAATTTAATTCTTATTCTCAGGATCAATTCTTCTATTTAAGAGCTATTAATATTCATTAATGAGATCTCAATTTGATGATAAGATGAAGCCCTCTTGAACTAAGAGTTTATGTCAGTTATATAATAGATTCTTTATCATATAATTAAAAAATATTGAGTCATTAATATATTATTTTGTCATATCGTCATTAATACACTAAAATTATTTAAGGATTATTTTTAATATAAAAAATTGATATTAAGATAATAAAATAAAATGTATTTTACTATACAACAAATGAGCCATTCAACATTATCTAGTTCATTGGTTATACCACCATTATGAATGAGACTGTTATGGAGGCAAATGCACACAGGCACTCAATGCTCAAAACGCTGTCGTTTCTTTTCCCTCGTTCTTATTGCTGCCAACTTTCTCTCGTCCACTGTTTGTTTCTGATGCTATCTTTCCATCAACGGAGATGTTAGGGAGGTGAAACACGGTGGTGGTGGAGTTGACAAAAGGAGATGTGTAGAGGGTGTTTGGGATTGCTTTTACTTTAAGAGAAATTGAAATTATTGAAAAAGTTAAAGAAAAAGTGAGTAGTGTTTGAAAATCAAAGTAAGAATTTGAAAATCAAAGTAAGAATCAAGCAAAAGTTGAGAGTAAAAATGTAGAGTGTTTAAAAATAAAAACGAGAAGCATTCAAAATTTGATAGTTGATAGTTTAAAAAGTCCAATTTATTTACAAAAAAATACTAAAAATCACTTTGAAACTGATAGAAATTGCTTTCCCAACTTTTTTAACTTCTGTTCCTTCTATATTTAATTTAAGCAAAAATTGTCCAATCAAACATTCAAAATAGCTTTTTTGTAGCAAAAAACACCAAAATACTCTTTTTTTAGCTATCCCAAACACCCTTGTAGAGAGGTGAGGGAAGGGTAAGGTGGCTGACTTTCTATTAATTTTTCTACTTGTATAAAGGTTCAAACTGAAATTAGAGAACGAAGAATTGCTGAAGATAATGATAGAGCCATTATTCCATAGGAGTAGGTTCTTTTTCTTCTATTTTCAATTAGAGATTTCTTAGTACTTACATTAGTTTAAACATATTTTATTATCTCATTTTTGTTTGAAACTTTTGTAATTGTGCTATAATTTAGATAAATAAGGTAAACTCACTTTTTTTCCCTTAATAAAATGTAATATAGTACATACACCATCCCCTGTATTTTGCATATTACAAAAGACATCCTTTGAAATACAAAAACATCTAATTCAAGTGAAGACATCATCAAATTTTGTTTTGTTTTGTTTTTTTTTTTTTTTTTGATGAGAACAAATATTGATTTGAATTTTGAAACCCATAGGTGTGGGGTGTATTCATGATATTCACGTTTATTGGGATAGTTAGCTGTAATTTTTTCAAATGGCGGTAACATGTTGTAACTAGGCCTGTCAATGGGTAGAGTTTTACCCTATCCCGACCTTAACCCTAAAAATACCTGATTAAATATAACATATATCATACTCTACCCTGTTTAAATACTTACCTATTAGGTATGTGTATTGGGTCTATTCTATTTTTATGGTAGGGTATGGACTCTACCCGATCATATATTTTTTTTATTTGTCTTTTTTTGATATTGTGTTTTTTTAGCTCACACATACACACGCATTTACACACATTGCATACATAATTTTTACGCACATATTTTGTGTGTGTGTGTGTGTTTGTGTGAAAAATGCGTGCATTTAGTATATGTGTGTGTGTGTTTGAAAAATGTGTGTGGTGTGTGAATACCCATTGGGTAATAATGTGTGTAGTGTGTGAATATTCATTGGGTACCATTACCCAATAGATAGAAACGGGTAAGGCTCTACCCTAATCCATTTATTTGTAGTAGTATGTGTTAGGGTAGGGTATGATATAAGTAAATTTTGAAATTTTAGAGTGTGAATAGGGTATAGATAGAAAATAAATGGGTACAACTAGGGTAAAACTATATCCATTGACAGGCCTAATTGTAACTAAACATCTTCAGAGATGATGTATATGTAATCAATCCTATTTTATATGTACTTTCCTAAAATTTAAAATTTCCCCTTCCCACAAACAACAAAAATATCTTTTACATTTGTAAATATTTAAATTCACCACTCAAACAAAAATTCTAACTTGGTATTTTGGGATTAGAGTTTAGGACAATTGTGTTTCACATTAGATCATCTATCTCAAATTGTATTTCATTTTTTATTTAAAGATTTCGAATCAAGTATATAACTAAATAAGTGATTTTACATATATGACATAAAGGATAAAATACTGTTTTAGAATAAAAGATCATATCCAGAGGAAATGGTGCTCCTAGTATGTTGGGTCTGGATTATTCGGGACCGATACCCCAAAAAATCCGAACAACATACGTTGCTACTCCATTTGAATGGTACTCGAGCTTCTCTTTTTATCTAGATAAAGATTGCAGACTCGCTTAACTTAAAATTCTTGGCCATCTCTTCACAAAATTTTCAAACATTTATTGAATGATGAAAAGCACTGTAGGCTATAATATTATTGGTGAAAAAACATTGAATCTCACAACAATATTTAAAGAAAAAAAAAAGAAAGAAAAAGAAAAAAGACACGGTGATCTCAACTACCAAATCGAAGGAAAGGTTGAAGGAGGTCTTTATGGGTGTGATGCTCCCACTCCAATGATTCCCACCATTCTTTCTCGTTTTTGCCTATCCAGATTTGTCCAAGAGCCGGTGGAGCTGAATAACAATGAGATTGTTCATGTCCTTCGATCAGAGTATTAGAACCACAACTGCACTGCGGGAAAAACAAAGGCAGCTTCGTTAACGCTGGACATTTAATCAAATAAATATTCTCAATGGAACCGCAATCCATATTTGCGTTGCAGATGGTCTTGAGCCTTGGTAAACGAGACAAAATCAACGTGTCTAATTTGTTCAGACAAATGACCAGCCCTTCTGGTCTTTCTTCCGTTCCACTGTCATTTTGTATTAGCTCTTCTAATTTGGCACAGTCGACAACCCGTAAGGTTTCAAGGTTTTGGAATTCCAGCACTGGTAATCCCAGCTTCGTCATCTTGTTACAGCTACTGATGATCAAGATGTGAAGAGAGGAGAATACAGCTGCTTCTTGTGCTGGTGGAGGTGATCCCGTTGGTGCTGCAAATGCTCGTGTTGTTTCCTGCTTATACTGGACGACACCGGTAAAATCCCACAACCCGCTCAGCTCAATGCAGTTAAGACTTTGGAGTAAGTGAAACGGATTTGATCTTGAACATTCTAATTCTTGTTTTGCCATCAGAAACTGCTCATGTGTCAAAATGCACTGTATTCCTCCACACTTGGATATTTCCAGTGTCTTAAGGTCTTTGGGATTGTTCAATCGTGGGATATCATCCACTAAGCAGTCGCTAAGACCTCCGCACTTTTCAAAGCGTAGCTCTTGGATATCTTGCTCCAACTCAATATTCACAGTATCTTTGTCAAGGTTGCAATTGTTCACAATCAATCTCTTGTAATCTGCAAGTGGTGTATCATCTTGTGACAGGTAATAGTCTCCCACTTGGATAAGATAACGGGTGTTGGACCCCTTACTTTGTTGATATCTAGTAAATCGATTAAAATCATTGACATCTTTCACTCGCCCCCGGAACTCCTCCAGCTGTTTCAAACTCCTTTCGATCTCTTCTACCGGTGCTTCTATGCGATACGAAAGATGGAGAGATTGAAGCTGTGAAAAATTGAGTAACAAGCCTCTTGGTAACAAACAGCTGACATGATTCATTGACAGGCGTTTGAGATTGACTAGGTTATCCATTCCTTGGGGTACTTCATAGATCCCAGTACTTGAGAGGTCCAGCTCCCTTAGTGCCTTGAGCTTCTCCAAGCACGGCACATATACAAGTTCTCTACATTCTCTGAGGAGCAAGGCCTTAAGGCTCTCCAAGTTGCATAAAGAATTTGGTAACTCCTTGATAAAAGTTTCTGACAAATTTAGAGTACACAGGCCATGCATTTGTGAGAAAAATGAATATGCTATAGATCTCAAAGGATTTCTTTGCAAAAGCAATGTTGAGAGCTTCGGACAATTTGGAGACGTTCCATCTGGAATCTTCACTATGGAATTCTTCATCAACGATATCTTCTCAAGATCCTCCGTCCATTCTTCCTCATTTGGAATTTGATCCAACAAGCAGCCCGCCACAACCATATTTTTACCTTGAGTGATCTTTAGTGCCATGGCTCTTACTAGATCGTGCATCTTCACATAGTAACCATATTGCCTTTCAAGTAAGCAAACATTCACTAATTTATCCAATATAGCATGGCCCTGGTCAAGTTGTGCTCTCCAACTCTTTCTCTTATCTAACAACTCATCTGAAATGAAGTTGCTAACTAATTCCTCTCTAGATATATTGTGGTCTTCAGGATACAAAGAGCAGTAAAGGAAACATTGTTGATGCTTTGAATCCAGCCGATCAAAGCTGTATTTGAGTACTTTGAAAACCCCATCTTCATCGCTGTCGTCATCTTGCCCCATAGCGGAATATTCCTTCAGTTCTGCCAATGCATTTCTCCACACACAAACGGAATCCACACACCTCATGCTCGCAGCTATCGTGATGATCCCTAATGGCAAGCCATCACACACTTTTGCCATAGACATTGCAATCTCTTTTACTTGAGGAGAAAGTATCGTTTTGCTTCCAAGTGTTTCAGTAAATAATTTCCATGCTTCGTTCATACCAAGCGTTTCCACTTCAACTATTTCTTGGCAACCAATTTGACGACACACTTCCAATGAACGAGTTGTTAAAATCAATTTGCAACCCTCCACACCTAGTGGATCTCCCAGCTTCTCCAAACTGATATTTTTCCATAAATCATCCAATATCAGTACAAAATTGTTTCTCAAGGAGGATAGTGCTTGGTTCAATCTTGCTGCTCTTCGGTCTCCATTGTGTTCATCTGAAAGATCCACATGTACTTCGTGGGCTATTTCATCTTGCAACTTCATTATGCTGAACTCTTGAGATACAGTGATCCAAATAACCGAATCTTGAGTCTTTTCTAGAAATCGGTTGTGGATGTGCTTCGCTAGAGTCGTCTTGCCCACACCACCCATACCGTAAATCCCAATGCTCGAGCACACATTATCAGTCACCAACATTCTCCAAATTCTTTCCAAGTTCTCCTCAAATGCTTCACCTACCAACCTCTTTGTCAACAATGCCTCCCCTCTGCTGCATTCATAAACATCAAGTACAAGTTCACCAAAATGTCGACTTTGCTCAACAAGTTCACATAGTCGTTCATTCAGCTTATTTACTCTATCTCCGCCAAGAAATCTCCTAATAAATCCTTCTGCTTGTAGCTCACTTTCTAGTGTACGAAATTCACTTTCAATTGTCTGGACGTGTTTCAGCCAATCCTCAACTTCACTTTTCCTCTTTTTCTTACCCAATCGCTCTGCATTCTTGATTTCCTCCTCAACATCAGATGCTTTAGCACTCAATGACTTTAAGTTTCTCTCCAGAGTTTCTAAAGTGAAGCTGTAATCCTTAATGCCCCCCACAGTGTCCTCTGCATAGTCTACCAACTTCTCTCCTACCTTAGAGAAAAACGATTCCACAATTCGCTCCAACATTTTAGCCAATGTGTTCCCTGCAGAGCAGATAAAATAGAGAGAGAGAGAGAGAGAGGAAAAAAAAACATATAAAGTGATGATTGAACAAGAACATTCGCTACTCTGTTGAATTTAGTAGACTACTTTAACATAATGGAACTCTTAATACGTGAAAATAACGATTTTACTAAATTATGTGAAGAAAAAAAAAAATCCGTGTATTATTAGGATTAGTTGCAGAAAAATCACTACTAGACACAAAAGAAACAATTTAGCACTAGTTTTCCAATATTCCTTTTAGTTCTGCTAAAGACTTTGTAAGACACTTCATAATATCCTAAAAATTCATGAAAGTAACAATACAGGAATAAAGATTGTGAAAGAAAGAATAAATTTACCGAAAGCGCAAGCCACCAGTGGATATGCTAGAAACAAAGTTAAAGAACCGCACAAAAACGAATAAAAATTTAAATAAAAGAAGTGAACTGCAGAATTAGTTGTGAGAAAAAGACTCTAAAGCAGGAACTATCTTCGAAAGCCACTGAATTGAATAACATGTTCAAAGTGAAGGTCATTGTCATGCAATTTCAATAGAGCAAGTGGGGTTATGAATAATTGATACGGACATTTGATACATGCAGTCCATAATAACAATTTTAAATATTATGTGCACAGCGGCCGTTGTTAATAACTTAAAACAGTATCTCTTATTAATCATAAGCCAGTAAAGTCAAATTTTAGTATGACATATAGCAGAAAATTTGCAACAACTAATTTTCCTGCTTGAGTTCAACTTTTAGCTGTGCAGTATGTCATAAATGGTTGGCTAAACTGTTCCTTCAAATTGTGAGTGTGACTATTGCAAAGGTAAAACCTTAGGCGGCTTTCTTGATGCGTGGCTCTTTAAATAGGCTTACAAGATGGTACCTACTTGAATAATATCCAAACGGTATTTTTAATGGTTGAATTAAATATGATTATGCTTCGGTTTCATTTTTTAAAGCTTTTTGATATGATTATATTCAAATCAAACAGCGAAAAACATCAGTTAAGTAATACCCGAGTGGGTAGCATGGAATTTTCCCTTTAAATAATAGTGGTGGTCATTGTACTAAAGGTTCTTCAGCCGTTTGCTTATGTCCTCTTTCTTTCTCTTTCGTCTATCAATATTTTTTTTAAGTTTGTTTCATCTCTCCTCTGTGACCTTTATTTTTCCTTTATCAATGTACTTTTGAATTTCTCTATCTTATTTATATATATATATATATATATATATATTCTTTATTATATAATTTTATTTTTCTATAACAAATTTAATAAAACATATTTATAATTTTATATTTAGAATTCAAATAAACATAAAATATTTAAATATGTAATTAAATTATATTTTATTTTATTTTATTTTATTTTATTTTATTTTGCCCTCCTGCGTGTGTGTGTGTGTGTGTGTGTTGGGGGGGCGGGGGGGTAATCGCCTAATTAGCCCACGACAATTTTAGCAGAGCTGACATATTAATTTCCCGATGGCCCAAAACAGGATGGAGGGAACAACACAGGGGAGAGAGTCAGCGGTCAACAATCAAAGGGCTTGTGATTATATTACCGAAACAAATACTCACAATTGAAAGCCTTTGGTTGTGGAAAATGAACAATTTCCAGCACTTGTAATACTGCACGATTGACCATTCTACGCATCTAAACAGCCTATGCAACAAATAGTTCAATACACAGAAAATTCAGACTGGGCAAAATTACTTTCGGTTTAATTTCGCTCCAAATCGCCGCCAGCTTACTATTTGCGGAGCCACGTTGCTTTGAGGGGGGTTACTGGATCACCCTGACTTTGTAAACATCTTCTAGATACACATGCAATATTTGTAAAAATTTGATAATTGTCTAATCGTCTTTAGTTTTATATGATAATTGTAACAACTGGAAAAAATATTAATTTACATATAAACGGGTCATAAATAATTTGTGTATATATAAATTGAGTTGAGTCTAATAACTTATTGTTTAAAATTGATATAAATTTCTTAACAAATTTAAAACTTTGTTTGAGTTTGATTTACTTATGAAATTGAAGTAACTTTAATCGGGCCGAATTCGAGTCAAGTTCGTATAATTTGATATTTTTATATGTATTTTGCTATTTTTTCACTAATCAAATCAAGTGCAAACCAAACTTTAGGACCTATAGAACAAAACATGTGGCCAAACTTAGTTTGTTATTAGATTTTTTTTTTCTTTTCCCTATCAATTACGAAAATAGAAAATTTTAAAATTTATTAACTTAATGAATTTTATGATAGTTGAATTCACTTTCATATATTCATTTGACATAATTAGAAGATTTTTATGGTGAAGATATTGTTAACTATCTTATAACCGTTAAATCAAAAAGACTCTAAATTGACTATATTAACAGAGTGCTTATACTTTCCTACAAGAAAGCAAAGTGTCACGGTCTTGACCTCTCAAGCACGCCGTGCGGCACTTAGTCCTTGGTTCGCCCCTGCGAAACAAGCTAAGTCAGCCTACTTCTTCGGAGAATGAAAGAATGAAAGTGAGAACACCAAGAAATGAAAGGAAGCACACAAAGAGAAGAGTGAGAAAGGAATTTGGTTTATTCACTCAAACTTTGCTTGATGATCTACAAATGAGAAGTAGTCCCCTATTTATAGTTGTTCTCCTCTCCAACGGAGGGTGGAGATGCATTTGATCTAACGGCTATGATTCGCTTCTACCTACTCATGGGATTTTTACAAATATGACCCTTACCTACAATGGAACCTTCTAAAGTGCTATTTACAAATATGCCCTCTTAGAAGGTCAAAAATATTCTAAGTATGGTTACCATAGTTGAAACCTCTTTACGCCCGTCACATTTACTTGATACGTGATAGCCGCGCTGTGAATCAATCGGGGCGTGACATTCTCCCCTACCTAATTTGGCGACGCCCTCGACGCCTCAAAATGATTCAACTTGTCTTGAAACTGCCACAAGTCTGCTTTGGATTCCCATGTGACTTCAGACTCGGGCAATCCCTTTCACTTGATTAAGTACTGTGTGGTCGGAGGTACTCCTCGTCGTCGAACGACCCGAGAACTGAGTACTTCTTCTATCTCTTGATTGTAGGACTTTGTAACTATAGGGGGAGCACGAGTTGATTCTCCTCGACTTGGATCCTCCTCGTCTTGTTGGTAGGGTTTAAGCATGCTCACATGAAAGACTGGATGAATCTTTAAAGTAGGGGGTAGATCAACTCGATAGGAAACCTTACCTACTTTCCCTGCGATTGAAAATGGTCCCTCGTACTTGCGTATCAGACCCTTGTGCATTCCTCGAAAGACCTTGAATTGTTGGGGAAGTAGTTTCACCAGGACTTGGTCACCTATTTGGAATTCTAATGGGCGGCGCTTCTCATCAGCCCATCTCTTCATCTTCTTGCGCGCCTTGTCAAGATAAGACCGTGCAAGATCAGCTTGTTCTTCTCATGTTGTCGCCATCTTCACTGCACCGGGACTTTTGTCATTATGTTGTATGGTTGTGAGTGTGTGTGGTGCATATGGTTGCTGCCCTGTTGCAAGCTTAAACGGACTGCTTCCTGTAGCCTCGCTCCTCTGCAGGTTGTATGAAAACTGGGCCACATCCATGAGTTTAACCCAATCCTTTTGGTTGGCACCCACAAAGTGTCGTAGATATGCTTCCAGCAAGTATTAACCCTCTCAGTTTGACCATCAGTCTGTGGATGAAAACTGGTGGAAAACCGTAGTTGTGACCCAAGTAACTTAAATAATGTGGTCCAGAGTTTACCCGTGAAGCGAGGATCCCGATCGCTTATAACACTTCGCGGTAAACCCCAATATTTTACCACATTCTTGAAAAATGCTCGGGCTGCTTCTTCGGCAGTACAATCTTTTGTGCAAGGGATGAAGGTCCCATACTTCGAAAATCGATCCACCACCACCACCATAATTGATCCGTATCCTTCCGATGTTGGTAGCGCACTGATAAAGTCCATAGTGACTGAGTCCCATGGGCGCTCAGCGATTGGCAACGGCTCGAGTAATCCTGCTGGTTGCTTGTTCTCCCCTTTGTCTTGCTGGCATATCAGGCATGTCCGAACATAGGCTTCAATATCAGCCTGCATCTGGGGCCAGAAATAGGTTGTTTCTAGCAGTGCCTTTGTCCGCTTCTGGCCCGGGTGTCCCGCCCACTTTGAGTCATGGCACTCGCAGATGAGATTACGCCTTAAGTTGTTCCACCTAGGGACGTATAGGCGTCGCCCCTTGGTGAAGACTAGATCGTCTTCCACCCAAAACTGTCTAGTCTTCCCATTTTTTGCTAATTCCTTCAGCTGTCTAGCTGACGGGTCATGCTTCATGCCTTCTTTTATTTCCTCGGTTATGTCCCCTTGAACTCGGCTGATTGCAGCTAATTCCGCTTTACGGCTTAATGCATCAGCTACAACATTTGCCGTCACTGGCTTGTACTCCAGAACATAATCAAATTCGGCAAGGAAATCTTACCATCTCGCCTGCTTCGGAGTTAGCTTCTTTTGCGTTTGGAAGTAACTCGTGGCCACATTGTCTGTCTTAATCACGAACTTTGATCCCAACAGGTAATGACGCCATACTCTTAGACAATGTATGATCGCCGTCATTTTCTTCTCTTGCACGGTATAGCGTCGCTCAGCATCATTAAGCTTGCGACTCTCAAAAGCTATTGGGTGCCTTTCCTGCATCAACACCCCACCAATAGCAAAGTCGGAAGCATCAGTATGCAATTCAAAATTCTTACCAAAATCAGGTAATGCCAAGACTGGTTCCTGGCTCACTGCCTCCTTCAAATCATCAAAGGCCTTCTGACATGCCTTTGACCATTCCCACGTTACCTTCTTCTTCAACAAATCCGTCAAGGGAGCTACCCGCGCCGAGTATCCCTTTATGAATCTGCGGTAATAGTTTGCTAGACCGAGAAATGACCGCAATTCTGTCACCTTGGTTGGAGCCTCCCACTCGGTAATAGCTCTGATTTTTGAGCTATCCATCTTCAATTGTCCCTGCCCGATTTTGTGTCCGAGGAATGTAACTTCTTCCTTGGCAAATTCGCATTTGGACCTCTTGACATAAAGTTTGTTGTCCCTCAAGATCTTAAACACCACACGTAGATGGTTAGCGTGTTCTTTCCAACTGTTGCTATATACCACGATATCATCCAGATATACCACCACAAATTGATCGAGGTATGGATGGAATATCTTATTCATGAGTGTGCAAAACGTGGCTGGAGCATTGGTTAATCCGAACGGCATGACTAACCATTCGAATGAGCCATATCGAGTTACGCATGTTGTCTTTGCCTCGTCCCCCTCCGCCACTTGGACTTGATAATACCCCTTTTGTAGATCCATCTTGGTGTACATCTTGGCACTTCCGAGCCTATCGAAAAGGTCAGCAATTAGAGGAATAGGGTACTTATTTTTGATTGTTACCTTATTAAGTGCCCGGTAGTCCACACACATTCTCAATGTGCCATCCTGCTTCTTTTGGAATAGTACGGGAGCGCCATAAGGGGCTTTTGATGGCCGGATGCGTCCTGTGTCTATTAATTCTGTCAACTGCTTTCGAAGTTCCTCTAACTCGGGCGGGGCTAAGCGGTATGGTGCCATGGCGGGTGGTTTAGCACCAAGCTCCAAATCTATCCGATGATCTACCTCGCGTCTTGGTGGGAGACTCTTGGGTAACTCCGATGGCATCACATCCTTGTTCTCCTCGAGGATTGCCTCAATGATTGGTGGTATTCTCTCCTCTTCAGCTTTTGTTGGCGTTCTTAACTCGGTCTTGAGGGTGGCAATGAATGTTGGCTCGCCTTTCTTGACACCTTTCACTATTTGCATTGCGGACAGCAATTGACTGCAGGTTTCTTTCTGAGGTGTTCTTGAGGCTGGAACCATGCAAGCTGCGTCCTTCCCAAAAATGCACTTCATGTTAAAGAAAGGCATAGGAATAGCAATTACCTTTCGGAAAAATTCCATTCCGAGCACCACTTTGAAATCGTCCATAGGTGCAACTGAAAAGTCTACTCGTCCGCTCCATGCTCCTAGTTTGATGTCAACTCCCTTTGCCATGCCATTGAGTGGTTTAGCTCTAGCATTGACTGCTTTGAGCCATCCTTCTCCTTTGATCACCGGAAGACCCAGTCTTCTGGCCTCGTCCTCTGTAATGAAGTTGTGGGTAGCCCCGGTATCCACCATAGCTTTGCTGGGCCTCCCGTTAATGATGATGTCCACGTACAGCAGCCCCTTGCTGGTTGTTGCCGGTAGGTCTTCCGCTTTGAGGGCATTAAGAAGATGTAGCGACCCTATTTGCGGACTTTCTTCTTCAGAATTTGTAGTTGTCTCGTGTCCCGCCAAGAGGGCAGATAGGGACCCCAACTTGGGACAATTTTTCATGCCGTGTGGCCCTTTGCACACAAAGCAACCTCCGCGGGGCACGAAATTTCTCCTCACTTCTCCCTCTTTACGTCCCAACGATGCTTTATCATTCATGACTTCCTTTTCTCCTACTTTTGTAGGATTATTTCTATCGGGCCTTGGTTTGAAGGAACTGTTGGCGATGTTGCGTTGGTATTCGATCAAGGATTCAGCCACTGAGATAGCCTCATCAACTGTTTTGACATCACGACGTTGCACCTCTTGCTTTGCCCAAGTTTGCAATCCATCTATGAAATAAAACAGCAAATCCTCCTCGGCCATGTTTGGAATTTGCAACATCAGGTTGGAAAATTCCTTGATATACTCTTGTATCGTTGATCGCTGCTTCAATTCGCGCAATTTCTTTCTAGCTTCATAAACCACATTGTCCGGATAGAAATGCCGCTTCAGTTCTCTCTTAAAATCATCCCAAGTATTGATCTGGCAAGTCCCCCGTTCCATATCGGCGTTCTTTCTTCGCCACCATAGCATCGCGACGTCGGTAAGGTAGTGGGAAGCGGTTTGTATTTTTGTAGCTTCATCGGTGACATTGAGGGCCTTAAAATAGTTGTCAAGGCTCCAGAAGTAGTTCTCGACCACTTGAGCATCTCGTTTTCCCCCAAAAGAAGTGGGTTTCGGAACCTCAATCTTCTGTCCTCCTTGACTGGATCCCTCGGTGAGGGCAGCCTTCCGGCACAAGGCTAGTTCCTCGCGGATCCCCTCATGACTGGCTAATAGAGCTTGGATGGCCTCTCGCATCTCGGCCTTCTCAGCCTCCAACGTCTTAATGCAATCCTCCAAGGCCTCCTCGCGTCCTTCAATCCTGGATACCAATAGAGTTCGGAGAGCATCTTGCATCTCGTCCCTCTCTTTCTCCAACTCCTGAACATTTAGCTCGACTTGCTCCACTCGCTCGTCCAGCTTGCCCAGAGTAACTTCCAGAGCCGCCCTGTCTCGACTCTTGCTGTGCTCTCGTCCCGTCTTGTCCTTACCCTTGGATCGGCCCTCGCGCTCCTCGATCAGGGCAGTGTTGACGTTCTCGTTGGTGTTGGCCATTGTCACCTTTTCTTCTCACTCAAAGCCCAACGTGGCTCTGATACCACTTGTCACGGTCTTGACCTCTCAAGCACGCCGTGCGGCACTTAGTCCTTGGTTCGCCCCTGCGAAACAAGCTAAGTCAGCCTACCTCTTCGGAGAATGAAAGAATGAAAGTGAGAACACCAAGAAATGAAAGGAAGCACACAAAGAGAAGAGTGAGAAAGGAATTTGGTTTATTCACTCAAACTTTGCTTGATGATCTACAAATGAGAAGTAGTCCCCTATTTATAGTTGTTCTCCTCTCCAACGGAGGGTGGAGATGCATTTGATCTAACGGCTATGATTCGCTTCTACCTACTCATGGGGTTTTTACAAATATGACCCTTACCTACAATGGAACCTTCTAAAGTGCTATTTACAAATATGCCCTCTTAGAAGGTCAAAAATATTCTAAGTATGGTTACCATAGTTGAAACCTCTTTACGCCCGTCACATTTGCTTGATATGTGATAGCCGCGCTGTGAATCAATCGGGGCGTGACAAAAGGCTTTCTTTGAAAGCCACTGAATTGAATAACATATTCAAAGTGGAAGAGGTGTCATATGGGTCGGGCCGACCTACTAGCCAAATGACCAGCTCGCCCCGACCCAAGCCCAAAATTTGAACCATATAAGGCTGTCGGGGCTGGTTTATAAGTGTTTACATGGGCACAATTGGGTTTGTTGTTGCAAGCCCAGTCCAGCCCAGCCTAGCCTGGCCCGACCTAAGCCCAACTCTGACCCAACCCATGCTCAGCTGATATTATATAATATATATATATATATATATATATATATAGATAGATAGATAGTATCATTTAGTTTTATAAAAGTATTTTTTGTTGCAATTTTAATTTAGGCATTACAAAAAATTTGACCAATTTATGTTTAGAATTATTTAATTGATCCAAATTCATTGATTTCTTTTTTTATTCTTAATAAATATATTATTTCTTTATACAATATATTTATTTTCATAATTAACTAGTTAAATGAAATAAACATAAATATTGAATCAACTTAATAAAATTAAAAAAAATAAAAACAAAATAAAAGATATAGAATATAAATAACTATACAAAAAAAAATTATAAATTTAAAAATAACATTTTTTTGGGGCGGGGGGGGGGGGGGTCGAGCCCATCAAATTCGGTCCATTAAAAGCCAAGCCCAGCATAGCTGGGTTCATGGGCTGAGCTGGGCCCTCCCTCCACAGTTCAAGAGTGTCCCATGCCCACCCCGGCCCAGCTGACACCTTTGGTGGAGGTCATTGTCACGCAATTTCAATAAAGCAAGTGGGTTATGAATAATTGGTACGGACATTTGATACATACAATTCCGAGTTAATTGTATAAAAAAAATATTAAAGATTATGTGCCCAATGGCTGCTATTAATAACTTAAAACACTATTTCTTATTAATCTGAAGCTAGTAAAGTCATAATTATAACAAAATAATATTTTAGCATAACATATAGCATAACATTTGCAACAACCAATTTACCGGTTTTAAGTTCGACTTTTGGCTGTGCAGTATGTCATAAATGGTTGGCTAAACTATTACTTGAAATTGTGAGTGTGACAATTATAAAGGTAAAACTTAGGCGGTTTTCGTGATGTGTGGTTCTTTAAACAGTCTCACAAGATGGTACTACATGGATATTATCCAAATAGTATTTTTAGCCGTGGATTAAGTAAGATGTTGCCACAACTTCACTTTTTAAAACTTGTTAACGTGATTATATTGAAATCAAACAACTAAAATACCAGTTAGGTAATACCCAAGTGGATAGCATGAAATTTCCCCTTTAAATAATAGTAGTGGTCATCTTACTAAAGGTCCTTCAGTCATTTGCTTCTGTCCTCTTTCTTTCTCTCTTTTCTATCAATATTTTTTTTAGTTTGTTTCATCTCTCCTCTATGACCTTTATTTTTCCTTTATCAATGTGCTTTTGAATTTCTCTATCTTATATATATTCTTTATCATATAATTTTATTTTTTATTTTAAAATATTTTTTCTGTAACGAATTTAATAAAACATATTTATAATTTTATATTTAGAATTCAAATAAACATTTAAATATGTAATTAAATTATGTTTTATTTTATTTTGCCCTCCTGCATGTGTGTATACACATATTATATGTAGGTATATATATAATCGCCCAATTAGCCCAAGGCAATTTAGCATAGCTGACATTAATTTCCCTATGGCCCAAAACTGGATGGAGGGAGCAACATAAGGGAAAGAGTCAGCAGTCAACAAACAAAGACCTTGTGATTATATTACCGAAACAAATACTCATTGTTTACACAAAATTCTGTAAATTACAAATTACGAGATAAGAAATATATAGAACAAATATTTGAAAAAAATATAATTTAGTGGAAAATAATCCCTAAAAGATTAATCCCCTAATTCTTTTCTCCGAATTTTATTTGATCATCCAATAATGCGATTAGTGAACTAAGTAGCTTGATCACAAATCAAACGCCGAAAACTTCGATGAACACCATGGATTTGACTTGACTTGACTTTGACTTGAAGAAAAATGTCGATTTACTAGTTTGACACCTTGATTGTAAATCAAACGCCTTATTTGGATATTTTTGCGAAGAATGCATTGTACGTCGCTTTAATCACTGTGGATTTGATTTAGGAGAAACGCCAAAACATGGGGCTAACATCTTGATCACGGATTGAATGCCTTGATTTGATGACTTTTGCGAAGAACGCTGGAATTTTCGCCTTTGATCTTCACGAATCTTCTTGAACTTGCCTTGAGAGAACTTCAGGATCTTCTTGGTTTCTCTTGCTCTTGGAAACTTCTTGATGTGCCTTTGAGAGCCCAATGACCCTTATTTATAGATGTTCATGCAGGGTTTTCAAATTACTAGCAATTACTTTGATATTTATCTCTTTAATATAAATTATTTTTAAAGAGAAAAATATCATTTACGTGTTATTATTTGATTGGTCCACACGACCAAATGCACCATTTGATTGGTTTTGGACTTTCAGGCTACAAGACTTAATTTAATTGGTCGAAATAACTCATATTGATACTTAACAACCTCTTATTCGTCGGTAGAATAAATATAAAATATTAATTAAAATTAACTATTTAATATTAGGATTAAATTTATGAAATTTCAAAATATAAAACCAGAATCACATGCAAATTCTTTTGAACACGTGTTTGAACTCGGTAACACATGCACAATCGTTTACTATTTGCGAGTATGAACCTCACCTGACAACTTACTTTCGGTTTAATTTCACTCCGAATCGCCGCCAGCTCCGTCGCTCGAGCCACGTTTCTTTGAGAGAGGTCCCTCACTTTGTAAACATCTTCTAGATACACATGCTATATTTGTAAAAATTTGATAATTGTCTATTTGTCTTTTGTTTTTTATGATAATTGTTTTTTTTGACCCAACTGAAAAAGTTATTAATTTACATATAAAGGGGTCATAAATAATGTGCTATTGGGTATATAAAAATTGAATTGAGTCTAATAACTTATTGTTTAAAATTGATTTAAATTTCTTAACAAATTTAAAACTTTGTTTGAGTTTGATTTAATTATGAAATTGAAGAAACTTTAATCGGGCCGAATTCGAGTTAAGTTCATATAATTTGATATTTTTATATGTATTTTGCTATTTTTTTTTCACTAATCAAATCAAGTTCGAACCAAGCTTTAGAATCTATAAAACAAAGAATGTGGTCAAACTTAGTTTATTATTAGATTTTTTTTATTTCTTTTTCCTGAAGTTCCAAAATGCTTATCAATTACGAAAATAGAAAAATTTAAGATTTATTAACTCACCCTCCATTTGATTCTAGGATTTTGGTAAAGAAAATAACTAAAAGCCCTTGGTATTTTCCACGTTGTGTGCGTAATAGTTTGAAGCGACCACATTGCGTTGCTCAAGCAATATGTGTCAGATACTCATGGTTGCTTGATCGATTGTCAGATCTCTCAAAGCGATATGTGTCAAATACTCATGATCGCTGGATCGATTGTTAGATCTCTTCAAGCGATCCCTTATATTTTTCAATTTTAAGGCCGTACGAGCAGATTTTATAAGTAGAGCGATCATTGGGAATGTATGCAGGACAACTTTGAATTTTGTGTAGTCCCATATCATGAATTCGATAACAACTAGATTGCTCTCATATAACTTATAAGTTCGTTGTGTTTACTATAGTCCTAATGATTATAAAACATTACCACTATCATGAGAAATGTGTATAATTTGACAAATTGAAGTTTATAATTTGACCATTGATTAATAACACTGTAATATATTCACAAGGTATGTGTAATTTCTCATTTATAAGAAAAAATAGTTAAATTTTCTTCTTTTTTTTTCATTTTAAATCAAGCAATATTTAGTGTTGCTTAAGTGAGATTGTAAAATATGCACGATTGCTTAAGTGATCTTCGATTTAATTCTTTTCACCTACCCGCCTACACCCAATCCCCAAACCCACAAACATGATAGGCATAGAAAAAGAAAAAAAAAAAACCCAACCACAAACATGCACACACACATCAAATTAAACCATAAAATTGGTTAAAATGTTAAATTGAATACATGGTTTGTTAGCCCATCACGAGAGGTGTTGATTTATGGAAAAAAAAAATGTGAATTTTTGGCTGGAGGCGATGGAATGGGCGGCAACAAAGAGAGCACTCCGTTGCTGCTGTTTCGCCACCTCTAGCTAGAATTTCTCAATTTTTTTTCCATTAATTAACTCCTCTCAACATGGGCAAAATGATTCTTTGATTAATTGAAATACAATTAAGTTTGAGTTGTTAATTTTGCTTATACTTGTGCATTTTGTGAATATTTTTTTGTTTTCTTGTTCAATTGTTTGTTTGTTTGTTTGTTTTTTATTTTTTAATTGTTAGGGATTTTTTTTGCAATTTACTTGATTTTGAGGGTTAAAATATAAAAGATAAAAGTTCGACAAATATTTACCTAAACCTCATTTCAGTTTAATTGGCTATTAATTAGGATTAATAAACAAAAGAGCTATTTACCTCAAAATTAAAACTTGAGTGAAACTTGAAAAGGCCATTTAACAAAAACCCCCAAAAATTTTCCACCATCTTCAAAACGAGCCTCAATCTTTCTGAATTCTTAATCAAGCCCTTATATTTTCAATTAGTCCTCTTAACTTTGGCTTTTCTTCCAACTCGGTCGAGTCCCCAAAAATTCATTTGAAATCGTATGATTTAACTTTTATCAATTTAATTCCTATTCTCAGGATCAATTGTTCTATTTAAAAGCGAATAGTATTCATTAATGTTATTAATGATAAGACAGAGGCTTTTGGACTAAAAATTTATGTTAGTTATATAATAAATTCTTAATATATATTGCTTTGTCCTAACATCATTAATACACTTAAAAGATTATTTGAGAATTATCTTTTATATAAAAAAGTGATATGAAGATAATAAAATAAAATGTATTTTACTATAGAACAAATGAGCCATTCAACGTTATATAGTTCGTTGGTTATACCACCACTATGAATGAGACTGATATGGAGGGAAATGCTGAGGCACGCAATGCTCAAAATGCATGCTTTCGTTTCTTCTCTCTCGTTCTTATTGTGGCCAACTTTCTCTCATCTGCTATTTGTTTCTTGTGTTATCTTTTCATAAATAGAGATGTTGGGGAGACGAAACATGATGGCTGTGGAGTTGACGGAAGGTGATTTCTTAGTACTTACATTTGTTTAAACATATTTTATTATATCTCAATTTTGTTTGAAACTTTTGTAATGGTGTTATAATTTAGATAAATATGGTAAACTCACTTTTTTTCCCTTAATAAAATGTAATATAGTACAACACCATCCCCTGTATTTTTGCATATTACAAAAGACATCCTTTGAAACACAAATACATCTAATTCAAGTGAAGACATCATCAAATTTTGTTTTGTTTTTTTTATTTTTTTATTATTTTAATGACAACAAATATTGATTTGAAACCTATAGGAGGGGAGTGTATTCATGATTTTCACGTTTATTGGGATGGATAGCTGTAATTTTTTCAAATGAAGAGGTAACATGTTGTAACTAAACATCTTCAGAGATGATGTATATGTAATTTCCTAAAATTTAAAATTTCCCCTTCCCACAAACAACAAAAATATCTTTTATATTTGTAAATATTTAAATTCACCACTCACACAAAAATTCTAACTTGGTTTTTTGGGATTAGTTTTTAGGACAATTGTATTTTATATGAGATCATCTATCTCAAAGTGTGTTTCATTTTTTATTTAATATGTAAATATACGTTAGGTGTAAAGATTTCAAACAAAGTGTATAACTAAATAAGTGATTTTATACACATGACATAAATGATGTGTTAGGCTGGCGATCGAATTAAGTAATATATTTATTTAAATAGATGATTATAAAATGATAATAAATGAACGAAAATTAACTGACAAAAATATTTACATAGTTCGGCTAATAACAAGCCTACGTCCACAGATAAAGGAAAACGATTTCACTATAGTAAATTTTATAGAGATTTACAACAATTAAAGAAATTGTTCTCTAATTAAACCCAACACCCCAAATAGATAATTTCACAATTCACTCACAAAGAATTATCTTTTAAGTGTTTCCCAACTCTATTTTTCAGGCCTCTGAAAATAACACCAAAGTAATATTACAATTATTTTGATGTCCATCTCTCAATCTCTCTAACTTGCTCCCTTTTGGTCCATTTTTCGGCTTGGCCGAGAGCTCTATTTATAGGCAAATACATACCTCATTTTTCTTCCCAACATAATAAGTACTTTTCGGCTACATTAATTGTAGGTGCATAGAGTGAGGGAATTTTGTAACAGCAAATCTTGATCTTCAGAAAATATGGCAAGATTTAGTCATAATAATTTCGGCTACAATTAATAAGGCCAAGACCAAGCATGCTATCTTGACAAGTTTGTCAGCAGCTAGCATGCCTATCTCAAGAAAATTCAAGTCATTATCACAATAGGATTAAATATCATTTTAGAAGAAAAGATTATATCAAGAGGAAATGGTGCTCCTAGTATGTTGGGTCCGGGTTATTCGGGACTGATACCACAAAAAAGTCCGAGTTTGTTACAGTTAGTGATGACCAAGAATCGAAGAGAGGAGAATACAGCTGCTTCTTGTGCTGGTGGAGGAGATCCCATTGGCGCTGCAAATGCTCGTGACGTTTCCTGTTTGTACTGGCTGACGCCGGTCATATCCCACAACCCGCTCAGCGTAATGCGTTCAAGACTTTGAAGTAAGTGAACCGGATTTGATCTTGAACATTCTAATTCTTGTTTTGCCATCAGAAACTGCTCATGTGTCAAAATGCACTGTATTCCTCCGCACTTGGATATTTACAGTGTCTTAAGGTCTTTGGGATTGTTCAATCGTGGGATGTCATCCACTAAGCAGTCGTTAAGACCTCGGCACTTGTAAAATTGTAGTTGTTGGAGATCTTGCGTCAACATAATATTCACAGTATCTTTGTCAAGGTTGCATCTGTACACAATCACTTTCCTGGAATCTGTATGTGGTGTAAGGTTTTGTTGCCAGTAACCACCCACTTGGATAAGATAACAAATGTTGGACCTTTACTTTGTTGATATCTAATAAATCGAATAAAATCATTGACATCTTTCACTCGCCCCGGAACTCCTCTAGCTGTTTCAAACTCCCGATTTCTTCTACTGGTGCTGCTATATGATATGGAAGATGGAGATATTGAAGCTGTGAAAAATTGAGTAAAAAATCTCTTGGTAACAAACACTTCGCACCATTCATTGACAGGCGTTTGAGATTGACTAGGTTATCCATTCCTTGGGGTACTTTTTCGATCCCAGTACGTGAGATGTCCAGCTCCCTTAGTGCCTTGAGCTTCTCCAAGCACGGCACATATACAAGGTGGTAACATTATCCGAGAAGCAAGGCCTTAAGGCTCTCCAAGTCGCATACAGAATTTGGTAACTCCTTGATAAAAGTTCCTGACAAATCTAGAGTACTCAGGCCTTGCATTCGTGAGAAAAATGAATTTGCTATAGATTTCAAAGGATTCCTTTGCAAAAGCAATGTTGAAAGCTTCGGACAATTAGGAGGCATTCTGTCTGGAATTTCCTTTATGGAATTATTCATCAACGACATCTTCCAAGATCCTCGGTCCATTCTTCCTCATTTGGAATTTCATACATTAAGCAGCCCGCCACTACCTTATTTCTACCTTGAGTGATCTTTAGTGCCATGGCTCTTACTAGATCATGCATCTTCACACAGTCACCATATTGAAGCCTTTCAAGTAAGCAAACATTCACCAATTTATCCAATATAGCATGGCCCTGGTCAAGTTGTGCTCTCCAACTCTTTCTCTTATCTAACAACTCATCTGAAATGAATTTCCAAACTAATTCCTCTCTAGATATTTCGTGGTCTTCGGGATACAAAGAGCAGTAAAGGAAACATTGTTGATGCTTTGAATCCAGCCGATCAAAGCTGTATTTGAGTACTTTGAAAACCCCATCTTCATCGTCATTGTCATCTTGCCCCATAGCGGAATATTCCTTCAGTTCTGCCGATGCATGTCTCCACACACGAACGGAATCCACACACCTCATGCTCGCGGCTATCATGATGATCCCTAATGGCAAGCCATCACACACTTTTGCCATAGACATTGCAATCTCTTTTACTTGAGGAGAAAGTATCGTTTTGTTTCCAAGTGTTTCACTAAATAATTTCCATGCTTCGTTCATACCAAGCGTTTCCACTTCAACTATTTCTTGGCAACCAATTTGACGACACACTTCCAATGAACGAGTTGTTAAAATCAATTTGCAACCCTCCACACCTAGTGGATCTCCCAGCTTCTCCAAACTGATATTTGTCCATAAATCATCCAATATCAGTACAAAATTGTTTCTCAAGGAGGATAGTGCTCTGTTCAATCTTGCTGCTCTTCGGTCTCCATTGTGCTCATCTGAAAGATCCACACGTATGTCACGGGCTATTTCATCTTGCAACTTCATTATGCTGAACTCTTGAGATACCGTGATCCAAATAACCAAATCTTGAGTCTTGTCTAGAAATCAGTTGTGGATGTGCTTCGCTAGAGTCGTCTTGCCCACACCACCCATACCATAAATCCCAATGCTCGAGCACACATTATCGGTCACCAACATTCTCCAAATTCTTTCCAAGTTCTCCTCAAATGCTTCACCTACCAACCTCCTTGTCAACAATGCCACGCCTCGGCTGCATTCATAAACATCAAGTACAAGTTCACCAAAATGTCGACTTTGCTCAACAAGTTCACGTAGTTGTTCATTCAGCTTATTTACTCTATCTCCACCAAGAAATCTCCTAATAAATCCTTCCGCTTGTAGCTCACTTTCCAGTGTACGAAATTCACTTTCAATTGTCTGCATGTGTTTCAGCCAATCCTCAACTTCCCTTTTCCTGTTTTTCTTACCCGATTGCTCTGCATTCTTAATTTCCTCCTCAACATCAGATGATTTAGCACTCAATGACTTTAAGTTTCTCTCCAGAGTTTCTAAAGTGAAGTTGTAATCCTTAATGCCCCCCACAGTGTCCTCCGCATAGTCTACCAACTTCTCTCCTACCTTAGAGAAAAACGATTCCACAATTCGCTCCAACATTTTAGCCAATGTGTTCCCTGCAGAGCAGATAAAATAGGGAGAGAGAGAGAGAGAGAGAGAGAACATATAAAGTAATGATTGAACAAGAAAATCGATAGATTCAGTTCACTACTCTGTTGAATTCAGTAGAATATACTTTAATATAATGGAACTCTTAATATGTGAAAATAATGATTTTACTAAATTATGTGAAAATTATTTTCCGTGTATTATTGGGATTAGTTGCAGAAAAATCACTACTAGTCACAAAAGAAACAATTTAGCACTAGTTTTCCAATATTCCTTTTAGTTCTGCTAAAGACTTTGTAAGACGCTTCATAATATCCTAAAAATTCATGAAAGTAACAATACAGGATTAAAGATTGTGAAAGAAAGTGTGTGAAACTGTGTGTGTATGTGCAGTGTGTGAAATTGTGTGTGTGTGTGTGTGTGTGCAGTGTGTGAAATTGTGTGTGTGTGTGTGTGCAGTGTGTGAAATTGTGCGTGTGCAGTGTGTGTGTGTGTGTGTGTGTGAAACTGTGCGTGTGCACTGTGTGAAACTGTGTGTGTGTGCAGTGTGTGAAACTGTGTGTGTGTGTGAAAAATGTGTGTGGTGTGTGAATACCCATGGGTAATGATGTGTGTAGTGTGTGAATACCTATTAGGTATCATTACCCAATAGGTAAGAATGGGTAAGGCCCTACCCTAACTCATTCATTTGTAGTAGTATGGATTAAGGTAGGGTATGAATAAATTTTAAAATTTTAAGATAAGGGTAGGGTATGGATATAAAAAAAATGGGTAAAGGTACAATAAAATCCTATCCATTGACAGGCCTAAATCGGTCCATTAAAAGCCAAGCCTAGCATAATTGGGTTCATGGGCCTAGCTGGGTCCTCCCTCCCCAGTTCAAGAGCGGCCCCAGCCCACTCCGGCCCAGTTGACACCTTTGGTAGAGGTGTGTGTGTGTGAAACTCATTGTCATACAATTTCAATAGAGCAAGCGGCCGCTATTAATAACTTAAAACACTATTTCTTATTAATCTAAAGCTAGTGAAGTCATAATTATAACAAAATAATATTTTAGTATAACACATAGCAGAAAATTTGCAACAACCAATTTTCCTGTTTAAGTTCAACTTTTGGCTATGCAGTATGTCATAAATGGTTGGCTAAACTGTTCCTTGAAATTGTGAGTGTGACTATTATAAAGGTATAACTTAGGCCGCTTTTGTGATGTGTGACTCTTTAAATAGGCTCACAAGGTATTTATTTGGATAATACTCAATTGATATTTTTAATAGTCAGATTAAATAAGATGATGCCACTATTTTACTTTTTAAAATTGTTTGATATGATTATATTCAAATCAAATAATTAAAAATACCAGTTAAGTGATATCCAAATAAGTAGTATGAAATTTTTCCTTTAAATAATAATAATGGTCATTATAACAAAGGCCCTTCAGCAGTTTGCTTTTGTCCTCTTTCTTTCTTTGTCCTCTATTAATATCTTTTTTTTGTTTGTTTCATCTCTCCTCTATCACCTTTACTTTTCCTTTATTAATGCGCTTTTGAATTTCTCTCTCTTATATGTAGTTTTTATCGTATAATTTTATTTTTTTAATTTTAAATTATTTTTTCCACAACGAATTTAATAAAACACATTTATAATTTTATATTTAGACTTCAAATAAGCATTTAAACAAGTAATTAAATTATGTTTATTTTATTTTGCCCTCCTGCATGTGTGTGTGTGTGTATAATCGCCTAATTAGCCCAAGACAATTTAGCATAGCTCACATATTAATTTCCCTATGGCCAAAAAACAGGATGGAGGGAACAACACAAGGGAGAGAGTCAGCAGTCAACAATCAAAGAGCTTGTGACTATATTACCGAAACAAATACTCACAATTGAAAGCCTTTGGTTGTGGAAACTGAACAATTTCCAGTACTTGTAATACTGTCTTGATTGACCATTCTACGCATCAAAACAGCCTATGCAACAAATAGCTAGTTCAATACACACAAAATTCATACTGGGCAAAATCTTAAACTAAAAAGCCACGCAGTAAACGAGATAACAAAAAAGCATGAATAAAGCCATCACATTCTAAAACCAGAATCACATGCAAATTCTTTCGAACACATGTATGAACTCTGTAACACGGTTAAAATGTAATGCACATGCACAATCGTTTAGTATTTGCGAGTATGAAGCTGACCTGACAGCTTACTTTCGGTTTAATTTCGCTCCAAATCGCCGCCAGCTCCGTTGCTTTGAGGGGGGTTACTGGACCGCCCTGACTTTGTAAACATCTTCTAGATACACATGCAATATTTGTAAATATTTGATAATTTTCTATTTGTCTTTAGTTTTATATGATAATTTTACTAGTTCGTCTATATCAAGAAGGTTTGTGATGCAAGCCACTTCCGCCACTTCCGCCATGGCTTGTGTTCATGTAAAGATTATTGATGATTTGTTGATATTACTCTGTGAAACCATTAACATCGACTATTTGGGCTGAAGCAATGGGATTTCGGATTTAAAGACTATCAGACAATCTTCTTGGAAGTATAAAGGACACAGGCAGTGTTCCAGCTTGATTGTTGGTTGCCGTGTTCAACAAACATAGCATGTGGAGAAGATATTTTTGCGTTGCAGCTTATTGCCATTTACAAGAAAATCTTATAGTTGCCAAAATATTCTTTTTGTGCTGGTGAATGCGTAATCCTTTCAAGGAAGTTCTGTTAAAGTATTGCACTTGGAAGGAGAACAACAAGAACTTACCATAGCAGGTTGTGTACACCTACTTAAAAAATCTGATTGCAGGCCAATGATATCTTGCTTTACAACGTTAAGCTGTTCCCCAGAGGAACTGAATTGCATTTTTCAGAATTTTCAGGTTAGTTATCATGGATTCCCTTTGGCTTCTCGGGTTTATTTCTCTAAAATTCAGGTAATCCTTATTTAAATGTTTCCAAGTATTTATTTATTTATTTTTCTCCATAAACAAATGTTTTTTGGCTGATATACATCTCCGTTTGCTGGATATAGTTGCTGGTTTTAAGGAGTTCAGCCGTGAGGAATCTTGCTGGCCTAGCTGATTTATTCTCAATATTCCTTCTAGTCTTAGAAAGTTAACATTGAGTGGCTGTGGATTTGTGTGGGAAGATAAGATAAAGATTGATTTGCTGCCCAAACCATGAAGTGCTCAGAATTGTGACTCTGCTTTTCACAACGCAAACTGGAAATGTGAAGGGCTCAGAATTGCGACTCTGCTTTTCATGTCACAAACTGGAAATTAGGTTAATTGGAGTTCCTTCCAAGGAAATTCTTATCGGAAGAATACATTTCGTGCATTGGAGGGTTGGCTCCTATAACTTCCCTAAGCTTAAGAGCTACAAATTGACATATCGTGCAAATTGGAGATGTACTGAAGCTTCAAATGGTTTAGTTGGTTGACTGTTGTCCTTCAGCTGTGGCATCAAGCAGCCAATATGACATGAATGGCGAAAAAAATGAAATGATTTCTTTCGAGTTTATTTATTATTCATTGGGCAATAAGAATTCATGTCAGGATATCATTGCCACAAAAGGAAATTGATACATTATTGTTATTATTATTATCAAAGTAAAGGATACATGGAATTGTATTATTATTTTTTCTTTTCTTTTCTTTTTTTTTTCTTTTTTTTTTAAGTGAAGGATACATACATCGCTGGTGTTACTATTTTGCTTTCAGGTGACATTGTACTCATTTTTCTAAACAACTAATCTCCTGCAACTTTGGTTTCGAGCTCCCCAAGTTGCTTCCATGGGACAAACTACAAAAATGAGGTATTCTTCTTGGCTGTCCTGGAGGTTACGAGCATTCTAGTTGGAGTCAAGGATAATCCCACACCACTGATCAAAGAAGTCAAAGTTCAGTTGATCTATCTTGAAGCGTCATTTGGGTTTCCACCAAATTTTCAGAGTCATGATATGATTTTTATGAAAAAGGTGGACCAGTGCTTCATCTTGAGATTAGCATAGAGGGCAAAGAGATCAGTTGCAAAAAGAGCTTGGACAGCTCCACCTTTGTGTCTTCTATTGCTGTCAAAAAAAATCAAGAAAGTGTCATTCAGTGTCAGATGAATAATCATAGAGGAAGGGTTCAAGGAGATGGTTGTGGGAAGGATGCTCCCACTCCAATGATTCCCACCATGCTCTGCCACGTAGTTCGTCTATAATGATACCTTCAAGAGCTGGTGGAGGGGCAAAAGATGGCCCTACTTGTCCATCAAAACTAGTACTGCTATTACATGGAGGAAAATATAAAGGCAGTTTCTTTAGTGCTGGGCATCCCTTTAATTCAATCACCTCAATGGAACTGCAAATCATTGTAGCTTTGCAGATGGTTTCTAGTCTTGGCAACCGTTTCAGGCTCAGTATAGTTAATTTGGGGAGAGAGACGACGCATGCTTCTCCTTCTCCTGCATCACCATCTGAGACTTGTATTATCTCTTCTACCTGTCTGCATTTGTACACATAGATCTTTTCGAGGTTTGGGAACTGCGAGACTGGTAGCCCCAGCTTCTTCATCTTGTTACAATGTGAAATATTCAAAATTTTAAGAGAGGAAAATATAGCCTGTGCAGGTAGAGGTGATGCCATTTCAGCTTCTCTTTCGCAATTGTGGATGATGCCCATAAAGTCCCGCAACCCTTTCAACCGCATATGCAAAAGAGTACGGAGGGGAAGACAGCGAGATTCCAATTCTTCTTGTCCAATCTGAAGCTGCTCGATTGTCGAAATACACTCTATTTTTCCACAATAATGAATTCTCAGACGCTGAAGTGATCTGGGACTGTCCAACCGTGGGAGGTCATCCAAAAAGCAGTTACTCAGACCTTCACACTCTTCAAATACTAGATGTTTGACATCTTGTGCCAAGATAATCACATCTTTCTCAATATCACTTTGACACAAAAAAAGTTTATTATCCCCAATACCCTTGGCATCATCATGGAAAATCCCCACCATGATAGAATATGTTATGTTCCCAGTACTTTTGCGGGATCTAATAAGCTGATTAAAATCACACACGTCTTTCACTCGCCCGCGCTAAACACCTCCAGCTGTATCAAACTCTCGATATCTTTTACAGGTGTTTGTAATTGATAAGGAAGGTTGAGCCTTTTGAGAGACAATCCCATTCCTTGAGGCACATTTTTGATTGCTGTATTGTCTAGGTCAAGCTGCCTTAGTCCCTTCAGCCTTTGCAAGGAGGGCACGGATATAAGTGTTGTACAATATCCAAGGAACAAGCCCTTTAGGCTCTTCAATTCAGACAAAGAATTTGGCAATTCTTTGATACAAGTCCGAGACAAATCAAGAGTACACAGGCGATGCATTTTTGAAAAAAATGAACTTGGTATAAACTTCAAAGAATTCCAGTGCAAAAGCAATGTTGTAAGCTTTGGACAATTCGGAGACATTCCTTCAGGTATCTCTTCTATGAAATTATCAATCAATGATATCTTTTCAAGATTCTCTGTCCATGTTTCCTCATCTGGAATTTCCTCCAATTCGCAGCCAGCCATTACCATATGTTTACCTTGAGTAATCTTGAGTGCCATGGCCCTTACTGGATGATGCATCTTCACGCAATCATCATCAGTATTTTCTAGTAAGCATTCACTCACTAATTTATCCAGTATGGCATGACCCTCGTCAACTTGTGCTTTTCTACTCTTTCTTTTGTCCACAAACTCCTCTGAAATGAATTTATTGATTAATTCTGTTCTATATATTACTTTGTCTTCAGGGTACAAAGAGCAAAACAGGAAGCAACGTTGATTGTCTGGGCTCAGCTGATCAAAACTATATTTGAGTTCTTTGTAAACCTCATCTTCATTTTCATCTTGCCCCATGACGGATTCCTTAGGTTTAGCCAATGCGGTACTCCACACATGACCAGCGGTCACTCGCCTCATGTTTCCTGCTACGCTAGTAATCCGTAGGGGCAAACCACCACATACTTTTGCCATAGACTTGGCTATTTTTTCTATATGGGGAGCTAGTATCGTCTTTGGTCCGAGTGTTCCACTGAATAACTTCCATGCTTCGTCTGTATCAAGTGTTTTCACTGAAATCAACTCTTGGCAGCCGATTTGGTGACAAACTTCCAGTGATCGAGTTGTAATTATCAATCTGCATCCCTCCACAGAAAGTGGATCCCCCACCTTTTCCAAACTTATATTCCTCCACACATCATCTAATATGAGAACAAAGTTCTTTCTTTGGGTTAGTGCTCGATTCAATCTAGCTGCCCTTTTGTGTTCGTCATACTCGTCTGAAAGGTTAAGTTTCAGGACGTGGGCTAGTTTATCTTGCAATTTTGTTATGCTAAACTCTTGAGAGACCGTGACCCAGAAAACACAATAGTTGTTGTCTTCTACAAGTCGATTGTTTATGTGCTTTGCCTAAGGTCGTTTTGCCCACACCTCCCATGCCGTAAATCCCAATACTTGACAGATCATCAACCACCAAGAAATTCCAAATTCTTTCCAAATTTTCCTCAAATGCCGCACCAACCAACCTTTTCGTCAACAATGCTTCTCCTTTGCAGCTCTCGTAAACATCAAGTACAAGTTCACCAAGATGTCGGCCTTGCTCGACAAGTTCATATACTCTTTCATTCAGCTTTTTAGCTCCAGCTCCACCCAGAAACCTGTTAATAAATCCTTCTGATTGTACTTCACCTTCTAATGTACGAAATTCACTTTCGATTATTTTCACGTGTTCAAACCAATCCTCAACTTCTCTTTTTCTTTTCTTTGTACCAGATAGCTCTGCATTCTTGATTTCCTCCTCAATATCAGATGCTTTGGCACTCAGTGACTTTATGTTTCTTTCCATAGTTTCTAAGGTGGACCTTAACTGTGTTTTGTCCCTCAAAGTGTCGAATCCATAATCTGCGATCTTCTCCCCCACCTTAGAGAAAAAGGATTTCGTAATCCACTCGAGCATTTTAACTACTTTTTTCCCTGCACGTGCAGTAGAAATAGAACATAACAAAGATATGATTGAATACAAAGAGAAGGTACAATGAGATTTTACACGACCATCTCTAAATGCCTTTTATTTTAACTACTATCTTAGCAATGAACTTATGCAAGCCGCTCGTAGCTCAAGTGATATTGCGGTATGCAGTATAAGTGCTACTACAGAAAAAGAATGATATTTGTAACGAAGTGTTTGGTGGCAATGTTCGGTTGTCGCTGATTATGTTTCAAGTGACAACTATTTTTTGTTATCATTAACAAATTGTACTAGCTAGATAATAGTTTTTGTTTGGCACAATAATGATTTCATAGTAGAAAGAATTAATCCATCCTCCGTTTTCTTTTAAATCGCTTAAGGTTTTTGCACAAAAATTAAAGAAAACGATTAATAATCAATATCCTGTCAATTAGTGAGTCGTTGAGAATTTCTTTAGAAACTTACAAAAGGTATTTATCTATATGTATATGGATATATTATTATACTTATATATTATATTGTATTGTATTGTATTATTTATTTTTATATACACACACACACTATTATTCAAGTGTTTAAGGTTTCCTGAAACTTTTGAACGGACCAAAATATCTTTCACAAAAGTTTTTTTAGTGTTGGTGGGGTGGGGTGGGGTGGGGTGGGGGGGGGGGAGATGGGGAACCAAAATATCATTTTCACAATCGACACACTCCGTGGGAATATTCTTCTTCTTTTTTTTTTTTTTTCTTTTTCTCCTCTTGTTATTCATATAATGATTTCGATGAACTAAATGGAACATGATAAAAAAAAAAAGTTAAAACAGAAGGAAAGTAAAAGTAAATATAGAGTTTAGAGGAGTATATAAGTGTATAAGATGCTTACCCTCCGTTTGGTTCTAAGATTTTGGTAAGGAAAAGAGGATGTAATTTTTTTTCTTTATTTCAAATTACATTACTTTATACTTTCATATTTTATCATTTTCATTTTCGTCCTACTTTTTCTCACCAAAATTCTTGTTCCAAACATAGTTTAGGAAAAAAGTGAAAAAGATTTTATTTAATATGTATTACTTTGATATTTATTAAAGAATATGAGTGATTAAAACATAAAATTTGTAGTGACATTGATTGCAAAACTCAATTACCACGATGATATATACTTTTAAAAGTTATTATATATGTTTATAAGGGATTATAAATTTATGAGGGATATTATGACGATGTTCGTATGTATGGTTGTTGATGAAATATAGGGGGCGGGGGACGTGTGGACTCTTTGCAGTGTACCTTCTCCCAATTACCTTAAATTTTTTTAGGTTTCGTTTCTTTGTTGTAATGAACATTAGAGAGAATATGAATTGGACAAAGTCAAAATTTATTGGTTTTTCTAAATAATTAAATATAAATTATTGATAGTATCATGTCGTCATAACAATTAACATACATTTATAAACCTGATTATAGAGATAAATATTAAGCAATTATAATATAAAATTCTGTATTGCTCAAAATCAGAATACGTTCCACAAAATGTATATTCAATGGTTAATGTTAGAGATTTTTAAACTTAAATTTGATATTTTTTCATATTTGATTTATTGAAAACTAGACTTGTCGCATAATAAGAATATTAAAGATGATCAATTTAATTCCAAATGACATTATACTTTGTGACACCCTTAACAAATATAAGAGAATACACTATATTTCTTTTCAAGTTATTAACTACGAATTACATGTCTAATGACTTATAAAATATGAAAATAAATATATATAATGAAAAAAATAATACCACAGCTCACAAAATCATGTTTAGAAATAATGTAAACATTGAAAATATATGTAAAATTAGGATTGTCTTTCTTTAGACAAATAAAGTCCTTTTAACTCAATGGTCTCGGAACAAATATTAAGAACACGTGCATCTTACTAGGTGAAGGGTGTATTGAAGAAAATAATAAATATATCCTCAAAAGTCGATGATACCAAATAATTGGACACACACACACACACACACACACACATATATATATATATATACAACTACAATGAAAATTAAAAGAAACTGGGTGAGTATATTTATTTAGACATGAGTTATGCTCTTTGGACACGTTTGCTACTTTGGATATGATTGGATATTCATTAATTGTGGATAATTAATAAAGAAGCTATATCAAATCCTTAGTAATTTTTTGTTTATTAACTTATTCATTCATTCTATATATCCCACAATTTTACTAGTTTATTGTTTGGTTGTGTGAATTTACTATGCTGGATTAAATGAAAAGATACTTTATTGTCCTATCATTTTTTAAGAGTTTCCCATATTCACCCTCAAAATTTATAGCACAATTGCAAACATGAACTTACTTAGCCATTGTTTCACTTGTAAAACTATCATCCAACTTTTCATATGATTTATTTAATTAATTTCATTTAAGTTAGTAAATTTATTTTTATAAGTCATAACATTGTGAACTTTTAATTTTTGATAATTAAAAATACATTTCAACTTTGTGTTATCTAAAGTTTGTATTTATTAAGATAAATATTTAAATATTAAATATCATTTTTTTACCATTTATACAAGAGGCCATTATTTACTTAAAAAAGGGTAAAAATTGTTTTTCCAAATTTATTAAAGGAAAAAATAAAAGAATGAAAAATGTATCACACCCTTCTAGGTGTGATCTATAATCAATTAAATCTGTCAAATAGATCTCGGGCTCTTGTATAATTATGGGCCTAAAATTTTGCAAGCAAATGACAAATTATATAAATAAACATATCTATCAGATTCAATTCAAAATAGCAAATGTGCCCTTCATATTTAAGATGAGATAGCTCTATACTAGTGCTATAGTTTAGAGGCAACCTTCTATCATATGACGACCTCTTTCTCGAGATTACCTTGTAGCGCTTACCTAGAGTGCTATACTATTGCACCTTTGATATTAAAGTCTAAATGATAGAGGCACTTACAAAAGTGCCATTAAATTCCTTTAGGACATCATTAGCCCAAATAGGTTGAGGGGACCATTTGGAGGTTGAGTGGGTTATCTAGCTAGATTTCATGTGGATAGAGAGGTTGTGTTTAACATGATGTAGGACTAAGGTAACCAAACAACAATGATATTGTTGGCTAACAGGAGCTCTCATAGACACTAACATTCATGCAAGATTATATGTCCTTTTATGAACACATGTTTAGTTGTCGAGGAGCAGTCCTCAAGGTATTTGAGGGGGGCTAGTTTGAAGAAGCAAGTTCTCGAGAGGACTAGCTTCAAGCGACGAGTCATTGAGGAGTTTAAGGTGGTTGGCCTCAAGGGGCTTAGGGGTTAGTCCTCAAAGGGGTTGGCCCTTGTAGAGATAGGTATTCAGAGAGGTCGAGGAGGCAAGTACTCGGGGGGTTTGAGAGAATGGAGCCTCATGGAGGTAGTTCTCAAGGGGGCTGAGGGGCTAGCCCTCAAGGAGTTGAAGGAGACAGACCTCTTGTGGTAGGTCATAAGGGGGTTGAGGGGCTAGCATTTGGCCCTTGAGAAGTCAAGTCCTCGAAGATGTTAAGGTCCTTGATGAGGCAAGTATTCAAGGAGTTCGAGGGAATTGGACCTCAAAGAGGCACACTCTTGACGGGGTTGAGGGGCTAGCTCCTGAGGTGGTGAGGCACTAGCCCTCAAGGGGGTTGATATATGTTTTGATCAAATTTGGACATGTACAAGATGATAGTGTTTAGAGAAAAGTAAGACGTATTTTGTATTTATAAAAGATATTATCACTTAATATATATTCATACGGAGGTAGAATTTTTTATTTGGGTAGATGATGTCAGATTCTTATATAATATTAAAAGTATTTTTTGTTTAAGGGGGGCCAAAGTCAAATTTTTTTTTTAAAAAACATATATAAATTATAGTTTGACATAAATTTGAGGAGGCGCATCCGTCCCCAAAAAATTATAAAATATTAAAAGTATTTGAATCAACTTAGAAAAGAAGAGATACATTGAGGATTTACAAAATAATTCATATATAATGAGGAGCTCATATTGCATATCAAATAAATTTAGAACGTTTCTTCCTCTGTATCTATTTATTTTGAAGTTCATAAACGAATATATTTCTTAATTAGTGAAATAATATCCTAAAATCCATCAAAAGAATTAATATCTTAAAAGATCCTGAAGAATAAATTTACCCACCATGCGAAAATCGAAAAGTAAATTCAGCAACTACGCAAAACAAAAACATAAATAAATATAAGAATGGAACTGAAAATAAGTATGAGAAATTTGTTAATTACGATGGCAAGGCCGAGTAAATTCACCTGAAAGCCTTCTTTGTAGCTTGTCCTCAATAGAAGACCATCAAACCAAAAAGATGATGATATGTTGTATATATGCCAAGAATTTTATGGTCACCAATTAAGGGCTTAATTTCATATTGATGAATTAAAAACATAAATTCCAATATTATTAGTACTGCAATATTGACTGCACTGGCCATGTATGTATTATATATATTATCAATTCAATAATATTGATTACATCAACAAAAGTCAGAATGTTTATTTCACGTAATAGAAAGCAGGAAACTCCTTGGAAGCCCACAAATGAATAATATAGTAAAAGTAGTCGTTTTCATGCAAATTAAATAGAGCGATTACGTTGTACAGTGTGGTTGTGACCGGATCAATAGTAGAAGTGGCCGCCATAGGATGCCTATATATCACAATGCCAATTGCATCTCCCTCCGCTGAGGTATGATATAATTATAAATTAATTTAATTTATTTTAAAAATTATAAATACCTCCTTAAAGTATGTATTTGCTTAACAAAATTTATCCTTCATTAAAAGGAAACATAATCGTAAGTTGTATTTTTGTAGTTTTAGACGGAATTTTATGATGAGATTCGCATGGTCTTGATGATATATATAAAGTCAATTTCAATAAAAATGAAGTGACGACATCAAATTATAGACGTTGATGCCCAGTAGTAGTTATAGTGGTATAAAGTAAAATTATTTCACGAATGTTAGTGAAATAAAAAAATTGATTGAGAGATTTTGTTAGGTTTGATAAGGTGCATCTCTTGGTGATTGGGTTAACTATTATGGTTGTATGAAAGTTATTTTTTGAATGCCTCTGTTAATGCTTACAAGAATGTCCTAAACTACGAAGGGATATTTGTAATTTTTTAAAATAAAAAAAATTAATTTATAATTATATCATACTTCAAATAGTATAAATATAATTTGTCCTATATTATACGACTTGAAATATATTTTTTGGGGTAAAGGTCCGTTGCTGATGCTGAATAACTAAAAAGGTTGCAATGTGTAAGTTTAGGTCAATCATATGAAGCCTGAAGGGATGGACGTCGGGCCTAGTATGTATGCCCCGAAAATTTTGAATAATATGTGTTGCTACCCGACCCGATCGAACCCAAACAAATCGAACTTGCAAAGTGTACAAATTCAGATAAAAATCTCAGCCACGGCTAAATTAAAATTCTTGGCCATTTCTTCACGAGATTTTCCATCCGTACAAAGCACAAAAATATTGGCAATTGTGTTTTCTCGGAGCTTGTTTCTGGACCAACTTTCGTAAATTAGTAAAGTGGATAATGGATTACAAATATTGGAGTTTGTAATATTATTTTGCATACTAAAATTCATTCAGAGAGTAAATGCGAAAAATGTATTTACTCGTTTAAATGCAATTTCGAGTGATAAGTGAATCAATCAAGTCGATAAAACTAGGAAATGAATAAAGGGGTTAAATGCATTTTACCTCCTGTGATATACAAAATATTCTAAATGCCCTCTTGTCGAAAAAAAATAGGCAAATAACCCCCTCATATTTTTTAAAAAGTAGCAGGATGCCTCCCTCTTCAAATTAATCACAAATTTTGTACTTGATTGTCCGAAATACACTCATTAACTTCATCTATTTCCAAATCAATTTCAATAATTATTTTCCTTTTTCATAATATTTTTTTATTTTATCTATAATATTTATTTACTCTATTTTAAATTTTTTCTTCAATTTCTACCTAAAAAATGAGTCCTTGCCTCTTCCCGCAACATCCATCTTCGGTAGACTTCAGCAGCCACTTAACCAGCTAAATCCACTACCGACAACACAAATCCCAGCCCATCCCAACCCCATCATTAGTGACCAAACCCCAAGCCAAGCTCTATAATGATTATCTATACATGTGACGTGGCATATTTCCGGCTGGTCGATCGCACAGCTTCACGACTTTCCTCCTCCTCGGCTTGCTGGTCATAATAACCTTTTCTAAAAGTCCGCTCCTCGACAAACTGATCGGTATGCATGTCGATCGGGGCCATGCCATGTTCAACGGATCCCTGCTGGTATTAAATGTTCCGTCAGACGAGGCATGGGGGAGCCACCTAACCCCATGCCTCATTAGTGACCCTACCCCCGAGTCTACAGGGTGCGCACGTCGGTTCCCAGCTGCCTACTTGGCTAGGTGGGGCCCCGGGAGTGGGGCCTATTTGTACATGGTATAAATACCTCTACATTTATGGTAAGAGGCAAGCATTAAATATATTCAACACCCTTACTTTGTTCAAATTATTAAAAAACCGATCTGTTGACTTAAGCATCGGAGGGTCATAGCCGAGACGCATCTCGGCTAACTCACGTTGCTATTTCCCTTTGTTGCAGGCCAAACTCCCGATCAAATATATCCATCTTCATAACCGATCAGGGTAATCGACCTGAGCCGAACAGCTCCCAGAATCGACCCGCATCACTCAGGATCAAGTCTTCTATTTAAGAGCTATTAATATTCATTAATGAGATCTCAATTTGATGATAAGATGAGGCCCTCTTGACTAAGAGTTTATATCAGTTATATAATAGATTCTTTATCATATAATTAAAAAATATTGAGTCATTAATATATTATTTTGTCATATCATCATTAATACACTAAAAATATTATTTAAGAATTATTTTTAATATAAAAACTTGATATTAAGATAATAAAATAAAATGTATTTTACTATACAACAAATGAGCTATTCAACATTATCTAATTCATTGGTTATACCACCATTATGAATGAGACTGTTATGGAGGGAAATGCAGTGGCACGCAATGCTCAAGACGCTGTCGTTTCTTTTCCCTCGTTCTTATTGCTGCCAACTTTCTCTCGTCGACTGTTTGTTTCTGATGCTATCTTTCCATCAACGGAGATGTTAGGGAGGGTGTTTGATATTGCTTTTACTTTTAGAAAAGTTGAAATTGTTGAAAAAGTTGAAAAAAAAAGTGAGTAGTGTTTGAAAATCAAAATAAGAATCAAGTAAAAGTTGAGAGTAAAAGTGGAAAAAAAAGTTGGTAGTGTTTGAAAATCAAAGTAAGAATCAAGCAAAAGTTGAGAGTAAAAGTGGAGATTGTTTGAAAATGAAAACGAGAAGCATTCAAAATTTGATAGTTGACAGTTCAAAAAGTCCAATTTATTTATAAAAAATACTAAAAATCACTTTTAAATTGATAAAAATTGATTTCCCAACTTTTTAACTTCTGTTTCTTCTATACTTAATTTAAACAAAAATTGTCCAATCAAACATTCAAAATAGCTTTTTTGTAGCAAAAAACACCAAAATACTCTTTTTTTAGCTATCCCAAACACCCTTGTAGAGAGGTGAGGGAAGGATAAGGTGGCTGACTTCTATTAATTTTTCTACTTGTATAAAGGTTCAAACTAAAATTAGAGAATGAAGAATTGCTGAAGATAATGACAGAGCCATTATTCCATTGCAGCAGGTTCTTTTTCTTCTATTTTCAATTAGAGATTTCTTAGTACTTACATTAGTTTAAACATATTTTATTGTCTCATTTTTGTTTGAAACTTTTGTAATTGTGTTATAATTTAGATAAATAAGGTAAACTCACTTTTTTCCCTTAATAAAATGTAATATAGTACATACACCATCCCCTGTATTTTAAATATTACAAAAGACATCCTTTGAAATACAAAAACGTCTAATTCAAGTGAAGACATCATTAAATTTTGTTTTGTTTTGTTTTTACGAGAACAAATATTGATTTGAATTCCTACCCTGACCCTAACTCTAAAAATACCCGATTAAATATAACTTATATTCTACTGTATCCTATTTAAATATTTATTCATTAGGTATGTGTATTAAGTCTACCCTATTTTTAGGGTAGGATATGGACCCTACCCAATCATATTTATTTTTATTTGTCTTTTTTTGATATTATTTTTTTTAGCTCACATACACAGTTAACACATACACACGCATTTACACACAATGCACACATAGTTTTTACGCACACACTACGCACACACTACACACACACACACACACAATGTTTGTGAAAACACAGTTTCATACACACACACACATTTTTTAACACACACTGCACACACACACACAGTTTCACACACTGCACACTATGTATTACACAGTTTCACACATTGCACATTGTGTAGTATGTGCACGTGTGTGAAACTATGTATTGCACAGTGTGCAGTGTGTGAAACTATGTGTTTTCACACATACCGTGTGTGTGTGTGTGCAGTGTGTGCTCTGTGTGTGTGTACAGTGCGTGAAATTGTGTATTTTCACACACACTGTATGTGTGTGTGTGCGCAGTATGTGCTGTGTGTGTGTGTATGTGTGTGTGTGTGTATGTGTGTATGTATGTGTGTGTGCGTGTGCGTGTGCGTGTGTGTGTGCGTGTGCGCAGGTGTGCAGTGTGTGTGTGCAAAAAATGTGCGTATGTGCATGTGTGTGGTTTGTGAATACCCATTGAATAATGATGTGTGTAGTGTGTGAATGCTCATTGGGTAGAATTACCCAATAAGTAGGAACGGATAGGGCTCTATCCTAACCTATTCATTTATAGTAGTATGAATTAGGGTATGATATGGGTAAATTTTAAAATTTTAGAATATAAATAAGGTATGGATAGAAAATAAATGCGTACGAATAAAGTAAAACTCCACCAATTAATAGGCCTAGTTGTAACTAAACATCTTTAGAGATGATGTATATGTAATCAATCCTATTTTGTATGTACTTTCCTAAAATTTAAAATTTCCCCTTCCCACAAACAACAAAAATATCTTTTATATTAGTAAATATTTAAATTCACCACTCAAACAAAAATTCTAATTTGGTATTTTGGGATTAGAGATTAGGACAATTGTGCCTCAGATGAAATCATCTGTCTCAAATTATATTTTATTTTTTATTTAAAAATTTCAAACCAAGTATATAACTAAATAAGTGATTTTACACGTATGACATAAAATGATGAAATATTATTTAGAATAGAAGATCATATCAAGAGAAAATGATGCCCCTAGTATGTTGGGTCCGGATTATTCGGGACCGATACCCCAAAAAATCCGAACAACATTCGTTGCTACTCCATTTGAATGGTACCCTAGCTTCTCTTTTTATCTAGATAAAGATTGCAGACTCGCTTAACTTAAAATTCTTGGCCATCTCTTCACAAAATTTTCAAACAATTATTGAATGATGAAAAGCACTGTAGGACATAATATTATTGGTGAAAAAACATTGAATATCACAACAATATTTAAAGAAAAAAAAAACAAAGAAAAAGAAAAAAGACACAGTGATCTCATCTACTATTCAAATCTAAGGAAAGGTTGAAGGAGGTTTTTATGGGTGTGATGCTCCCACTCCAATGATTCCCACCATTCTTTCTCGTTTTTGCCTATCCAGATCTGTCCAAGAGCTGGTGGAGCTGAATAACAATGAGATTGTTCGTGTCCTTCGATCAGAGTATCAGTACCACTACTGCACTGCGGGAAAAACAAAGGCAGCTTCGTTAAAGCTGGACACCCCGTCAATTCAATTCTCCGAATGGAACCGCAATCCATTGTTGCGTTGCAGATGGTCTTGAGCCTTGGTAGATCAGACAAATTCAACTCTTTTAATTTGTTGAGACAAATGGTCCGCCCTTCTGGTCTTTCTTTTGTTCCACTGTCATCTTGTATTAGCTCTTCTATTTGGCCACAGTTGCTGACCCATACATATTCAAGGTTTTGGAATTCCGGCACTGGTAATCCCAGCTTCGTCATCTTGTTACAGTTGGTGATGACCAAGAATCGAAGAGAGGAGAATACAGCTGCTTCTTGTGCTGGTGGAGGTGATCCCGTTGGTGCTGCAAATGCTCGTGCTGTTTCCTGCTTATACTGGATGACGCCAGTAAAATCCCACAACCCGCTCAGCACAATGCGTTCAAGACTTTGGAGTAAGTGAACCGGATTTGATCTCGAACATTCTAATTCTTGTTTTGCCATCAGAAATTGCTCATGCGTCAAAATGCACTGTATTCCTCCACACTTGGATATTTTCAGTGTCTTAAGGTCTTTGGGATTGTTCAATCGTGGGATGTCATCCACTAAGCAGTCGCTAAGACCTCCGCACTTGTTAAAGTGTAGTTGTTGGACGTCTTGCGCCAACAAAATATTCACAGTATCTTTGTCAAGGTTGCATTTGTTCACAATCAGTTTCTTGTAATCTGCAAGTGGTGTATCATCTTGTGTCAGGTAATCGTCTCCCACTTGGATAAGATAACAGGTGTTGGACCCCTTACTTTGTTGATATCTAGTAAATCGATTAAAATCATTGACATCTTTCACTCGCCCCCGGAACTCCTCCAGCTGTTTCAAACTCCTTTCGATCTCATCTACCGGTGCTTCTATATGATACGGAAGATGGAGATATTGAAGCTGTGAAAAATGGAGTAACAAGCCTCTTGGTAACAAACAGTTGACACGATTCATCGACAGGCGTTTGAGATTGACTAGGTTATCCATTCCTTGGGGTACTTCTTTGATAGAAGTCTGTGTGAGGTCCAACTCCCTTAGTGCCTTGAGCTTCCCCAAGCAGGGCACACATACAAGTGCTGTGCATTGTCCGAGGAGCAAGGCCTTAAGGCTTTCCAAGTCGCATAGAGAATTAGGTAACTCCTTGATATGAGTTTGCGACAAATCTAGAGTACACAGGCCTTGCATTCGTGAGAAAAATGAATTTGCTATAGATTCCAAAGGATTCCTTTGCAAAAGCAATGTTGAGAGCTTCGGACAATTTGGAGACATTCCGTCTGGAATTTCCTCTATGGAATTATTCATCAACGACATCTTCTCAAGATCCTCGGTCCATTCTTCCTCATTTGGAATTTCATCCACTAAGCAGCCCGCCACTACCATATTTCTACCTTGAGTGATCTTTAGTGCCATGGCTCTTACTAGATCATGCATCTTCACACAGTCACCATATTGAAGCCTTTCAAGTAAGCAAACATTCACTAATTTATCCAATATAGCATGGCCCTGGTCAAGTTGTGCTCTCCAACTCTTTCTCTTATCTAACAACTCATCTGAAATGAATTTGCTAACTAATTCCCCTCTAGATATATCGTGGTCTTCAGGATACAAAGAGCAGTAAAGGAAACATTGTTGATGCTTTGAATCCAGCCGATCAAAGCTGTATTTGAGTACTTTGAAAACCCCATCGTCATCGTCGTCGTCATCTTGCCCCATAGCGGAATATTCCTTCAGTTCTGCCAATGCATTTCTCCACACACGAACGGAATACACACACCTCATGCTCGCAGCTATCGTGATGATCCCTAATGGCAAGCCATCACACACTTTTGCCATAGACATTGCAATCTCTTTTACTTGAGGATAAAGTATCGTTTTGCTTCCAAGTGTTTCACTAAATAATTTCCATGCTTCGTTCATACCAAGCGTTTCCACTTCAACTATTTCTTGGCAACCAATTTGACGACACACTTCCAATGAACGAGTTGTTAAAATCAATTTGCAACCCTCCACACTTAGTGGATCTCCCAGCTTCTCCAAACTGATATTTTTCCATATATCATCCAATATCAGTACAAAATTGTTTCTCAAGGAGGATAGTGCTCGGTTCAATCTTGCTGCTCTTCGGTCTCCGTTGTGCTCATCTGAAAGATCCACATGTACGTCTTGGGCTATTTCATCTTGCAACTTCATTATGCTGAACTCTTGAGATACCGTGACCCAAATAACCAAATCCCGAGTCTTTTCTAGAAATCGGTTGTGGATGTGCTTTGCTAGAGTTGTCTTGCCCACACCACCCATACCGTAAATCCCAATGCTCGAGCACACATTATCAGTCACCAACATTCTCCAAATTCTTTCCAAGTTCTCCTCAAATGCTTCACCTACTAACCTCCTTGTCAACAATGCCTCCCCTCTGCTGCATTCATAAACATCAAGTACAAGTTCACCAAAATGCCGACTTTGCTCAACAAGTTCACATAGTTGTTCATTCAGCTTATTTGCTCTATCTCCGCCAAGAAATCTCCTAATAAATCCTTCCGCTTGTAGCTCACTTTCCAGTGTACGAAATTCACTTTCAATTGTCTGCACGTGTTTCAGCCAATCCTCAACTTCCCTTTTCCTCTTTTTCGTACCTGATCGCTCCGCATTCTTGATTTCCTCCTCAACATCAGATGCTTTAGCACTCAATGACTTTAAGTTTCTTTCCAGAGTCTCTAAAGTGAAGTTGTAATCCTTAATGCCCCTCACAGTGTCCTCTGCATAGTCTACCAACTTCTCTCCTACCTTAGAGAAAAAAGATTCCGCAATTCGCTCCAACATTTTAGCCAATGTGTTCCCTGCAGAGCAGATAAATTAGAGAGAGAGAGAGAGAGACAAAAAACATATAAAGTGATGGTTGAACAAGAAAATCGATAGATTCAGTTCACTCCTCTTTTGAATTTAGTAGAACATACTTTAATATAATGGAACTCTTAATATGTGAAAATAATGATTTTACTAAATTATGTGAAAATTATTTTCCGTGTATTATTAGGATTAGTTGCAGAAAAATCACTACTAGACACAAAAGAACCAATTTAGTACTAGTTTCCAATATTCCTTTTAGTTCTGCTAAACACTTTGGAAGACATTTCATAATATCCTAAAAATTCATGAAAGTAACAATACAGGAATAAAGATTGTGAAAGAAAGAATAAACTTACCGAAAGCGCAAGCCACCAGCGGATAATACTATAAACTAAGTTAAAAGAACTGCACAAAAACAAACAAAAATTTAAATAAAAGAAGTTAACCGCAGAATTAGTTATGAGAAATTTGTTAAAATTAGAAGGACTGATTCACCTGAAAGAGCTTGAGGATGATGATTTGTTGTATGCCTGCAGAAGTACGAAATCAAAGCTTAATTAGATATTGACGAAGAAACAAAAAAAAAGCATAGAAAGATAAAATGAATGAATCAAAAAGACTAAAGCAGGAACTATCTTCAAAAGCCACTGAATTGAATAACATATTCAAAGTGGAGGTCATTGTCATGCAATTTCAATAGAGCAAGTGGGTCCTGAATAATTGTTACGGACATTTGATAAATGCAGTCCATAATAAAAATTTTAAATATTATGTGCACAGCGGCCGTTGTTAATAACTTAAAACAGTATTTCTTATTAATCTGAAGCTAGTAAAAGTCATAATTATAACAAGATAATATTTTAGCGTAACATATAGCAGAACATTTGCAACACCCAACTTTCCTGTTTAAGTTCAACTTTTGGCTGGGCAGTATGTCATAAGTTGTTGGCTAAACTGTTCCTTGAGATTGTGAGTGCGACTATTATAAAGGTAATACTTAGGCGGCTTGCGTGATGTGTGGTTCTTTAAACAGGCTAACCAAGATGGTACCAACTTGTATAATACCCAAATGATATTTTTAATCGTGGGATTAAGTAACATGATGCTGCAATTTCGCATTTTAAATTTTTTTAACATGATCATATTTAAATCAAACAACTAAAACACCAGATAAGTAATACCCAAGTGGTAGCATGAAATTTTCCCTTTAAATAATAGTAGTGGTCATTATACTAAGGGGTGTTTGCAATTACTTAAAAAAAACACCTTGCTGCTTTTAGTTTTAAATTTTTTTTTTTGAATGTTTGATTACACAACTTCTGCTTAAGTTAAGTTGAAAAAGAGGAAAAAATGAGAAGTTAGGAAGAAATTGTTTCTATCAGTTTAAAAGTATTTGTTGGTATTTTCATAAATAAATTAAACTTTTTGAACTATTAACTACTAACTTTTGACTGCTTTTCACTTTTATTTTCAAACATTCTATACTTTTACTACCAACTTTTAATTGATTCTCACTTTTATTTCCAAACACTACCAACTTTTACCACTCAACTTTTTTTGAACTTTTTCAACAACTCCAACCTTTCCAAACACAAAAGCAATCTCAAACACCCTCTAAAGGTACTTAAGCAGCTTGCTTCTATTCTCTTTCTTTCCTCTCCTCTATCAATATTTTTTTTGGTTTGTTTCATCTCTCCTGCATGGCCTTTATTTTTCCTTTATCAATGTGCTTTTGAATTTCTCTCTCTTATATATTTTTTTATCATATAATTTTATTTTTTATTTTAAATTATTTTTTCTGTAACAAATTTAATAAAACACATTTATAATTTTATATTTTGAATTCAAATAAATATTTAAATATGTAATTAAATTATGTTTTATTTTATTTTGCCCTCCTGCATGTATATATCTATATATATATATAGATAAGCGCCTAATTAGCCCAAGACAGTGTAGCATAGCTGACGTATTAATTTCCCTACCGCCAAAAACAGGATGGAGAGAGCAACACAAGGGAGAGAGTCGGCAGTCAATAATCAAAGAGCTTCTGATTATCTTACCGAAACAAATACTCACAATTGAAAGCCTTTGGTTGTGGAAACTGAACCATTTCCAGTACTTGTAATTGTGTCTTGATTGATCATTCTGCGCATCAAAACAGCCTATGCAACAAATAGTTCAGTACACAGAAAATTCATTCTGGGCAACATCTTAAACTAAAGCCACGCAGTACACATGATAACAAAAAAGCTGAATAAACCCATAACATTCTAAAACCCAGAATCACAAGCAAATGTGTTTCGAAAACATGTATGAACTCGGTAACACGGTTAAAAGTAATGTACATGCAGAATCTTTTACTATTGGCGAGTATAAACCTCACCTGACAACTTACTTTCGGTTTAATTTCACTCCAAATCGGGGCAACCGTCCCCATTCCGCCACCACCATCGACTTTACTTACAAATTGAGGTCGCCAATAGCTTCTACAACACCATCTCGTCACTTCCAGGCAAAGACCCCTCCAATTTCGCCGGAAAACCGGCCGCAATCTCAACCGCCCTTCCGCCGCCATTGCCGGACACAACTTTTCCTCCGTCGTCATCGGAAATTTGAGACGCATCTGCCTCCACGTAGCGAGGGATCCCGAATTTGGGCTTAACGTCCAGTTTGGGAGATTGAAACTGTGAAAGCGGGAACCCTACTTGTGTGTGCATTTCACGGTGTATAAATGCGTGCGGATTTGCATGTCAGAGTTAGAAATAGTTGGGGTGAGTGATTGGGAAAATTTTTATATGAATAAGTTGTAGGGCCTAACTTATAAATTATATTATTCATATTCAATCACATATTATGTATAATATATGATTGAATTTAGATGGTAGGGCAAAACACCTGGTCCATAGAAGAAAAACCGGTGAGTGATGGTTACATTTACCAATATTTGGTAATTGCAGTTAGACTCCAATAACTTTCCACGATCTTCCAACCGACCCTCAATCTTTCTAACTTAAGCCATCAAATTTTCAATTACGTCCCCTAACTCTTGATTAACCCCCAACTCAGTTAAACTTTGGTTTTTCTTGCAATTGAATCGAATCCCTAAAAATTTATTTGAAATCGTATAATTTATCACCTCTTAGTATCTAATTTTATTAAATAATATCGAATCATTACTATTCCTATATCGTTTTGTCTTAACATCACTAATATACTAAAAAAATATTTAAGAATTATTTTTAATATAAAAATTTGATAATAAGCAAATTAAAAAACTGTTTTTTACTATACAAAACCGGTTATGTAGTTCGTTGGTTAAACCGCCGCTATGAAAGAGACTGATATGGAGGGAAAATGGAGCCAAGGCACACGACGTTCAAAACGGTGTCGTTTCTTCTCCCTCGTTGTTATCGCTTCCAAATTCCTCTCCTCCTACTCTTTGTTTTCTTCTGCTAAATTCTCTTCATTTTTATCGCCCATTCTTCCCTACAAAAACCTCCAAAGTCTTCCCCAAAGTTCAATTCTTAATTTTTGATCTATTTTTGCTGTATAGTTCATCATCAATGGCTTCTTTTACCGTTCCCTGCCCGAAAGTTTCGCCGCCGTTGGCTGCTTCATCGCCGCTGAGTCGAAAACGGAACTGCATTGTAACGGTTCCTCAATTCGGTTCCAGATTGAATCCACCATCAGCTTTGTTCCAGGCGAGTTGATTAGACGCATATATATATATATATGTGTGTGTGTGTGTGTGTGTTGATGTGTGCGTACGCATGTATGTATTTGTTATGCCTTCCAAAAAAGCTAGAGACTTTAGCAAAGGATTCGTGTGATATTACGCGACAGAGTTGATATCGGATGTGTTTATTAAATTGACGTTTAGGATATGACTTAGGAAATGAAACATGTTTGTGCTGAAAAAGTGTAATTATTTGTTTCGATGCATTAATTGCAGGGGTTAATGGGCTTTCAAAGATTTGTGTGCTCCCAGTACCCTGTTTGACTGTATCTTTGTTCTTAGTCTTCTTGTCTCCGCTCTACTAATCCGCATTTTGTTGCTCATTGATGAGACCGGTATTGTCAGATGAATGAATCAAATATTCACTAATTCTGCAATATCGCAACTTTGTCAAATTGAAATAAGAAGACGAGTGGATTAGGAAGTTCAATTTTGTTATGTTGACTCCAGATGTGAGTGATATCCTAGAGTATTAAAGTTTGTGAAGGATATAAATATAGATGTATCAACTGTAGACCATGATTATTATTGCTGCAATATGCTGAAAAATCCTTTCTTTTCCAGATAGGTCGTACCAGGAGCCAATCAGATGTCTTTAAGGTGTGCACCCACCTAAATGAGGTAGTATGGATGCTACTATAATGTCAAAGTTTTAGCTCTTCTGCTCCATTTTCCGCCCCTAATGTTATATTCTACTTTAACAAGGTTGCTGTCTGGGAAAATTCAAATTCTTCTCCAGATCTCGAAACATCCCCGGTCAAAGAATTGAAAACCCAATACGAAATTCCAGATACATCATCCATTTCGGATTTCATGAACCAAGTATCTGATCTAGTCGAGTGCGTAAATGTTAAAACACTTAACATATACAATCAAACCAGCTTCTGACTTAATCTGGATATATGAAGCTTTTGATTTGCTTGATGTGACCAGACTTGTAGATTCAAGAGATATTGTGGAGTTGCAGCTGCAGCAAATGGATTGTGAACTCCTTATAAGGAAACAAGAAGCATTGCCACAACCGCCAACTGCAGCTCCCGTATTTTTTACCCCACCTCCCACTCCGACAAATGTTCCTCCTCCGACCTCTTTGGGTCCTGCTCCGTCTACTCCAACTTCAGCACCAGCACCACCTGCACCTGTGAAACAAAAGTCGTCACATCCCCCATTCAAATGTCCAATGGCTGGTAACTTTTATCGTTCTCCAGCTCCTGGCGCACCACCTTTTGTGAAGGTTGGTTGTATAATATTGCATTTGTTTTCGTGTTTCTGTTGCAACCATTACCTGTAATTTTGTGTTATTTTCCCTCTACACCTCAGTGGAATGAAAATTTAGAAGTCAAAATTTAGTTCTTATAACAACTTGGTTAGACTGCTGCAAGACTTCAATTGCATAATTTTCATACATCAGTTTCTCAAGATCTGCTTCCTGCACCGCCTGGCTGTGATCATTCACATTATGTGCCTGATTTTTAAATTTTTTTCTTTTTCTTCTTCTTATTGTTCACCAATGCACTGGTGTATTCCTTCAAATTCTAACTCCGAATTGGATTTTCTAGGTCGGTGATAAGGTCCAGAAGGGACAAGTAATATGCATCATTGAAGCTATGAAACTCATGAACGAGATTGAGGTGAGCAGCCAAATCTGAATAAGTTCTTATCTTCTTATACCTTCTTTCTACTTGTTGATTATGTAGAAGGTTGGATTAGATAGAGATATTTGGATTAGTTGATTCAGTTACGAGCAATATTTTTGGTTCTTGTAAATTATTATGTCTCTCGGTATTGCTCAAAAGAGCAATAATCTATGAAGATATTTTAGGGGAATCGATTGTATTAGAGTTTCGTTATCTGTTTCATGCTTTCATCATCATCATCATCATCATTATTATTATTATTATTATTATTATCATTGGTTCATACCAGCATTACGAGCCTGGTGTAGTTTCCAGAAACTAATGACTTCAAAGCTTTATCATATTTTATTTCCCGAACTTTATGAAAGCTTAAGTGCATGTTTCATGAAAGTATAACTTTCTCTACAGGCTGTGCGACCTAGTCTTACATATGTTTACATCTCAATATTTTTCAGGCTGATCAGGCTGGCACTGTAGTTGAGATACTTGTAGATGATGGAAAACCTGTCAGCGTGGACATGGTACCTCCTTTGCTCCTTCTTCAAGTTTGAAATAGACTTTCGGGTGTTTAATTTTGCTTTGGAGATATAACATGCCAGCGCCACCGAGGCCTTTTAATGTTTGAAATAACTCATGATAGAACCAGAAAGGAATAACGAGGATATGATACGTCTATAAGGCCCCGGCCTGCATTACCTTTATAAGGAATAGTACATCTTCCTATTTGTTTGTCTTGTCTATGACATGTTGCTTCTCCTTTGCAGCCTTTATTTATCATTGAACCATGAAGAACCAAGTTCGTTCTGCAATACAGCCACTGAAGTCAAAAGCACAAGATTTCTCGGCCTTCTTGGGATACATAGTATGAAGTTAGGACAATGGGGTTCTCAGAGTGATAGTTATTCATCTCTTAGTAGTTGTGCTTCTTACAATCCTGGGAATAATACAATTTTCTGTAACGAGATGTATGTGCACGTCTTGGTTGATCTCTCTCTCGCTCTCTAAGCAATTGTTATGTTTTAAATAGATAGGGGTTGGGGCTTTCTATGTATAATTTATGTTGTTCGTTGACGCGTGATGGCTCCCGACGCAATGCCATGAAGGTGTTGGTCTGAAAGGTCTAAATTTTAGAGGCGGAGAATGCATTGTAAGAAGCTTGGATTGGCTTACCCAATGAAGCGTAAAGGGAGCTTTCACTTTCCCAATAACATTTTGTCAGAATAAAATATCTTTGGAAATGCTTGAAGTTGTTCCATCAGCTGAAAATGTAAACCGGGTTACTATGATTGTTGTGCGCAAAATTGGAGGTGTAAACGCATGTTAGACAAATCAAATCGGATATGCGGTTTTCGTATTGGTATTTGATTAACTTATGGAACAATGGTTACTTATAGAAATTAGTAAAGAACATGCATTTTGTGCGTGATCATTAACGTATGTCTTAGTTTTTCAGAAGTTTTTTGATCATGGTACAAAATAAATGCATTGAAAATATTTTAGTTTTCTAAAGGAATATTATGAATGAATAAAAACTAATAAAATTGATCACTCTATTATCTATACTCTTTTATAAAGCACTAGTACCCTCTAATAACTGTTTTGTGTCTTTGGTCTGACTTTTTACTTTATTCTTTTTTTCTTCTCCCATTCAGTATTTATCCTCTCATCTCTTTCCTCTCTCATATCATTCAACCTAGTCCTATATTTTTCCTTTTCCATTTACTTTTATTTATATAATTAAGTCTTATTTAACTTTTTTTTAGAATTATTACGATAAAAATTTATAGTCAATACAATAGTTTTAAATACACAACTAAATTATATTTTATTTTTTATGTTGCACACGCATCGATACCCACTTACCGCTAGAATACTAATATTAACATATACAATTATTTAATATTTTTATTTACTTAAACATAATTATTTATCATCTTTCTTTGTTAAAGTATTTCTAGTAGTTCTTTCCTTCACTGTTGCTTTTAAGTATGTTTAGAATATCTCTTAAATATTTGTCAAAAAAAATATGCTAATTAAACTTTTTGTATGTTTTTGCTTTCAATAAGATCAATCCCATTTGAATAACCATAAACTTTTATATAATTTGTCTAAAGTCCGTTCACATATACTTTCTTGTAATATGATTTGATTGAGTTCACCTTTAAATGTACTACACGTCGTTGGTGTCGTATTCGTCAAGTAATTAATGTAGAATAGCTTAACTATCACTTTTACTCATCATTATATTTGTAAAACTTCTAGTATATAGTGAATTAGATATACTAAGTATATCACATTTTATATTTAGATGGTTTATAATTTCACTGCTTTACACCGCTATTTTCTATCATAGTACCCCTACCACTACCACTACCATTAATTTTAATATTGTAAAATGAAAATTTATGTTAATCACATTATTCCACTATATCCACCACCATTATCACACCTATGTTATATATATATTTCATTGTTTTCATTTACCTTCACTTTCACCTTCACCTCAATCTTCACTGTTACTGTCATCTTCGCCACTGTTGTCATTAAATCTACATCTTATATTATAACCACCACTTTAATAACAACCTCCACTACCACCACCTCCACCTTCATTGCCTCCTCCTCTCCATTGCATCATATAGCCAAATCACTATAATGCTAGAACACATTCTCAAAAAACCAAAAAAAAAAAGTAAAGAAAGAAAAAGAAAGCATATTATCATTTGTAAATTGTTCTATTTAATCTTTTAATGATTACTTGTTAGCGCAAATTTTTACTTGTGTAACATTCATATTTGTTTGTTGAATTTTTGTTTCTCTACACAAAGTTTTGAATAAGTATTTCATGCAACAAATGGAAAAGGTTAGGTAGATTGTTGTCACTTATTTTTAATGTAAAAATTGTGAGATTATTTGCCATATATTTTGTTCATATTCTTTTTTCTAGAACCTGATAAATTTCTCTTTGTTTAAGATTCCATCATATTTTTAACCTTCTTTTGGTTTTATTATTTTTACTTCTCTTTGTGACATATGTATTTTTTTCTTCTTGAGATTTGCTCTATTTTTTTCCTTTTCCTAAGTGATTCGTCATGCAATGCAAAGTTTGTGGAACATAATTTTTCCACTTATAACTATTGTATATTTAGTTTGTATAGCTTTTAAGCTTTCTATTTCTACATAATTATTTATTCACTAAAATATCATATAATTTTATACATTTTTTTTTCAATTTGAAGTAATTAGATAACAATGATTATAATTTCTACTTATAAGTCTCTTTTATTTACATTCACATAAGACATATGTGAATAGTTTTTAACTCTATTAAGTGTATGCAAATTTCAATTATTTACTTGCTTCTGGATATCATAGTTTTTTGATAAATGGTAACATAATACTCAATAAGTTTAGTTACATTTTGTATTTTTTTTTTTTTAATTTTATATTTTCTGCAAACTTTGTATTTCTTCTTTTTCATGAATTATACCACAAATCATAATGAGAAAGACACAATAAATTGGTCTAATGGGATTGAAGGTATTAAAAAAGAAAATTATTTTACAATTGATATCCTGTTTATTATTATTTTTTTTTCTATGACAAATTTAATACTATAGAGTCTGCTTAAATGTTCAACTCTTTATTCATAATTATGGTATTTATTTCATCTAGTGTTCAATTTGAAGTATAACTCTTAATTTTTAAATTATTAAAAGACCATAAATAAATATTATTTATTATTACTTATACAAGGCTATTTTAGTTTTCACAAAAAAAAAAAGGAAGAAACGTAAAATACAAATAAGTTATTTGCACTTTTATAATATAGACAGATAGATAGATAGATAAATAGATAGATAGATATTAGATAGATATTTATGAATATTGGTTAGATTTGGGTATATTCGTATTGTAATTAAATTAAATTAAATTATAGAAATTTTGAATGCCTGCATCTAGTTTCGAATATTTGAATTTGTGTATAACTTACTACATTTTTTTAATAATTCTATAATTATTTATAGAAACTTAGATATATATATATACACACTTTCATTAATAAAGTTCATATATGTTTATTTTAGGATTAAATGCATTAAACAATCTAATATTTGGTGTTTTTTGTACTTTGGTACTTAACCTTTGCAAATGTGCAGGATTTTTTAAAATAAAATATTATTAAAAACACATAAAAATCTTAATACGCTCATAAATTATTTTTTTAAATATTTTCTATTCGATATGATTATCGCACATAACTGAATTACAAATGATTGAATATAAGAACGGATGTGAATCCATTTATCTAATGCAAGTATCCATGTAATCCAATGCAAGTATGAACGAATAAAATATCTAGTTACTCTACATGTAATCCATTTATAATTCAGATATTATAAACGAATATGAATTTGGTGCAAGTATTAAACAAAGCAGATGTAAAGTTACCATATTCAAGTCCATTTAGAACTCGAATATCTATAATCGAATATAGATAATATCCGCTTTAAATGAATATGAATAATATACACTACTGTCACACCTCGAGCTTGCAAGCCAGTTCAATGCAGAAGTTGCTCCAACCCTACAGGCTCCAAGTGCACCTTAAAATTGAGTTATAAACAAATTATCCAAAAAATATCCAATGGTTACATTTGAATTTTTTGGCCTTTATCTGGAGACCATGTTATCTTTATTTACTTAATGTGGGACATTATAATCACTCATCATTCAAAAGCAACATCGTTGTCACGGCATCATGCATTTCAGGATCGACTATCAAACTCAGAGGACCCTAGAGGTGACTTATATGAATTCAAAAGATGGCTCCCTCACATGTAGTACTTTGTCCTGCGAGGCTTCCATGTATATAGCACTTTGACATAAGTAGCACTTAGCTCTAGGACCCTAGAGGTGACTTCTACAGATTCAAAAGATAGTTTAGCACATATATTACTTTGTCTCGCAAGTTCAAAGGGTGGCTTCCATGTACATAGCATTTTTACCTGCGTAGCACATAGCTCCCGCTATTCCAATTGGGGAGCGGCTCTGATACCACTAGTCATGCTCTAGGCTTGCGAACCCATTAAACGCAAGAGTTGCATCCAAACTTACTATGCGCACCCTAATATTGTGTTATGAACAACTAGCGCAAAAAGGACATCCAATATATACATTTGAATTATTTTACCTAAGCTTATAAGGAAGCCACTTTATCTTTGACTATCCAATGTGGAACATTACAACCGCCCTTTCTTCAAAAGTCAACATCATTGTTGCGATGTGACACATTTCAGGATTAACCTCTAGGTATTGGGATTCTAGAGGTAGTTCAAGAGGTGGTTCCCAAACATGCAATATTTTGTCCCGCGAGTTCAAGGGATGTCTTCCATGTGTGCAATATTTTGTCCCGCATAGCATTTAGCTTTCAATATTCCGGCTAATAACCAACCATGATACCATTTATCACAAGCAAGCATGTTGGACTAGAGAGTTGCCTCCAAAACCATTTAGTGCACTCTTAAATTGAGTTATAAACAAGTCGTCTAAAAGAAATATCCAATGATTGCACTTGAATTTTTTGACCCAAACTTATAAGTTACTATTTTATCCTTGTTTATCCAATGCTCAAAAGATTCTGAAAGGCTTTTGGAGCTTCTAAAAGGCTTTGAGAAACCCTAGAGGATACTGAAATGTTTTAGAGGAATAAAAAAGACAATAGTATAACTCCAAAAATATTATTATATATTCTAAAAAGGTCTAGAGTAATTTAAAGTAGAGAATCCTAAAGTCATTTAAATAAATCTAGATTGGTGTAGAGAAGGTGTTAAAAAGTAAGAAACATTTTGAATATGCATAAAGTAGTATAGAAGTGTCTAGAGTATATCAGATATTGATTGAAATAGGAGGGTTCTAAGGAACCATTCCCGATAATTAAATCAAAAAATATTGCACCATCCATTAAGAATGTGGAAATCAAATAAATAAGAGACAGGTGATGTTTTATAATGTGACAAAGTCAGAGTCCAATTTCTCATGAAGTTGGAGACAAGCAGCTTTGGAGCAAACAGGCGCGAACGATGAACTCAAATTGGTTTATGCTTATACCAAACTAGTGTCACCCGAAATCCTGTCTCTTTTTAAACCAAAGGTCAGAACTTTGAAACTTTTACAAATGGAACCAAAATTTCCAATATTGTTTATTACATGCTATGTTGCATTCTATATTTTTATTCATATATTTAAAACTTATAACATATAATTTAGTTATTGTTTTTGAGATAGGTTCTTGAGATTTTTAGTTCTAGCATCTTAAAAAACAGTCGTTGTATCTTCAAACATAATTGTTATTTAAACCGTGAGCAATTGTACAGGATAAATTTGTCTTAAAAATATAGAGTTAAAACTCTCGTCTTGGTTTTACATCTAAAAATTAGCATGCTCAATTCCTAATAGTTAAAATGTATATTTGTTCACAGCTTAATTCTTTGATAAAATTTACTAATTTCCACTCTAGTTTGTAGATGTACAATACAGCTAGACGAACATGCAATGTTTGTTTTTAACTCATTAATGTCAAACACTATTTTATTACATTTATACTCTCTTAGCTATACAAATATTACTTTTACCCCTCTAAATTTTTAATATTATAATGGATTAGTTAGAGGACCTTTAGGTCAAGGCAAAATTAACAAGTTTATATTAAAAATAAAATGATGATATCATCATTTTCCACTGAAAACCCTACCTCAATGGACAATTTGTTAATAGTAAAACTTAGAGGTGGAGCATTGATAATTATGAAAGTTCAAAGGGCTAAATGTGTCAATTGGATCGACCACCCAGACCACAAGCCAGGCCCGGTCCATGAACAATACATGGCGGGCTGGACTGGTTCAAAGGGCGTTTTGGTAGGGCCTCATTGGGTTTCTTAAACCAAGCCAGGTCTAGGCCCAAATAAGCCCGAAATCAGGGCCAAGCTCGGGCTTGGAATCGGCCCATACCTAGCTAATATAATATAATATATATATATATATATAGAGAGAGAGAGAGAGAGAGAGACACACACCTTAATATATATATTTGGTTTAGCCTTCTATTTGGCTCATTTTCATTTTATTATTGTCTTAAAAAGTATGATAATAATAATAATAATAATAATAATAAGGCCCATTCGGCCTAGTCCGAAAAAACTCGGCCCTGCCTAGCCTAGCCCACCAAGCTAGGTTCATGGGTTGAGATGGGCCTACCCTCACCCCTCCAAACTCGGCCTAGACGCAGCCCACCTCAAGACAGTCTCGGCCCGACCGGACCCCATTCACACTTTTGGGGATGATTGGTATTGATGCCATTATTCCAAAGGAGTCTCCCTGTAATTAACCAAAATTAAACACATTTTATTCTTCTTTTTGTTTTACTTATCTCTCCCCTCACTTCTCTCTTTTATCTTTTCAATGTTTTACTTATCTCTCCCATTACTTCTCTCTTATCTTTTCAACGTAATTTTATTATTTCTTTTTTGGTTCTCTCTCTCTCTCTCTCTCTCTCTCTCTCTCTCTCTCTCTCTCTCTCTCTCTCTCATATCCTACTTTTATTTTCTTTACCTTCACTTTTATGTATTTCTTTAATTGTGCATTTAAATGGTTAAATTATCTTTTTTGAATATCATAAATTTAAAAATGTATTAAATAGTTAAATATATATATTCATATAAGCTTTTAATACAATTTTAACTTTATGTTGTTCAAAATTAAGCACGCGATTAAATTATATATTAGTTTTTATTTTTTTATTTGCACATGCATTGAATGTGCTAATCGGCTAGCAATATATATGAAAAATGCAATTAACAATTTTCATGAAATTGTGAAAACTAACATGATAAATAAGCATAATAAATTCACAGAAGATCTTAAATAGAAAAAATTTAATTAGTCGAATGGAAAATTAAGTTTTCTTGGTGATCTAATTAAGAATTTTTGAAATATTTTAGATAAAAATGAATAACTATAGATATCTTCATAAACTAAATTTCAGATATGTTCTATTTTAACAGAAAAATTGAACAAATACATATTTGTTAAGAAGAGTGTTGAATTTGAAAACGACTTTTATTTGTTTAAACATCCTTTTTGTTCAAATTTAGTAAAAGAATAACTTAATAAATAAAAATATACTTATGTATCGTTCTAGTCAAAATCCGTTTAGAATAAACTGTTGATATTTTCATTTATATAAGTTAGTCAGAATGGTTTTTTATGAGTCGTGCTTTTTAGTATTTTCACTCATCTATTACTTCCAACTTTTAATTTGAGTTTTTATTATTACTCAGTGCGTGCGTTTGACTAAGCTTATAAGCTCTTCAAATAATTACAACTTAACGACAAATAAGAATGCCACTATAATCTCTAACAAGGGTTTTTGTGATTAAATTGCCACGGCAGGGTGACGTTAATTGCTAATGATAATGAAATTAAACGCAATTTTTCATCATTATTGAACTTGTTAAAATTATCCTTGTGGTGAAGCAAAATTTCTCATCATATAACAAGCATAATTGATGGAAATAAATGGTCACCAACCCTCTTTCGTCCAGAGGGTAATTTACCGTGCTAATATCTAACTTGGGGTAGTAAATATGACAATTTAACTTTTTCGGTGCAAATAAGCAATATCAAATAGTTCAAGGGGGTGGAATTAAAATGTATTTGACCTTGTTTCTTTGGATTTCAATTTTCATGCATGCATTTGACTTTTGAATATTGATTAATTAATTAATTATCCGTTGATTTAAGACACATTTTCACACTACACGGCCGCGGCCGGAATCCACTAAGGCAAAAATTCCAAAGCAAAATCAGAAACTCAAATTTCTTTTCATCCTTTCACAAGACTCGGCCAAATCTCAACAACACTCACACCACTTGAATCGGTCTCTCTCTCTCTCTTTCAACTTGATCTTTAATATCATTTACAATTCTATTAGGATTCAAATTAATCGAAGTTCAAAATGCAAGTTACTACTAACAATCTTTACTCAAAACTTCTGATATCTATATATATTACTCATGCAACATGCATTTTAGATACCCATTTTCTGGATCTCCCAATTCATTTCATCTTTTTAGCAGTTGGGTTCTAGTTAGAAATGGGGTGTAGGGATGTGATGAGTACAGATCTAAGGTTTAGGTACGAGATGGATATGGGTAGGGATGAGATGGGTACAGATGGTACAGAGTTGCCGGTGGGGTACCGGTTCGCTCCCACCGATGAGGAGTTGATAATATATTACTTGAGGAACAAAATCTTTTATAAACATGCACCTGGTCAAGCTATAAGGGACATCAGTGAAAAACACTTTTATAACTTTGCTCCTAATGATATTGGTATATAACTTAATGATTTTTGTGTCTTAACATCGATTATTTCTGCACTTCAGGTTATTAATAGTTGTTCTCTTTTTTGATGTTGCAGTGGAGGACGTGCTTAGCGAAAGAGAATGGTTTTTCTTCATTCATAAGCGCAACGAAGATAATCGATGGCTACAAAATGGAATGACAGCCAGAAGGAGATCCATTGGAAAACAAGTCGTCCAAAAAGAAAGAGTCCGAGAAGTAGGAGATGGAATAGGTTTTTGGCGATCAACTGGAAAAGTAGAACGAATCTGTGATACCAATGGAAAAAAAGTTGTTTTGGGTTATAAGATCCGTTTTGATTATTTTTCTGGATCTACTACGAGCGGAGGCAAGAGAACTCATTGGAGGATGATAGAATATTATGTACCCGGTACTGTTATCGGTAGAATAGAAAATGTACAGGTAAAACTTTTAGTTTGTTTTTTTTTTAATCTGAATTATAAGAAAAAGGCAATAATATGCAGATCAAGATGTACTTCTTCTAATTGGCGAGGAGTTCTTTTTGAAGATTTAAGAGAAAATGCAATTTGTCCCCAAAAAAACCAAAAAGAAATTCTTTTTAATATGAATGCTACTTTCTATTTCCCTTTCCGCGTCGCTTGATCCGTGCAAATTCCTTTCTATGTTGTTCCACTAACAAAGTATTTTGTGTGTTTATATATCCTCAATAGTTGAACCCATGAAAACAACTTGTATTTATATTAATTGTGAAAGAAAAAACATTTCTTTGCTAATCATTCATGTGTCCATGCCATTAGTTTAATTATGCTATTTCTAATTCTAATATTCATGTGTTTACTTATTCCGTTTCTAATTCTAATATTAATGTTTCATGGGATTCGACTAACTCAGGATGCAGATTTTGTTTTGTTTTGCAGATAGAAGATTGGGTCTTAGGAAGAATCACGAGAGGACAACCTTGATATTCTTTTCGAACATTGATTGGTCAATAATTTGTCCATTATTGATTTCTTATATATTTCTTATTCATTGATAATCAAATAAAGCATATTCCGGTCATTGATTGGTCAATCATTTGTCCATCATTGTTTTAAATGATTTCTTTGATATTACTTGTGCTGATGATTTTTTTGGATTAAAATATATTTTTTATCATTGATTGGTCAAACATCTGTCCATTATCGGCGAGCGATCTTGGCTTTCAGTAAGTAATGAAATTACCCCTTCCGAAATCCCATATAATCAACATACACTTCTACAAGTTAATTCATTTCCATTTTCACTTTTCTTCCTTCCTATTTCGCGATTAAGAATCCCTCATTCCTTTAACCACCACAACAGCCACATCATGGTCTGGCTTAGGGATGTAAATAAACCGAGCTAAACCGAGCCTTGTGGTTTTTAGGAGCTCGAGCTCGACGAGCTGAAAAATTTGAGGCTCAAGCTTGGCTTGAACCCATGTTCGGGCTCAGCTCAGCTCGGCTCAGCTCAATTTGGTTGGCTTGTTTGGCTCAAGCTCAACCTATTCTCAAACCCATGGCGACGGAGGAGAGGCGGCGGCTGAAACACAACCCACATCGATGGCAGAGCAGGAGGCTCCCTTTTCTGTAATAGAAGAGAGGAGAGAGTAAAGCGAGGTTGTGAGAGACGACAGGGAGAGGAGAGAGAAGAGAGAGAGAGACAGAAGACGGTGAGAAAAGAGATCAAAGAGAGAGAGTCGAAAGAGACAATGGTGAGAAAAGAGACCAGAGAGAGACCACAAGAGAGAGAGAGAGAGACAGAAGACGGTGAGAAAAGAGATCAAAGAGAGAGAGTCGAAAGAGACAATGGTGAGAAAAGAGACCAGAGAGAGACCACAGAGAGAGAGAGAGAGGGGGGACAGTGAGAAAAGAGATCAAAGTGAGAGAGTCGAAAGAGACAATGGTGAGAAAAGAGACTAGAGAGAGCATGACAGTGTTGTAGAGAGAGAAGAGAGAAGACGAGTCTTAATTTTGACTTGAATTTTTTTTATAATTATATAATTTTTATAAAATTAAATAAATATTAAAGACTCGCGAGCCCACAAACTAGAACTTCTATGCTCGAGCTCGACTCGATAATTATACGAATCAAAAATTCGGCTCGAGCTCGAATTCACGTGTTGAGCCAGCTTAATTCGTTTACATCTCTAGCCAACCACTGCCCACCGCCCACCACTGTCATCTAGCCCCTCTCTCCCTAGTAAACCACCACCCCACCGGGCAACTCCCACTATATCACACCATTGGCATCATCCCTTATTCCTTCCCAGTCATCGTCATCCTACCCTATCCACCCATTCGCCTTCCTAGTTGTATCCTACCCTATTCACCGGCTACACACACACACATACATATGTGTGTGTGTAGATGGGCGCGTATATGTACAACATACCCAAGAAAAATCCGTGTAAATAGAGGAAATTCTATCAAAAATGAGATGTAACCAAGTCCGTCGGAACAAGGCACCCGATATACTCTTAACTGAATATTTGAACATATGCAACCGAAAAAGCATTCTGCAAATTCATCGAGAAAATTTGTCTAAACACCTCTGATGGCTTTTCTAACAAAAGACAGACCTCTGTGTACCTGTGGTAATAACATTTTACATTCTTTTCTTAATTCCTTTTCTGATGGAACCTGCATCAGCTATTTAAATACAATAATAGACGTGAACTTTTTGCTAATAGAAATCCATGAGAGCTCGTGGCACAATACATATAATTATATAAAATGAACAATAAAGATTGGATCGAACAAGGCTATAAATGTCGAGAAAGTAGAAATAAAATGTATCGTTAAATCACAATTGTCCTGTTGAGCATCCACATCGCACACAACCAACACCAAACTCGGCAATTTTTCACACTGACTGGTGAGATATTGTCGCCATTTGATGTGGAACATTGCGCGCAAGTATTTCTGCACATATCTTCTTACCCAGCCCCAACCCAAGTTATTACAACATTCACGCTCCAACAAAGGAAACTAAAAGCTAAAAAAGTATGGAAAACTATTGCAACATGCTAAATGCATTGCAGCCGCTTTTTTGCGAGCATAAGCAATGTTAAAGCTTCCAAAACCAGAAACTCCAATATCAATTATCAAAGATACTAACTTTTCGGGGTTGACCGAGGCCCCAACCCCATATAGTTCGTCACCAATCCCATAATACCAAACCTGGTGACCAAATATGACGGAAAAATTAACGGTGAAGAGAAAGATGATAAAATTGCAAAGGTAGAGAAGGTAAGTATATAAAAACAACTTTTACAATCTCCCAAGCAGGAACTACTGACATATATATCCACTGAATACCAAATTCACCAAATCAACTTATTGAAGCGATAGTCTTAGCTTAGTCTGAACTCTAAAATATAACTACACATTTCTTTCACTATAAATTAGATATTTACAAGATTAAAGTTTTTACATTGAAAGCCACCCAGCTTATGCTCTATGTTTTCAGCTGGTAAAGTTTGTTTAAATATACAGATATCTTCATCACAATAAACATCCAACTAGAGGTGGGAAAATAGTTTTAGATCCATAGGTCCAACCCAATCCAACTAGTTTTGGATTAGGTTGAGTCTTAAAATTTTATATGTGAGTTGAAGCAGATTGGACTTTGGCTGGTTTTTAAATTTTTTGAGTACTAAACAGGTCTATGCGGTTTCTAAAAGATTCCAATTAAAAATAATGATAATATAATTTGATAATATTTCACAAGATTGAAAAATGAGTGATAGAATTGTTTATTCAACTTTTAAAATATGGTTGGAAACAAGCAAAAGGATGAAAAATATACAAGCAAATTTTGTATTGAACCCATTTAGAACCCGCAACAACCCATTACAACCCATTCTCTAAAACTCATTTGGAGCCAACCCATTTGAGGCCTGATCCAATAGAACCCAACCTAACCCAACCCGCTACACCAACATTACATCCAATAGCTTCGCCGAGTTTATTACCATAAAAAAAGTGTAGGCAACAAAATATTCACGAGAGAAAATCATGCAGCAGAGATTGACTGAGGAGTACAAAATACTATCAGCATCTCCAATCATCTATGCATCCTATGGACTGATATAATTGGGGTAAGTGATTTGCATAGCAAACACACTAATAATGGTGATACTTTAGGAAAGAGACCAGCGAAGACAGCCAACATCTGACCTGTCTCTTGAAGCTACAAATAGTTAGATCTATGAAATTAAAGGTATTCATCTGTAACTGATCTTTAACATTCAATTATCTACACCAGTCCTCCATCTTAAACTTGTATGTTACATTTTTCCTACATGAGTTAACGTAAATTGACATTCTGATAGCTACTTTTTCACAGCTCAATAAATTTTTCCCTGCTCTATAGCGTCGATTCACATCACAGAGAAAAATATGGAGCACACCATGCATCTATTCATAGTTCAATTTTCTAAATAACACGTCTACGACAAATATTACTCTTGACGACAAACCTCTGCAGTTAACTAAGCACGGGCCACAATATGCTTCAATCAGTAATAGTTTTTTTTTTTCCAGCTGTTTTTTTTTTCACTATTTTAGATAACTATCTACTGCATAATGTACAGAAGATGTTTCCAGGAAGCTAGGTCGCAGAAACTCAAGCCGTCAACCTACGAAATCTTATCGAGGGACTGCTCAATTGGGAAAAAAAAATTGCTTCAATTTTCATCACTAATCAGGATTAAGGGGGTAAAACAAGTCAGGAAGCAAAAAAATCAAGGGGGTAAAAAAAGATCACTTGAATTATTCAGAGAATATTAGCTGCGAGAAGAAAATACATACATCAAGGCCATGGTGATCTGCTTGAGATCATTCTCGATATTCCTCATATTTGCAAACGATTGGGCACAAAATATAATTGCTAGCCACGAGCAAACCTTGTACTGCAAAAGTCAGAAAATAAATTTAAACGTAACTCTACCTACGCACTGAGAAATTGAAATTGGCGGAAATTAGATCGGAGATCAGAGAGCGAAAGATGGAGAAAGATCGAACCCGGAACATCGCGCCTAAGACTCCAAACATGACGGCGATGAAGCCAGAGTAATCGATCGGTAGGTCTTCTGGGGCGAGCGCCTGCGGCTTGTACGGCCGCGCCGCCGACGGCAGCCGAGGGTCGTTAGGCTGAGACGCCATCTCTATTTTTTTTCTTCTCTAGACTGATTTGATTGCTAGCTTTCTTCTCATAGAAAATGAGGTGATATTGCCCCTCAACTAGAGTTTAATTAAAACTTTAGCCCATCAAAATCCCTTTTATTCTATAATTACCCCAAACCTTCGAAAACCCATGCTCTAGTAGACAATAACCAATGGGATATAATAGAGGGTGATTAAGATTGCTTTTACTTTTGAAAAAGTTGAAATTATTTAAAATTTTGAGGAACAATTGACTACTAGAATTGGGTAGTATTTGAAAATTAAAGTAAAAATCAGTTAAAAATTGATAGTAAAAAATAATGAGTGTTTAAAAATAAAAAATAAAAAGCAGTCAAAATTTTATGGTTGATAATTCAAAAAAATCCAATTTATTTATAAAAATATCAAGAGTCACTTTTAAATTGATAGAAATTGTTTCCCTCTCAACTTTTCTACTTCTACTTTTTCTTTACTTAATTTAAGTAAAAATTGTTCAATCAAACACTCAAAATAGTCTTTTTATTGCCAAAAGCACAAAGTGCTTTTTTTTAAGCCATCGCAAGCACCCTCTTAATCTATCTGTATCTATCCATCTATCTTATCTTATTCTTCTTATTATAAAAGTGCGAATAAATTATCAATATTTTACGTTTCTTCCATTTTTTGTGAAGACTAAAATAACCTTACGTTTCTTCTTTTTTGTGAAAACTAAAATAATCTTATCTAAGTTGTAGTAAATAATATTTATTCATGGTCTTGTAGTAATTTAAAATTTAAGAGTTTAACTTCAAATTAAACACTAAATGAAATATACCATAACTATAAATAAAAAGTTGAACTTTTAATTGAAATCTATAGTATCAAATTTTATCATACAAATAAATAAATAAAAGCTGGCGATCAATCCTCTTCAATATGTTCATGTAGATACAATTTATTACATAGATTTTTTTATAATACTCTTGGTAATAATGTGATTAATATAGATTTCGACTATACTCTAAACCTTTGATAGATTAATCTTAATAACTTACTCATAAAAAAAGCTACTATCAAGAAAATTTTATGTATAAAGAATCAAACTAACCTTAAAAATTATTACTATGACATATCTAATACTGATATAATAAAGTGATAAATTTCATTAATTTTTATTCATTCATAGTATTTTTTTAAAAAAATAAATATTATAAATGTAATATGGTGTACCGTAAACAACGTTAATTTGAAAAATTAAGATAGACATTAATGCTCACGCGCAAAGCACGTTTTTCTTACTAGTCACACAAAAAGGACCAATGGAATATATTGTTATATTTTAACCTTAAAATTTAACCAAAAAAACGTGAAAAATAAACGTTTCAAAACACAAGCACAAAGCTTTATTGAGTACGAAAAAAAAAGGCTAAATCAAAATGAAAACGATGATAAAATATTATTATCTCAATATATTTATGTGTGATATATAATTAATGGAGTGTGTGTCTAGAGGTTCATGTAATTGTGAGGCTTGATTTTAGTATATGTATCATTGTATTGCATTATAACTGAAAGAAGCAAATAACAATTTTCCCTTACTCCAAAGATTTTACATCAAGTAATATATCTGAACATTCTTATAATTTATAAAAACAAACATGATCTTTTTCAATCCTGTTATTGGAAAAAGATTTAACATGTACAATTAAATTACAAATGATCAATTGTATAAATAGATATGTATTTGGAGCAAATATTAATTTACCATATTTGTACCATCTTATAATTTAGATATCTATAACCGATTAGAGACAATCTCCACTTTAAACAAACGGCACTTTCTCTTAGCACCATGGGATCACTAAGGCCAACATTCATACCTGCTTGACAGGTGGGTCCTGCAATCTCTTTTGCCTTTGCACTTGGCAGCCTATTTCTGCCAACCCAAGGAAACCTCAGCACACGTCCATTACCTTTTGGAGGCTTATACCCAATAGAAACTGTCAATTTGAGAATGTCCCTTGTCCCGTAGGGCATTCAACCAATTCAGCTTTCGATGCTCAAATGGGGTAAACAAGTTTTCTTTGCTTTCACAACAATTTCTCTTATGGAGTACATTGGCCAATTGATTTGAGAAGGACTTCAAACTATAAAAGTAGTGGTGGTAATTTGACGGGTTGGTTGAGTTATATTGAGTTGAACTCAAGAAAAGTCTCAAAACCAGTTAAACATGAATTGTAAATTGATTGAAGTAGATCGTAAATGAGATTAATATAATTCTTAATTGATCAGGTACTCCGATTCTTTTATGTGTTTAATCATAGCCAAAACAAAAAAATAATTAGAATTACTAATTCATATACTCTTTAAATGGTTCTAAAATACAAAAATGAATTACAATCAAATCAACAAATATATATTTTTTTATTTATTTATGAGATAATCCATTTAAAACCCAGTATCAATGTATTTAAAATTCAATATCAACCTCACTCATACAGACATAACCCAACCCACCTTTAAAAAATAGATTTTTATGGATAACCCACCTTAAAATATGTTACACCCAACCTAATTCAAAGCCGTTGGGATACATTGAAGGCATGGATTAAGAATCAATTTGGCACCCCTACATGATAGTAAATTCATTACACTTGTTTGGGTAACCATGTTTTGCCCTTTTGGAACCCTTGCGTACTGCATTATGAAAATATGAAAATCCAAAAATCCACCCAGTGTCTCCAATTTGTATCCTCAAATAAATATCAGTCTTTTGGAAACTAAATATCACCATGTTGTATCGGAAACCTTTAGAAGTATAAACTTAAAAGCTAACCTAGTTTGCAGGTCCGACACTCAGATCACGCGCACACAACACAAAGTAACTTCGTCCAAGAACGACATTACGAACCGAGGATTTAGGTCTATCAGATGCAATAACTAAAACAATCAACTGAGAATTCTAATGTTTCTAGAATATCCATCCTTAGCTGCAATCTTACATAAATGATGGATTTAACCATTTTTTCAAAAAACCTGCTGCAGCTCAATCAATCCAAACATCACAGTTCACAGGTGTTACATTCAATCCGCTTGCAGACTACGTACTTCTAACATCAAAAATCATGACTTGCAATCGTGCACCACCAGATGGTATCGACAGAAAAAGTATATGTTACTTTCCCTTACCATATGATGGTGCAAAGGCAGTAGAGAAGACGTATTAAAAAAGTCGTTTGAATTTGATCACAATACTAGCCACCAAAGTTCACCAAAAAGTGAAGGCACAAAATTTACCTTGCCTTTGTCGTCCTAATACCATGTGGAACAGCAGCTACCATATTAGAGCACAATACTAGAAATTACATACAGGGGAAACAAGATCACACGGAAGGGGGAGCAAAAGCTAGTTCACTGGTTTCGGCAGATTACCCCACCAATACAATAAAAATAAAAAGTACTAACTTACAGGCCTTGAGCTTCCCTACCAAAGCTGCAGCCATTAATGGAAAAAAGATACAACGCTAGCAGTCAACAAATTAACCAAAATAAAATAAAATAAAATAAAAAAATGCTTCTTCCTCAAAACTAACAAACCTGCAACTTGAGAAAATCAACTGCAGCCACTTGCCAAGTACATGGTAACAATTTATTTTACAATTTCAAATACCGATTGTATCTCAAGTTCAGCTGAGACTCAACTTCGTAGTTACCTTTTTAAATCACTGGAAACAGAACGCCATCAAGATAACCATAGTAGATCAGTACCGAAAGCAATCACTACTAATTTAAGAAATTCTGACCATGCCAACAGAATTAGAGACCTACTTTAAAGCGACTCACGATTTATTCAACCTTCACCCTTTCGCTTGAAAAATACCCATGAATTTGCAGAATGGCAATTAAGCGTATATATTCAAACCAAAAACAAATATTGAACCTACATATCAGGATATTTCTCTACCTACATGTGGATACACTTGCAATATCAACTCGCACTTATATTATCCCCTCTTTTGGCAAAAATGACGGGGAACCCCAAATAACTTTCTTTTTCACAGAGATGTACATGAACTGAACCTTATATTTCTCAACAATGACATCAATGGCCTAAATATAAACGATTAAACAGCCTCCATCACGTTTGAGGAGACAACACCATGACCATCCTTCCGCAATTCAATCATGTGGTTCTACTGGTCTTGGCACAAGTGCAAGTTAATAAACTACCAGAGACAGTTGACCACAGCACGGATAATTAATCAACCAATTATTATAGTGATAGACACTGTACCCTGTCGGGGAGATTTCTAGGCATGGCCACAGCAGTTACATATCTTTGTGCACAAGGTTTATGGATAGCTGCCGTTGCATCAGTTGATGCCGTCTCCACATTATCAGTTTGCCCCCGACCGTGGAACTTAGCAAACCGATTGATGATAGAGAACTTCTCTAAATCTTGGCATTCCACTCTCAAGTCCAATATTGATGCACTCTTGTCCAGTCTGCAACATACAAAATGCAAGCCAAATAAAAAAAGGGGGAAATATGAAGACATGGTTACAACTATCCAAACAGAAAACGAACCACACATGAACGGCCGAGACCGTACATCTCTCTCCTACACGAAAAGGAGGGAAAGGGAAACTACAAAACTGTAAGAATACAACAAAAGTAAAGAGTAACAAATTCAAACAAGGGGAAAGAAGTGCAGCAATAATATCTTCAGAGAATACACCCCCAGAACATAATATGGTGCATTGTAAAGCACAGTGCAAAAATAAAAACTAAATTAAAAGTAGCTTTTTGCTGCATACAAATTTAGCCCTGAACCCTAAACGCTAAGAGACACTGTAAGTTATGATAAGATTTCCCAAAACTCAGCTGCGAAGAAAATTCAGTAGCTATTTTCACCCAAAAAAAAAAAAGAGGAATATATTTCAAGCATATAAGTTAAGACTGGCTAGATAAAACAAACAAAAAGCTGACGAAGCTAAATCCAGGCACAGGGAAAATCAGAAGAAACGGAAAAAAGTTCAAATATTTACCTCAAGAAATCACTTTCTAGCTTCCTTGTTTTCCCCAACAACTCTTCAATAACTTTAGCAACATGCGGACCGTCGTTTAGTCTGCCCTTAATGGAATGTCTAGACGGTAGAAAAAGAATAGTTATTTAGACTGGAGAAAAACAGTTTAGACTGGATAAAAACAGCAAAACAATGAGCATGAAAAGATCCAACCACTTAGCATTATTCAACCAATTCAGGGAGTATCTTAGTAAGTTCTTACTTGTCCACACCATCACGAGACAAACCCAGACCACTTGAGCGAGAAACAATGCTACATGCATCTCCCAGTGCTACCCTAGATACAACATAAGTCACACTTTCATATTTAGAACTAGAATCAACAGAGAGAATAGTTGCTGGTGGAGGGCGAAATAATTGCTGCATCAGCTGCGTTGTCAAGATAAGCCTTCTCTTTGATCTGAGCACAGGAGGCCCATCTTCAATAAATTCAGTATCATCTTCAACCTGTCATCAGTAAAGAGATAATGAATCTAGTTAACCCTGTAAACCAACATCCACCAATGAGGACAGCATACATAGCAACCCCACCATACCTTTTCCGTAAGACGATTAGCTGCCTTATTCCAGTCTGCTTCTGCCACACTGCATGCAGCAAAATTCATACAGATTAACAAAAATATTCGCATAAAGACCCAGAGACAGAATATTAGAAAAACAGAAGCATAAAAGATGCGACTAAATTTCCTGAATCATGTAAGGCCACTTCACTTATCATTATGAACAAAAGCCTAGCAGAGGAAAAGCAGAAAATAGATGAGAGAGAGGGAGAGGGGAGAAGAAGAAGAAAACCAAACTAATTCCTGAAAATTACCTGAGAGTTGCAAGATTTTGTGAACCATCTGATATTTCTTTATACCAAGGATGATGTTCATAAGTAACAATCTTTCTCTTCTTGGGTCTCAAAATCACCTCATGCTGACCAGTGACATTCAGCTGCACTGATTGAGGAGAAAACAAATTTTCATTTGCTCCTGATGTGGAGGCAGAATTTAGAAGGGTGGTACCAACTCGACATGCATCAGTGGGAGCAGCAACACTGTTCTCCTCTACATTATGAGCATCAAGAACACTAGCGGACTTCCGGAGAGGAAATGGTGGTTCTCCCGGTCTAAAGTTGGATGCCTTGTGTGCATTATTCGTAGGCAACATTTGTCCATTTTTTAAAGATCCATACTGACTGAACCACGATGGTGCCATCTGCGGGCTAACCTGATGATGATCAACTCTAACAGAAGCAGTCGCATCAGCAGAAGGATTGCACTGAGAAGCATCTAGACCAACAGGCAAAATATCCTGTGAAGTATCATTTCCATGCGGAGGAGTGTTTCTCTGCAGGATCTCAGGTGGCATAGAGAAGCTTGCCATCCTTGGATCAGAATTAACTCCAGTACTTGAACCCAATGAATCTCCAACATTGTCCTCATTTTGCTGCCCTGCCACTACTTGACGAACATCAAGAATGTTTTCCAATCCTTTTATTCTCTTTGATCCAATGCTTGGACTAGTATCTGCATCCTTCAAGACCCTCATTTGGTTTAGTAAGGCAGCTTTTTTATTAGTGAAGATAATAGGCTTAAGAGATCGACCAAAGGCTTCAATATCCTTCTGTGTTGAAGCAGAATTAGCAGGAGAATCATCCAAGTGATTCTGAGATGCTTTTCCCATAGATTCTGCCATTTCGGTAGCTGAATCTATGTTTACGGATAATACTAACTGTCCAGAGCTTTCCTTCAACCTATGCTCCTCCCCATCAACACCTGGAAAATTTGCATGACAAGCACTTAATTTAGATGAAAGATTACGCCCTTGATTAACACCCAGATCATGTTGAGAACTTGATTCCACAATATTTGGCTGGGGTAGCTCTGAAAAACGTGAAGGAGCCTTTGCATAATGTGCAGCTAAAGTATGATGAGATGTAGGAACATTGCTCCACATGTTATGCAAGGCATTGGCTGAAGCTACTTGTCGAGAAACAGTAGGCATGCCAAAGTGCTGAGAACTCCACATTTGGTCCCTGGTTGATGCAGTTGCAGAGGGACCTCTTTCCTGTAAATCATAAGTACCAGGTTGTTGAGTCACATCCCCAGATGGTGCGAGGTTATCTTTTTGAACATTGCAAGAAGCATCAGGTACGACAGTCTCAGGAGATCCTCTTTGCATAGATCGTGAAACATCACCGTTGAAAGATGAATCAATGTGCTGATTCATACCCATTTTTCCACTTAACCTTGTCATCTGTTTATTCTGAAGCTGACTTCTCGCATAAGGAGTATCAGAACTGAATGCTGGATGATAATTTCCTGGCACCTTATTCAGAGTTTTTTCTTTCCTATTATGTCCTGGACCAGTAGTACTGTCATTTTCAAATTCAAACTGAGACTCTTCATTAGGCAATGGTGAAGATTGCACTGAAGATGTTGGGACCATCAGCAGGCCTTTCTCTCCCACTTCTGCATCAGCGTGACTAGGATGCAGTGAATTCACCATGCGTTGAGCATTTTGAGAAGATGATGAAAGGTCAGGAATCTGTGACCTCTGAGATGGAGGACCAAGTTGTAATCCAAAACCCTGAGAGACAGAAGATTGACTATGTTGGAGGCGACCAGTAGACCCATCAAATTTTACTGCTTCAGTTGGCTGAGATGATGCATTGCAATCAGAACTTAAACGCATTGCCCCATGGTCCCTTGATTGGTCCACCTTGTGAAGAAGCTCCAACATATTTTGACTGGATCGAAAAGAAACATTGAGAAAGCTATCACAATATAGGTGAACACTACAAAGGAAATAAAATGAAAATCGTAATTACCTGGGTGAAGCAGCCTTGTCTGGGGGTCGACCAGAGGGAACAGACATACGAGGCACATAACCAGGAAAGCTACCGTGGGAAGGCTCACCGTCTGGGCCTTTATTGTCTTTTTGAAGTTCACCCTGAAGATAAAACAATATACATGATTTCAGGATCATCAAAGTAATTGTCTGGGGTGTGCATAGAAAGTGTAATTCACAAATCACCTTTTCTGTTACTGTTGAGTTTCTCGGAACCTGACCAAAAAATTTTGACTGGCCAAAATGGGTATTCTGCAAGGACACGGCCTGAACCTGGGTAGCCTGCTTCAGGCCATACGGAGGTCGCACATCCTCATCCAAATTTCCCATGGGATGATACTGAAACTTGGGAGGACCAGTAACTTTCCTAGCAAGCTGATCGTTTGACTTTTGTTTGGGCATAGATTTTGAATCACTCACATCCGACAATCCACTTACTCTGAAGCCACCAGAAGCATGCTGAGATAAGTTTGAACGGTGGCTGTCATTAGAGTTCTCGTTCATGGCAGAATTCTCCATGTCATGTCTCATAAATTCATCCTTGTCATTCAACGAGTCCACGCCCTGATTTTGCTCATTGACCTGGTCCAGCATTCTCCCCAAGCCCTCACCCTCTCTGAATTTCGCTGCAGGATAGGCATTCTTCCACTGATTGAGCAAATAATTATTTTGGACAAAAGGATTGGTTCCATCACCAACTCCCGTATTGCACGAGTTTGTTACAGAATCAGTAGCATTCCTCAAACTCAGTACTCCTTTATCAGCTTGGTGATTTCCAACTGCAGGTTGCACAGGACCAAATTCACTGGATACAGGATTGGACTTCCACAAAGAACTCCCAGGTACCACTCCTCCTTGCATTAACCTCAATTGGTTGTTTTGAGAATTTTGTGACAATTTCTCGGCCTCATGATTATTGTGCGCTCTATCTCCACCAGATGGTCCAACTGCCAAAGCGTTCCAACCATTTGTTTGTTGTCTAGCTCCACTTTGTCCAGGAGCCCAAGTTTGGGAATTTTTCTGGACATTTCTCGCTGCATCCAGAGAATGATGTGAGGCATTTCCATACGTGAGACTCCCTTCAGCAACTGATTTTTGTAGTGGACTGCGATTTGACCACTTGCAAGCTTCCTCCGAAGACTGCCCAAGTCTTTGGAACCCATCAGTCGGCACTCTTTGACCAGGTTCATTCTGAAAATGATCTCCAACTTGACTTAATCCCATAACATTATGAGTATTTAGATCATCAGAAGGGGGAATGGACCTGGAACCCAGTGCTGAGGGATACCGTATACTTTCATCAGGCAAAGAAGCTTGTTTAACATTGTCATTGTGCATTGAAGGGGTCTGATTTGCTGAAGGCCCATCAGTGTTTTGAAAAATCAAACCACTCCACTCCTCCTGTGGCCCTATATCACTGCTAGATGTTTCCGCAACTGCAGACTGCATAAGAGCACTCCAGCTACCACTTTGCATGGATGGAAACCCATTTGGTAACCCACCACTATCAAATAAATTACCAGCTTCTACACTCGTATCAGGGCTCTTGCCAAAGGCAGCCCATATATTATCATCCGAACCATACAAAATCTTTTCTTCGGTGGGGTCTAGGGCGACTTCATTCTGAGTTGAAGAGACTTGCCTCGTAGACCTTTCATGTGAGATTGCCAATCGCGTAGCTAGCTCCTGCCTCCCCAGAAAGTCCTGCTGGGGTGCATTTCTTTGAGTGGAATCCAATTGCTGGAGGCTCCCATTATCCATAATCCCAGTATTTAGAGATCGAATAGAAGCATGTCCAATATTTTCATTCTGAAATTTCTGTCCGGAAATGGAAGTGCCCTCCTGTGCGCTAATTTGATCAGGCAAAAAATTATGTTGATTACTGTGAAGAGAATTGCTAGAGGGTGCCATCTGGGCCATTGCAGATCTATCTGAGATCTGCATCCTCTGAGAATATTGGTTTACAGCCAAACCCCTTGAACTAGAAACCGGAACTCCATAAAGAGATTGATCAGCCTGTTGAGGCATAAAATCCAGTAAACGTTGTGTCTGGCCCAGGTTTGGTGGAAAAACAAGTCCACTGGAAGACCCTTGCATGGCTGAAGAACTACGGCTCAGCCAGTTTGCACCAAGCTCAGC